>JAOVYV010000021.1:9835747-9852117 GCA_025674545.1 Hassar affinis
CTGTAGGCAGCATCCTGTGAGCACTGATGAAGGATTAGAGGATGACTAACACAAACTGTGAAACTACAGATGAGCTACTGTCTCCAGCTTTACATCTGCAGGGTGGAGCAATATGGTGGATGTGTCTCAGAGTGCACAGTAAGTAAACTGTGTTTAAAAACTTACACTAACACCAGTACATCACTATCACTGCAGTGCTGAGAATGACCCACCACCCAAATAGTACCTAACCTGTGCTGGTCCTGTTAGGGTCCCGGCCACTGGACAACAGAGTAAAGGGAACTAACAAAGTATGTAGAGAAGCAGATGGACTACAGTCTGAAATAGTAGAACTACAAAGTGCATCTATGTGGTAAGTGGAACTGAGAAAATGGCAATGAGCATAGAGAAAAGGAGGTGGTCATAATGTTATGCCTGATTAGTGTACCTTTTGTTTCACAGCAAAGTTTTCTCTGGGGGGATGAACAAATAATGGACTGAATAAAAAAAAAAGGAAAAACATTAATTTCCTATTCTATTCCTGAGTATGTACAAGACTAATGTAAAACTTCATTGCTTGCAACACATTATTACAGCTAGCACAAAGTGTCCAATATCACATGTCTCAAACTGTATACTCCCACTATACTCCTAGTGTGCTGCGGACCATCCTCTTCCGGGTTTTCCATTAAAAAAAACCCAAAACACAGCAGTTTCTCTGTGATGTGCTTGATGTCCACAATCACCTGGGTAGGAGATCCAAGAGATCACAACAGATTTTAAAATTTTCCCCATGTCAAACTATTCTGTTTTTTCCTCACTTCACCCTCATCTTTTCATTACTGATTTTTATTTCTACCTCAGAGAGGGTCTATTTTGCTTGTCCTGAGAGTTGCCTTTTGCAGAGTGTTACTGGCATCAACAAAGGCAAATCAGCTCTGAGAAATTATTAGTCCAGTTTGGCTTACACAAATATTTACAAATAACTTTACTAAAAGCTTAATAAATTAGGGCCAATGAAAATATATTAAATGTATCTTATTTTTATACATAAAATGTGACTACAGGCCTCCAAATAATTTACTGTTCATCCTCCTCACTGTCTTCAGTGTGCCACGTCACAGCACAGACTCACATTTCAAGCAATGGTTATTTAAATCTATTGAGTTTATTTGCTATCTTCATTCAAAGGTTAACAAAACTTAACAAATAACAGAAACAATCTGACTGTTAAATAATGCTTTAAATTACTTTCAACAGTTGCAGGAGATCCATTTATCAGGTTTGCAGTTATGAAGAACAAACTTTTTCCATTACTTCCACATAAATGTCCAGCTCCTTCTCTCCATCCTCCTTCCTGTGTCCTGACTTCTTCCAACATTCTACATTTATTTTTTGAAAGGCCTAACCAAAGAAAGCAAATAGAAATAAAGAATAATAATACAAATTTTAGGTGAGCATTTCAGCTGATTTTTATTCCAAGTGATGCATCTCTAATTTGCAAGATAAACATGACACAAATCCACACCCTCTAGTCATCAGTGTCTTCCTGTACACATACATGTCACTTTTCTTTCCAACAAAGCTTATTTAACATCCTTAGTTAATCAGTCCAGAAGAGAATCAAATGATCTCAATTGTTTTGGCTTCCAAATTTCAAATTTCTTTATACCATTTCAAGTTAACACCAAATACCAAGTTAATTCCAAAGGATAAATGCTTTACTCTTTGCCTGAAAGATGTGACTCAACCCATCCCTCAAGCATGGAACTAAACATATAAACATACATATTAAACCAGGTTAAACATTGGACATGTTAAGCAAAATTGCCACAAAACTAATAACATAGATTGATGATTATCTTCAATTTCAGGACTTGTCAAATTATTGATTTATTGGTTTTCAATTTGATATGGTTATGCAAGTAATGGATTGTGGAACTATTTTAATATGCAAAGACCAAAGTTCTTTAAAAATCCTTTTCAGTTCCAAGGTCTTCCAAAATATTCATATTCAATATTTATTTAAAAATAACTGATTAGTCTACAGCAGACAGAATATCTTCACAAATTTGCACAATGGGTGTTCTGGACTTCTTCTGGGAGTTATTTCTCCCTCTGATTATCAGCTGTGCATGATTCAGGAGTAGCTGAGGCACTTTGGCTCCACTCCAGATCTCAGGAATGTACAAGGACAATAGCTTCAGACCTGCTTCTGCAAGAAACCAAAACAAATTACAGCAGAGCATCAACTATAAATAAAAAATCAAAATAGTAATAAAGTGAAAGTTACCTGTTTTGACTGGATCATCAGTAGTTGAATGCAAGCATGATTTTATCACATTTGTGTGATTTTCCCCCCACACCTCTAACAAGTGCACCATAATTGTGGTGAAAAGCTCAAGAGTGTCCAGTTTGAAAGTGCCTTGTCCCAGCACTTTGAACTCACAAGTCTTGTGGTACAGTCTCAAGAGGTCAATTCTCATAGCTTCATCAGTTATCAAAGACCTTGCAATGGCTTCATGGGGCACTATAACTTTTTCCAGCCATTTCAAGGTTGCAAAGGTGTTATAGTCATCAAAAGACATCTCAGATAATGACCTAAGGGTCCATTTGATGAGTATGTGCGCAGTTGCAATCATGCGCATTTTATCAGAATGAAGGTAAGAGTTGTTGGGTTGCGATACAGTTGCTGAATTAAGGTTATAATCAGACTGATTAGGTGGGAAAGGCCATGGCTCCCAGTGTGTGAAAACACTCAGCAGGAGGGGTTTGCATTTCATTAAAGACTGCACATATTTCTCTGTACACTTGTCCTCGCAATGGACTCTTCCTTGCACTTCCTCCTGCCAGGTTCCTGAGAAAATATTTAATTTAAGTTATATACAAAGCTAAGGATATTACATTACAGCTAAGGATATAATTGATACACAGTTGATACTAAATTGGAAAGTCATTCAATCAGTATAGCAATTTACAGATGATCTACATATCTATAATTAATAAATGAACCATTAACCTGTGAGTATTACTATCAATCATAAAAAGAAAAAAAAGGATATAGCAGCAAGCAAACTGTGGGGTCCAAGCCAGTTAGTAGCCCCTCAAATCTCTAACCCCATAACGAGTATTGGTACCACTTTTGTAAACATTCTTCAAAAATCCTGGGACAACATTTCCACATTTTTTCACATTACACTCTTAAACTTAAATGTATTTTATTGGGATTTCAAATCAATGGGAATCAATAAAAATCTGAAAAATGTGACATGCACTTGTATTCAGCCCCCTGTACTCTGATACCCCTACATAAAATCCAGTATGACCAATTGCCTTTAGAAGTCACCATATCTGCTCATTTGCATTAGCAATATTTTTAGTTTATATTCAGTTTATATTTTATTCTATCTTTCTTATTTCATTTCTTAATTTGATTTGACTTATAATCTATTTCGATATCCAGTGTGAACAGCAAAGTAAGAATTTCATTGGGCAAGGAAACACGTTTCCTTACTGTGCATATGACAATAAAATCTTTGAATCCTGTATCTTGAAGTAGGTGCTCTGGTTAGATGAGACCAAATCTGAAATTTTTTGCCTAAATGCAAAATGCTGTGTGGCAGAAAACTAACACCAGACATCACCATCCTCACTGTGAAACATTGTGGTGGCAGCATCATGCTTTGGGGTGCATTTCAGGGACAGGGAAGCTGGTCAGAGTTGATAGGAAGATGGATGGAGCTAAATACAGGGCAATCCTGGAGGAAAATGTGTTAGAGGCTACAAAAGACTTGAGATTGGGGCAGAGGTTCACCTTCCAGCAAGGCAACGACCCTAAACATACAACCAGAGTTACAATGGAATGGTTTAGATCAAAGCATATTTGTGTGTTAGAATGGCCCAGTCAAAGCCCAGACCTAAATCCCATTGGGAATCTGTGGAAATTGCTGTTCACAGACATGGAAATTGCTGTTCACAGACGCTCTCCATCCAATCTGACTGAGCTAGAGCTTTTTTGCAAAGAAGAATGGGCAAAATTTCAGTATGTTGATGTGCAAAACTAGTAGAGATATACCCCAAAGACTTGTAGTTGTAATTACAGCAAAAGGTGGTCCTACAAAGTACGGTCTCAAGGGGGCTGAATACAAATGCATGCCACACTTTTCCGATTTTTATTTATAAAATATTTTGAAAACTATGCATCATTTTCTTTTCACTTCACAATTACTTGCTACTTTGTGTTGGTCTGTCACATAAAATCCATTCCAATTTATGCATATAATGTGGAAAAGTTCAAGGGGCATGAATACTTTTGCAAGGCACTGTAATTAACAAACTGGCCAGGTTATGTGCCTTCAGGCTTTGTTCCCCATCATTTTACTGCTTAATAAGAATAATAATAATAGTAATCATCATCATGATAATCATAATAATAAAAAATATAGCCACAAGTGGCAATTACAGGGTCCAAGCACCAACTCACACATCTAACATTATCGTGTATGTAGTCAAAGTATGAATGAGCTGCCTGCATTTAAGAAGAGTGATGTCCATTAAAATACAGCAGGGCTGGCACAACATACACAGTAGTGCAAGCCCTGAAATTACTGTTTCTGTATAACACAAGTATGTAAACTCAAAATGTAACTGCACTGTGTGAAACAGTATGTGTTTGACAACTCTTTACATTTGTCAGATCAATTAATCATTTTCAACTCAGATCTAAATTGCATTGACTGTATTATCTTCTAGCCTTCTTTTAAGTTAATGCTTAGGATGCCGCTAATAACACTTACAAGCTCCAGCTACAGCAGCTTGGATGTCCCTGCACCAAATCGAGGCTTTAAATTTCTATGTGGATGTGAACCACCATGTGACTTCTGACCATTGAGATATTCAAAGACAAGGCCTATCATTAAATATGAAATAGGTAGGTGCGCACTGTAGAATCTGCTGATGGCCTATTTGTATCAAACTTCGCAGTCAACATCAAACTGTTGAATCATGTCCATCAATTTCTGTGTTGATGTGAACAACTTCCTTACTTTTTAAATTTACATTGAACAACTTCCTTACTTTGCAAGTAACAGGCTGCAGAGGCATTGTTGCAGAGGACAATCTTCCTGTGACGTAGTTCCTGTTTTCAAATCGCTTGCCAGGAGTTACCCGTGTCTTTGAACTTTACTGTTTAAGTTTTACATTTTTTTCCATACTTCCATCTCACACAGTGTGTGGAGTGCAGGATGTTCAGTCATTCTCCCTCCGTCATTAGTGGTAATTTTACCTGTGTTAGTGTATATTAGTTAGCTCTTTGACAGAGAACATTACAGCTTTATAGGTGCGCATCCAGACTTTAGAGAGGGATAGAGAGAGTGAGTAGTGTAGTTTCTGTAGGGGAAAGTCTGGAAGCTTTAGGCCGAGTTAGCAATCCCCCAACTCCGGCATCAGAGCCCTCACAGTGGGGCGAATGGGTGACGACTCAGCGGCATAATCGCAGAGCCAAAGCTAACGCTAAGGCTCGCCCATGGAAGCACCACTCCTCTCCACTTTGCATGTTCAACAGGTTTGCTCTCCTCAGTGAAGGGCCCACTGAGAAACCTGGAAGCGCTCTGATTACAGGAGACTATCTTGCGGCACGTGAAATTAGTCAGGCCTTTAAGGGCACCAGCAGCTGTATACTGGGAGCCAGGGCACCGGACATGGCAGCTAATCTTAGGGTCTTAGGCCAGCACAGGTTTTCTAAGATCTAATGATAGAGGAGCTAACGATATACACTTTGTCAGTCAGAGGTTACTAAGAGTAGTATAATAGAGGTGTGTAAATTAGAGAAGGCAATGTCCGATGCTTTAATATAATTTAATAATATTCTTACAGCAGGTTATGGTCTCTGAACTGCTGGATGTCCAGGTGGTGCTCCGAAAACAACGTGGGCTTTATAGATAATTGATGCAGTTTTGAGGGCAAGGCTGGCCTGTTAGGGCGGAAGGTGTTGCTCTCATTTCTTGCAGCATAGCTCATAGTCTCAGCACAGGGCTAGTTAATCTCTGACAATCCAGAGCCAAGGCCAGGGAACAGACAAACAGGTTAAACCATCCGTCTGCTAGCTGCACAGAGTTGTCACTCAGGTACCACCATATTGAGACTGTGTCTGTTCCTGAGCAAAACAAATGTAGAAATACTCAGAAATTTTGTTTTAGTAAACTAAAATTAGACCACACTGAATACAAAGCCAGCACCTTTGATCTGAAAGGAGGACTTAAATATTAGGTCTCTCACGTCTAAATCACTTGTTGTTGTTGAAACTATTATTGATCAGGAGTTTAATGTACTGTGTCTAACAGAAACATGGATTAAACCAGATGAATATCGTGGGAAGATTGTGAGCAGCGATTTAAAGCCCTGCTCGAGGAGCAGGCCGAGGATAGGCAGGCGTTCTGAGCTCTGATGGCCCCTGCTGTGTCTCCCGGACCAGCAGATGCCACTGCGCCCTCGACCCTCCCCAAGATGGGGCCCCAGGATGACCCAGAAGCCTTCCTGAAGCTCTTTGAACATTCCGGGGGTGGCCTGGGGAGCAGTGGGCCGCCCGCCTGCTCCTGCTCCTGTCAGGAGAGGCCCAGCTTGCCGCATCCCAGGTTCCCGCCGCCCGCAGACTGGACTACTCTGCCCTCCGGCGGGCAATCATGCAACATGTCGGCCACGCACTGGAGCAGCACCATCAGCTTTTTCACTCGCTGGATTACAGTGAGTCGGATCAGCCTTATCTGTTAAGCCAGCGGCTGCAGGACGCCTGCCAGCGATGGCTCCTGGTGGAAAACCGGGGGCTGGAAGGCGTCATCGAGCAGGGGGATCCCCCGCGGGGGATTTTCCCTTGGAGCAGTCGCTACATCACGCCTTTGACCAAGTGAGAGTAATCGATGCCCAGAGGCTTCCTCCTGATGCTCCCTTAACCTACCCTTATTTTTCGATTATTAATGACAGGCTATATAGAGTGACGCAGGACACTCAAACCCAAGAGTTAATCACCCAGTTGTTGGTACCGAAGAGCCGCCGGGAACTTCTCTTCCAGGCTCATTATAATCCTATGGCGGGGCATTTATGGCAGGACAAAACACGTACTTGTCTCATGGCTCATTTCTATTGGCCGGGCATTCATGCCGATGTACGCAGGTGGTGCACGTTGTGTCGTGAATGTCAGCTGGTAAATCTGCCGGCCATTCCAAAAGTACCATTGCACCCATTACCATTGATGGAGGTACCCTTCGAAAGAATTGGAATGGACCTCACCGGGCCATTAGAGAAGTCTGCACGCGGGTATTTGTATTAGTCCTGGTGGATTATGCATCCCGGTATGCACTCTTCCCTGTAATTTCCTGGGTCGGGATCCCGAAGGAGAGCCTGACAGATCAAGGCACAACGTTCATATCTCACACTATACACAATTTATACGAGTTACTGGGGATTAAATCGATCCGCACAAGCGTTTACCATCTGCAAATCGATGGGCTGGTCGAGCGGTTTAATCCAACACTGAAGGGAATGATTAGGAAGCTCATGCACGGGAATCCGAAAGGTTGGGATAAGTGGCTGGAAGCTCTGTTTGCAGTCAGAGAGGTCACATCAATTTGTTAAAGCAATGGAAAGAACTGCAGTCGGCGGCGTTGGCGACGCTAGTCCAGGAGAAGGATGAGCTCGGACCGGAGCTAGTTAACCACCCAAACATTTTCACTCCGGTCTAAATTAGTAGCCACCTCTCCGCCTCCAAAGGCGACGACAGTGCGGGTGCAGTGCGATTTCTCTGACGTGTTCTCCGCCCTACTGGTACGCACTGACCTCATACAGCACCACATCCGAACCATGGGCGTGTGTATTTGTTACAAATATATAGCATTAAATGAAACTAGTCCTCAAGGATACAGTTACATACATCAGCCTTGTCTAACTGGTAGAAGAGGAGACATCGCAGTTATTTATAATGATAATCTAAACGTCTCACAAAAACATGGATATAAATTCGATGTGTTTGAAGCTATGCACAGTAACATAACATACGTTGCCACAAAAAACAAAGTCTGCCCAGTCGATTCCTCTAATTATTATTTACAGATTCAGAATTTCTTTGTGAATTTGCAGATTTCATCTCAGACCTGGTAGTTTCTTTAGACAAAGAATAAATTGTTGGAGATTTTAATATTCATTTTGATAATCCACAAGATCCTCTGAGAACAGCCTTTATGTCCATTCTAGACTCAGTAGGAGTAAATCAGAATATAATAGGACCCACTCACAATGGTGGTCACACACTTAATCTAATATTAACATTCGGATTGAATATAGAAAATGTAGTTACACTTCCACAGTCTGAAGCTGTCTCAGATCATTATCTTATCTCTTTTAAAATGTATCTTGGTCATACCATATACTCATTGCCACGATACCACATTAAACAAACATTCACGTCAGCTACTGCACAAAATTTTAATGAGAATCTCCCAAAATTATCAAGTATGATTGGATCACCGTCTAACACCACAGACCTAGACCTAGTGACTGAAAGCTTAGAGTCAACATTTCGATATACTCTGGATAATGTAGTTCCTCTTAAAAGAAAAAAAATAGACAGAAAAAGCTAGCACCTTGGTATGATGACCACACACAACAATCTGATAACAAACCATGTAGATAGTATAACCATATCAGATCAGCGATTTGAAAGTTTTATTCTCCTTCAAGAGACTGAACTAACCTCATTAATCTTCTCTTCAAAATTATCAACATGTGTACTAGATCCTTTACCTACAAGTTTCTTTAAACAGATAGCACCAGAAACAATCAAACCTCTTCTAAAAATAATTATTTCTTCAGTTAGCACTGGCTATGTACCTAAATACTTTAAACAAGCAGTTATCAAACCCCTGATAAAAAAACCTGACCTTGACCCCAGTCAGCTGTCTAACTATAGGCCAATATCAAACCTCCCATTTCTCTCCAAGATCCTAGAAAAGCAGTTACGCTCATACCTAAATAGGAATAAAATTCATGAAATCTATCAGTCACGATTTAGGCCTCAACATAGTAAATTACCCATTACTGTCCTCCGATCAGGTTGGTGCGCCTTTGCTTGAGTTACTTGACCTTAGTGCACCTTTTGACACCATCAATCATACTCAGTTTGTAGATGTTAATGGTGAGTCCTCCAAGTATACTAAAGTCAGGTTTGGTGTAACACAGGGTTCTGTATGAGGCCCATTGCTCTTTTCTTTATATATGCTACCTCTGGGTACAATCATTCGTAAACATGGTATCAGCTTCCACTGTTATGCTGATGACACACAGCTTTATGTCTCAGCAAAACCAGATGAAAGACACCAATTTAATAAAGTTGAGGAATGTGTAAAGGATATTAGACACTGTATGCTGAATAACTTTCTTCTACTGAATTCTGGGACCACAGGCTTACAGAAGTAAGCTTTCTGATTACACAGTAACTCTGGATGGCCTTTCAGTTACATGTGCAGCTGTTAAAGATCTTGGTGTGATTGTTGACTCCAATCTTTCATTAGAAGCTTGTGTAGATAATATTACTAGGATAGCCTTCTTTCATCTTAGAAATATTGCTAAAATAGGAAATATAATGTCACAGCATCATGCAGAAATATTAGTTCATGCTTTTGTTAGCTCTAGGCTGGATTATTGTAATGCTGCGCTGTCTGGATGTTCCAGTAAGTGTATAAACAAACTCCAGTTAGTTCAGAATGCAGCAGCCTTACTAGAGTCCTTACTAGAACCAGAAGACACAATCACATCACCCCCATCTACACTGCATTGGCTTCCAGTCAAACTTCACACTGATTATAAAATACTACTATTAACCTATAAGGCACTAAATGGTCTCACACCGCATTACCTGAGTGAACTTTTAGTCTATTATGATCCTCCGCACCTACTACGATCAAAAGGTGCAGGCTCTTTATTGATACTTTGAATATTGAACTGCAGCTCTGCTTTCTCTTACAAAGCCCCACAATTACTCAGACACAGTCTCAGTGTTTAAGTCTAGGCTGAAAACTTATTTGTTTAGTCAAGCCTATTTGTCATTAGCTCTTCTCTTAGGTAAAGGTACAGATCTGGAGGGTTCATAGGCATAGTGTGTTCTAGTAAACTGGGATGTTTGGATGCTGTCGCCCTCCACTCTCACAGGACGGTGGAGTGGCTGGTGCTTTATGTCCCAGGGCTCCCTCATGTCTATGTTACTTTCTGGCTCTCCCTTTTAGTTATGCTGTCCTAGCTAGACTTGCCAGAGTCCCTGCTTGCACTAGCATACCTAATCATCTGTATTTCTTTTTCTCCCACCTTTCTTTTCTAGTTTGAATAAGTCTGCCCATTTTGATCAAACCAGACACTCTCATATAGAGTTTCAGAGATATGTCTAAGACAATTCAGGGTATCCAATTTAATAATAGAGGGTCAAAAAGTCTTCTTTTAAAAGAATTATTTACTTACAGACTCATTTCAAGACCTAATTTGATGTGATGGAATGAAAACCCAATAGTTTGTAAAGTGCTAATTTGCTAAAAAATTAATGAATGCAGAAAACTAAATTTTTCAAAAGCAACTACAACCCCAATTACAATGAAGTTGGGACATTATGTAAAACAAATAAAAACAGAATATGATAATTTGCAAATCCTTTTCAACCCATATTCAATTGAATACACTACAAAGACAAGATAAAGTTCAAACAGATAAACTTTATTGTTTTTTGAAAAATTTTGAATTTGATGCCTGCAACACATTCCAAAACAGTTGTCTTGTCCATGTCTATATGCCTAAATGCATGGAGTTGCTGCCACCTGATTGGCTGATGAGATATTTGCATTACAGAGCAGTTGAACAGGTGCACCTAATGAAGTGCCTGATGAGTATATTTTTCATTTTCTAGTATAGCGCCCCCCCAGAAGTTCTTTGATGAAGCGACCTTCAGAAAATTTGGGACGACTTCTGGTTCCGGTTTGGCATGGAGTAGACATGTGTGTGAAGCGCTCCATGGAGTGGCAGTTATTTTTTAAATAACAGAACTCATTTTATATTCAAATCGATTATCTACTGCTCTTTTTATTTTTATTATAATTCTGTGGGGATTACTAGTTAAAACAATGCCTCCGAAAGTTGTTAGAATGCCGGGACCATCGCAATCTCTCCTTAGGCCTGTCGTGCAGTGCTCGCCCTCTACTGTACCTGAGTGCGGCGACTCGGAAGCTATTTCCATGGGGGCTACGGACTTATCTACACTGAAGTCAGAAATTGCCAGCACAGTGGTAGCTGAGATTAGATCAGTGATGGAGGAACACTACTCCAAAATGAAAAGCGAACTTCAGGACATGGAAAAGCGAACTAATCCGGGATATTACAGCTGTGCGAGTCGAGTGCGCCGCTTTAAAAACTACGGTGTCGGACATGGAGCGATCTCTGTCCACATGCACAGACGATGTAGCAGAGCTGCAGGCTAAAGTTGATCACCTCACTAAGGAGTTCAACAGATTGGATGCAAAGTGCGATGACTTGGAATCCAGATCCCGCCGCCAGAACATCCGAATCATCGGAGTCCCGGAGGATGATTCATTTTCAGTCACCGCATCTAACGTGTCTACTTTATTAAAAGATGCGTTCACACTGGAGAAATCTCCGGTTATAGATCGTGTTCATCGTTCGTTTGCTCCTAAACCAAAACCCGGAGACTCTCCACGTCCCATCATTGCAAGATTTCATTCCTACCAAGACTGTGCCGAGATTCTCAAGCGCGCTAAACAACAACAGCGTGTCACAGTCTCAGGCATGAAACTTTCTGTCTTTCATGGCTAAGGTTGCTAAAGCCCGCACTGCTTTCAATGATGTGCGTGCGAAACTACGCGCCATAGAGGGGGTGCACTTCGGTCTGTTCTACCCAGTGAGGCTTTGGATATCACACCAGGGCAAGCACCGCGACTTTACATCTCTGGAGGAAGCTAGACTGTTTGTCGCCGGGTTAGTTAAGTGATCTGTCTGCGAGACTTCAGACGGGTCTATGCTCTTTTTGGATTCTGTTCTTTTATATTAAAAATCCATAAATGTGAAAATCAGGTCACTCGCCTGATTGGACTTGTTCACGTAGAATGGTTTTTTTTCTATATTTTCATAATTTGTCGAATGTCGTTATTACGGGTGTTTTCAGTTTTTTTGTATGTTTTTGTTTTATTTTGCCTAGTTCATTTAGCAATACGGGTTCTGTTATATTTAAGATTGGCCCTCCAGGGGGTTCTGCTGTTTGTGAGTTCGGCTCAGGTTTGAGCTATAACAGTTGTCCTTGGGTCTTCGTTCAGAGGACAGCTTTTGTGTCTGTATATGTGTGTCTTTGTGTGTGTGTGTGTGTGTGTGTGTGTTTTAACCCCTTTACCCTTTCTCCTTCCCATTCAGTCAGTTAAGGTCTTATTCCACCACTTGTTACTTTACCCAATCTTAAGTGGCTAATTCTAACATGAGCAATGTGAGCCGTGGGACTTCCGTTAGATTTTTGAGTTGGAATGTTAAGGGTATGAATAGTCCAACTAAATGTTCAAGAATTTTTTCACACTTAAAGCGTTTGGATTCAGAAGTTATTTTTCTTCAGGAGACTCATCTCATGACAGGTAATCATTTGAAGTTGGGAGTGCAATGGATAGGTGAGGTTTTTCACTCAAGATTTAATTCAAAATCAAGAGGTGTAGCCATTTTAATTAAAAAGGGTATTCACTTTAAACCAGATGAAGTTATTGCAGATGTTAACGGCATATGATATTTAATTGTTCGAGGCACTCTGTTTAATACTCCTGTGCTGTTGGTTAATATTCATGCCCCTAATTTTGATGATCCAGAATTTACACGCAAAGTATTCAGTTCCATTCCCTCTTTACATTCCCACTATTTGATATTAGGTGGAGATCTAAATTGTACCATAGACTCAGCTTTGGACAAGTCAGATCCCACTGCACTGCCTCGATCCTCTATGTCTCAGACATTTCAGGAGTTTACATCCAAATACGGTATTGTTGACCCTTGGAGATTTCTTAACCCTCGGTCTAAGGAATTCTCTTTTTACTCTCACCCGCACTCAACTTACTCTCGTATTGACTATTGGTTTCTGGATAGTTCCCTTATTCCTAAAGTATCCTTTTCCAAGTATCACCCAATAATTATTTCGGATCATGCCCCTCTCACTGTAGATATAAATTTCTCAGCCCGATCCTCTGTTTTTCCACCTTGGAGATTCAATTCATTGTTGTTATCAGATGAGAAATTTAATGCGTTCATTTCGTCCTCTATTGAGGATTTTGTTGCTCTGAACTCCAATAAACACACCTCTGCTTCACTCCTCTGGGAATCCCTTAAATTTACGGGGCCAGATTATCTCTTATACATCGCGCTCCACTTGTGGCTATATTTGTTTTTTCTAAAGATATTTCTGCGCTGACCACACTTCAATATCAGGTCTTAGCTTTTACTTCTTTATTAGCGAGGCGACGTATTCTTCTGCTATGGAAGTCCCCAACTCCTCCATCAATTTCCTCTTGGTTTCGGGATGTAATTTACTTTTTAAAATTAATATAATAAAATCAAATTTACAACAAAAGGTAAATTCTACCGTAAATGGAATTCACTTCTGTCATATGTTGCTTAACTTAAGGTTTTTTTCTAATGACAATGACTTTACCCCCCCCCTCCCTTTTTTTTGTTTTGTTTTGTTTGGTTGTTTTCATCCTTCGTCTGTCTGTCTGTGTTATATGGTAAAACAGTGCACTTTCTGTTGCTCCTGCTCCCACTGCTGCTTAAGATCTTTGTCTTCGTCTTAGTATCCAGACGCTGTTCTTCGGAAACTAAAAAATGGAATTGATTAAGTGGTCTCTCAACGCAATTGATACTATCTTCTTGACAAGGAATCAGGGTGCGAGAGATCTGGTCGGGACCGCCACCGCTGGATATGCATATGATTCCTGGGGAATATGGCGTGAACTGTGCATCGCACCATTATCCCTTGAGGACATGGAGGATGTTTACTTATTCGTAGTATTGATCACTGGGTTTCTGCTGATTGGATTAGGCGTTGCCCTGGTGTATCAGGAAATCAAAAGAGTGGGGTCGGTTATCGAACGCCCACAGAAATTGCCCAACCTAATTGATATGGTGGGTAGAGCTGAACTCAGTCAGGAACTGTCAATAAGACTTTGGAATCGATCATGGAAAGGCTTACAGCTCTGCAGAAGAAGATTGATGAGATGAGAGATGCTAAAGTATAGAGCAGTGTGCTAAAATTTCTGTGCACTGTCTCTGGCTAACCACAACAAATGCCTTATCTGCATTGGCTCCCAAAACAAAACTCTCCTCGAAGGTCATCGCCATGGATTATCTGCTCCCTGACCCACAAAGAAAGACTGTCAGAGACATTGTGGCACATACCATCTGCAGAGGAAACCTCTGACTCCCCCTGCCTTCTTATGAACACGCCTCTCACTGCTTGAACTGTCCGCATCAACCTGAATGCTTATGTGCTGTGGAGATTTTTTGTGTTATGTAAACATTGTTCTGTATGTAACAGTATGTCTGCATACCTTTTTTGTCTTCTTCCTTGTGTTTCCTTTCCTTGTTTCAATCTATGACGGTGGCGCGCCTGTGTGTGCAGCGGCCGACTGGGCTGAAATGGTGCTTTACACAGTCAACCCAGGGAACGGCATTTCGTTTCAGTATGTGCTTGCATGTATTTGGAATGATACATAAAATTTGATTTGATATGATATTCTTGACTCATTTTTGAGATAGAGATAGTGCTCCCCTAATCTGCTTGTAGTGTAATGCCCTCACTTCTCAGTATCAAACTACTGTCTTGGTAGTTATGAAACTCTAACTAGTTTTTTTAATACACAGGATTACTATATTAGTGAACCTTATTCTGATGGACTTCTGATCAACACACTGGTGTTAGTGGCTTGTCTGTAGAGGCAGGTGGGGCAGAACCTCACCATATGTAACTGCCATTCAACAAACGTTATTCTTCATAAAGTTTATACATTTAAATTCCAGTGAAATGCTAATCAGCTCTTTCAAAGCCTGTGTAATGTTAAATCCTATATTTGTTTCAACACATTATATATGTTTGAAACAAATGAATGTTGATAATGTGTAAAGAGTATTAAACTGTTTTTCACAGTGTTTTTATCCAGGATTTTTTTTTGGGCAGGCCTAAAATCGTAGATAACATCATGAGCTACTATACCTATTATAGCCTATAGTCTGCTAGCTAGCTATGCTTTTATCCTGCAAATGCATCTTCCATCAATTTGCAAAACCTCTCCATTTACTTATTTAAATTTCCCAAAAATAGCTAAAGAAGAGTTTAATTCATTTTATGAAGAGCTATGTTGACTGACAGCTGAAGATCACCACCAACACCTGCCTCTGCAGCGACAATCTTACACTGGGTAGTTTTACAAACTTTCATTGCAGGCAACTGGGTTTCATATATAATCTGCTTTTACTGGTATATAGGGCAGAAATCTCCCCAGCCTTCATCCCCCAGTCTGCCAACACCAGCATCAGTATTACTTACCCAAAGTGAGTGCAAGTTGCCCTGTGAATGTTCTATTTATAGTAGATAACTTTTAGTTTACAGCAACTCTACAAAATGGTGGCCCAAACCTGTGTAGTTGTACAGGTCCAATAAAGCTGCTAGATGGAGGGAACATCCATTTTCAGGTCACAGAGGCATATGACACATGAGAAAGGCTGCACCTTTTCAGGGATTGGGCATGGTTTCAACACCTTCAGTGGACATGCCCCTAGTATTTCAGAGCAGAGAATACTGCATATTTTTTCACAATTTTGAAACCTAATTTTATATATTGGCAAATTTTTTCAATCTTTTACATTTGACTGGTTGTTTAAAAACACATTTTTCTGTGGTGTGACAATCTCTATTTACATTGAACCAATGTTCAGTGTCAGTGGGGCATTAATATTTGGGCTTTGGGGACATTAACAGTATTTATATTTGCATTTAAGCCCCAACACCCAAAAATAAATTCTCCATGACCTTTATTTATATTTACCCCAAATATAAATGCTATAATCTATAAACACTATAAATATAAATACTATAAATATTGCTAATTGGGGAGCTATCTGTAGTTATTATCATTGCAGTCTACATTCCACCGGACGCTAATATCAAAACGGCTCTTACTCTGCTGCTGAATGCCGTTAATAATCATCAGCGGGCCTATCCAAATGGCATTCACATAATTGCGGGGAACTTTAACAAGGCAAATCTCAAAACTGTTCTACCAAAATTCTGCCAACATGTGAAATGCCCAACAAGAGGGGCGAAC
>JAOVYV010000021.1:9884974-9899718 GCA_025674545.1 Hassar affinis
AAAATCATCAGTATTAAAACAATAAAAGACGTGAAATATTTCAGTTGGTGTGCAATGAATCTAAAATATATGAAAGTCTAATGTTTATCAGTACATTACAAAGAATAATGAACTTTATCACAATATGCTAATTTTTTGAGAAGGACCTATATAAATAAAATATAAGCATTTGTTCTGTTATTTTATTTGAAGATAAGTGGTAGAACTGACCGTGTTTAGGTCTGCAGGGGTCTTCAGTGGTTACTAGCTGAAGGTAGCGGCTCAGCACAGAAAGGAAGCTGTTGTTCTGAGCTGCAATATGTGCAAGGTCAGTCTGTTCTAGGCACCAGAGCTCAAAGGTTAGACAGTGAGTAGAGCAGTTCAGCACCAGCAGGGCTGCAAGTTCTAGAGAAGACTGGCCCTGGAGGCAGTGGAGAACAATATCGGTGGGGATCAGTTTAGCACAGACGGGCTCTCTCTGTAGCACCTACAAAAAACACCACATGCTTTTAAGTAACAATTATTAATAAATACATTTTTACAAATATATATTATACTAAATGCATTATTTAAAGAAAGTAGCCTTCAAAGGGGCAGTGTTCAATTCAGTTTTATTTCTAAAGTGCTTTTAACAATGAACATTGCGCCAAATTTTGTTGATGTTATCAACTGTTCACTGGTGGAGTGTAAAACGATTCATGACAATCCATTCTAGCGATCATATGAAGGCTGTTGATATCCATTTCAGTCCAAAGCCAAATTCATTAATTCAAGGTTTAAGATCAGTCTGTTTACTAGGTGGTTCACATGTACAAATCTTTATTAGATGTCTAGCAATTTTAAAAAGTATTCAAGTAGATGTTGTCTTTTTCATCGTTATATTTACACTGTTTTTCTGACTCACAAGGTCCGATGCACCCCTCCATTTAATTAAAAATGATAGTGTCCATTAAAGTAAATGAAAAAAAAAAAGTCTTCACTGCTTTTTCCTCACAGTGGAGACTAGTGGGTGTATTATTACTCAACTAGTCTATGCAAACCCTATTTTTTTTTTATCTGTTTCAACTTTAGGCTTGCTACTCATACCTGTAAAAAAAAATCTTCCAGTTGAATGCTGTAGCAGGAGCTGTAGAGAGCAGCTAGGCTGTACACCTGAGACAGACAGAGGGTGGTGTTTCCAGAATGGGCACGAGAGTTCTTGGTGAGGATTGTCAGGAGAGCGTGGCCATACAAACTCATCTTGTCATTACCAGCCAACAGGCTTCTCTGAGGCAGCAGCAGCAGGGCTGACAGCACCTCATTCACATTGGATGGATCCATGTACTCGTACAATGCCAGGAAAGCTTCCACAGTCTGAGATTCTTCTACCAGACACCTAATAATGACACCAGGTCAAAGGTTAGAGTTATTCCCAATCAGGATGCTTCTGCAAATTCTACACTTTATTTGCTATGATGTAACAACAGTTGTATATTTTAGTTTACAATTATTACATTTAAATGAAAGTAAGTAAGTTAAGTTAAATGAAGTTACCATATATTTTATGGTCTATGACTAAGCAGATGGTTAATTTGTTCTCTAACAGCCTAAAGATGACAACTGAAACTTGGGATTCAGTATTAACATCAATAAAAGCAGTACGTCCACTTATATACTATTAGCCAAAAACCTCTTCAGAAGACCAACAGACAGTGATTATCCTCACCAAAGCATATGATGAAAGCATCATCAGGTCACTGATATTTCTATAATTACTGAAATATTGGTCATCATCATCCTTCATTGCTGTCCAATATAAATTTCATGTCAAATGTCAAAATAAATTGAACTTTGAAATGTGATTAAAAAAACATTCACAAATTCTCTGCACAAATTGTAGATGTCTTTATTTTGAGTTTATGCTTGTTTGAAGTGCTGTTAGGCAATACTGTATGCATTTATATTATAGCCATTAACAAAAATCTTATCCATGTTAAATATAAATATATAAATATATATAGTATAAATATCATCACCTTATTTTATCAAATAAAGATTGTTTAAATATGAAACAAGCTATGCATGTTCATTAGCCAGATTAGCCAGATAACATATCTGGCTAATTTTATTTATCTTAATTTTATTATTATTCAAACCCTTTATTCAGTACTTTGCAGAAGCAGTTTTGGTCTCTACAAGCTTTGCACACCTAGATTTGGGCAGACAGATTCTAGTTGTATTGAAATTCAAGCTCAATAACATGGGATGGAGCGGGTCTGAACTTCCATCTTCAGGTCTCTCCACAGATGTTCTAAAGGGTTCAATTTAGGGTTTGGCTCTAGGTCATTCGAGTCCAATCAGACTTGTGCCAAAGTCACTTCAGTGTTATCTTGGCTGTATACTTAGCGGGTAGCTGCTGTGCTAAAAATTTAAGTTGTGTAGAATCTGGAACAGATTTTCTTCAAGGACCTCCCTAACCAGTCTCCCTATCCATGCTGCTATGAAGCACACCATAGCATAATCATCCCTGAACCTTCCCAACAGTGCCCCCTTGCTCAAGGGCACTTCAGCCAAGTTCTGTCAGTCACAGGAATCGAACCCGGGACATTCCGATCACGGGGCAGACACCCTAACCACCAGACCATGACTGCCCCCCTGTACAGTCTAGAGAACCTGTCAGTCCAGTCAAATTCTAGTGACAGCATAATGGTGTCCTAGAATGCATTCATTCAGTTTTTTAAGTTATTTATAATGACTACATAGAAGGTATGCAGGCAAACCACTTGACCATAATGTGGCATCATATCCAGAGCTGCTACACATGGACACATGGTGCCATTGGGTGGAACACAAGGGCTAGAGTGGGTGACATCTAGCTTTTGGTGTACATTTTCTATCACTTTTTCAGCATAATACTGTCACCTAAAATCCTTATATTTCACCTAGACACTCCATTTAATTTTTTTATTTTCAAGTTAAACATTTTTGGCATGATTGTGGGAAGCACCTGAATCAAGCAAAGTCATCAAATAAAGGATAGATATTATTACTAGTGTGTATTTAACATTTAATCAGGCCATTCACTGCTCTTCTTTTAAACTCTGATTAATTAAATAAAATGCAGACATAAATGTTCTTCTAACCCATTTTATTTGGCTCTTACATCATAAATATTTAGGTGAACTTACACATACTGAGCAAAATGCCCATGTGGATCTTCTGAAGGGAACCATGCCACATCAAATTTATATTTTGAGATTTGAGAGTATGAGCTGGAAAGCCATGAGGGTCACATTAGTTCTTCCTCTGCTATAGTCTATTTGCAAAAGATACAAATTAGCTCTTTTGCTCATCCCAGCAATATAGATGGGTAAAAGAAACATGTGAGCTCTTTTGACTCACATTGCTGTTATAGATGGTCAAAGGGGGCAAATAAGACCAGAATTAAATGAAACACTATGTGTGTATTATGTAGCAAGTATGGAAGTAAGCTGTGTGTGGCATTATTCACACTGAAGATTTGCCCTTACATCACTGTAGGAACAAAGCCATTTTGAAAGCCAGAGAGGAGCAGATCCAACAGAGATTTACAGTACAGTCAGTACAGTACAGTCAAAAATTTGGACACACCTTTAATTCAGTGGTTTTTCATTATTTTAAAATTTTCTGCATTGCAGATTAAAACTAAAGTCATCAAAACTCTGAATAAATACATATGGAATTATTTAGTAAACAAAAAAAAGTGTTAAACAAACCAGAATATGTTTTATATTTTAGATTCAAAAATGCTTAATATGGCAAAAACTACTCAACTAAGTAAAGAAAAATGAGTCAATTATTACTTTAAGAAATGAAGGTCAGTCAATTGAGATGGTTTGGGATGTGTTTACTACATGATTCCTGAGGTGCATAGTGCACAGAGGTCACCAACATTCTGCCGAGTCAATTGCTACAGACCTCCAAACTTCAGATTAGCTCAAGAACTGTGCGTAGAGAGCTTCATGGATTGGGTTTCCATGACCGAGGAGTTGCATCCAAGCCTTACATCACCAAGTGCAATGCAAAGCATTGAATGCAGTGGTGGAAAGCACGCCACCACTGGACTCTAGAGAAATGGAGACATGTTCTATGGAGTGACAAATCATGCTTCTCCGCCAGGCAATCTGATGGATGAGTCTGGGTTGAGTTGAGCTGCCAGGAGAACGGTACTTGTCTGACTGCATTGTGCGAAGTTTCAACATACCAAGAGATTTTGGACAATTTCATGGTTCCAGCTCTGTGGGAACAGTTTGGGGATGGCCCCTTCCTGTTCCAACATTACTGAACACCAGTGTACAAACAAGGTCCATAAAGACATGGATGAGCAAATTTGGTGTGGATGAACTTAATTGGCCTGCACAGAATCCTGACCTCAACCAGATAGAAAACATTTGGGATGAATTCGAGCGGAGACTGTGAGCCAGGCCTTCTCGTCCAACATCAGTGTCTGACCTCACAAATGCTCTTCTGGAAGCATGGTCAAAAATTCCCATTAACACACTCCTAAACCTTGCGAAAAGCCTTCCCAGAAGAGTTGAATCTGTTATAGCTGCAAAGGGTGGGCCAAGATCATATTAAACCTTATGAATTAAGAATGGGATGTCACACAAGTTCATAGGCATGTAAAGACAGGTGAGCAAATACTTTTGGCAATACAGTGTATATAGACTAAATTTTATATCTAATTTACTCACAATTATTAAGAGAAAAACATGGAACTGAGATGGCCTACCTGTTTCTCTGTTGTAGATCACTGAGCAAGACTTGCTGTATGGCTGACAAGTAAGGGCTAATGACTTCCAAGGCATGGAGGGCTCTAAGGGTCTCAGCACAGGACTTCAACAGATTGAGCACACCCTGTGTCAGTTGACCACAGAGCTGCCTCACATACTCTGGGTCTAGGGAGTGTGGCAGCTTCTCTCCCAGCTCCAGTGCCAAGAACCACTGTTGTAGAACTGAGTGCTTAAACACCAACCTAAACACATCAAGCAAAACCTGGAAAAAAGTAAAATAAATACATAAATATATTCTGTTCATGAAGCATTAAAATAACACATAATAAGAAGCATACTAAACAAAACAAACTAAATAATAATGGAAAACCCTAATTTCAATTATAATTTAATGAACCCTTCCTACATATTCTGCTCAGCCAAGGTTAGATTTACACCTAGTTTATGAAGCAGATTTCTGCAAATTAATATAACTTTCCTTAGACATACAAATTGTTAGCTGTCAAAGAATTGTCATGAACCCTTATACCTGTTCTTTCTTGACTTCTTGAATAGCTGTAAAGTTCATATCCATAAAAAAATCTTCCTCCTCCTGAACTTGTGACTGGGTGGGCGGGGTTTCAGCTATGCTGTACAATTTGAGAAACAGAGCATGTAGCACTTCCAGCATACAGCCCACCACCTTGGCTGCCTGGTCTCCAGGGAACTACACCAATGCAGATAAGGGAAAAAAGTGTATTAAAGAGATTTCTCAATGTACCATAACTGTCATTAGTAAATTAGTACAGTAATTAGGCATTAGTACATTGTAATGACTTAAAATGAGTTTAATGAATTTAAAATTAAGAGTTCAATAAAGTATATAAACCAGTAGTTGGAGACAAGGTTCATTTGGGCCTCCAGAGCTAGATTTAACCTTAGGCACTAATTTACTTTTGTAGAAAAATAGAAGTTACCGAGCTGAATGTCTCCACAAAAGAGTTGAGATACATCATGGTTTGACTGACAGCCCCAATAAACTTGGATAACTTTAAAGTGGACAAAGGCTGCTCTAGGCCTTTCCAGAATGAAACTCTGAGGAAAGCTTCAGGTCCTTCACAGTAGCATAGCTTCAAGTACACAGAAAAATCCAAACCCGGTAGAGAAGCAGTAGACTGTACCAGACTGAACTGTAGGTGTAAATACATACATTAAGTTAGTATGTCGAGGTTTGGACAACAAAGGCCAATATACTGTATGAATGTCTTCATTAAGAAAGTATGACTGCAAAGTAATAAAACTGTGGGTTGGGCAGAAATCACAATCTGAAACATGCTTATACAGGCCCCTCTGAAAGTATTGGAAAGGTAAGTCCATTTCTTTTGTTTTTGCTGTGCATACAGAGCTTCATGGAATAGCAGAGCAGCTGCATCAACGCCTTACATCACCAAGCGGAATGCAAAGCATTGAATGCAGTGGTGTAAAGCATGCCGCCACAGGACTCTATAACAGTGGAGATGTGTTCTCTCGAGTGACAATCACAGGCCAAAGAGGAAAAGGACTGTCTGGATTGTTATCAGTGCAAAGTTCAAAAGCCAGTATCTCTGATGGTATGGGGGTGTGTTAGTGCCCATGGCATGGGTGCTGAAATGTTTTGGAGCAACATATGCTGCCATCCAAGCAACATCTTTTGCAGGGTGTCCTTGCTTATTTCAGCAAGACAATGGCAAGCCACATTCTGTATGTGTGACAACAGCATGGCTTCGTAGTAAAAGAGAGTGGTTACTAGACTGGCCTGCCTGCAGTCCAGACCTGTCTCCTATTGAAAATGTGTGGTGCATTATCAAGCACAAAATACAACAACGGAGACGACGGACTGTCGAGCAAATTAGTTTGTATGTCGAGCAAGAATGGGAGAGAATTCCACCTACAAAGCTTCAACAATTAGTGTCCTCAGTTCCCAAACACTTATTGAGTGTTGTTAAAAGGAAAGGCGATGTAACGCAGTGGTAAACATGCCCCTGTTCCAACTGTTTTGGAACGTGTAAAATGAGTCAATATTTGCAAAAAACAATAAAGTTTATCCATTTGAACATCCATTTGAAATATCTTTTCTTTGTAGGGGATTCAATAGAATATGGGTTGAAAAGGATTTGCAAATCATCGTTTTCTGTTTTTATTTATGTTTTACACAACGTCCCAACTTCATTGGAATTGGGGTTACAAAATTTGGTGGAGGAGGGATTATGGTGTGCTGTTATTTTTCAGGAGTTTGGCTTGGCCCCTTAGTTCCAGTGAAAGGAACACTTAATGCTTCAGCATACCAAGAGATTTTGGACAATTTCATGATCCCATCTATGGGAACAGTTTGGGGATGGCCCCTTCTTGTTCCAACATGACTGTGCAGTAGTGCACAAAGCAAGGTCCATAAAGACATAGATGAGCGAGTTTGGTGTTGTAGAACTTGACTGGCCCGAGTCCTGACCTCAACCTGAAGCTGTTATAGCTGAAAAGGGTGGGCAGACATCATATTAAGCCCTATGGATTAAGAATGGGATGTCACTCAAGTTCATATGTTTGTGAAGACAGGTGAGCGAATACTTTTGGCAATATAGGGTACATTATTTGCACTGAACCATTGGCTATGTACAGTGCAAATAATTTATGAGGGCAAAGAAAATCTTACCTCTGTTTCCTGATGCAGCTGGGGGAGCCATTTAGAGTAATACATACGAAAGACAGAAAAAGAAGAATGAGGTGGGGAAAAGTTTTCAGAAGTGAGAAGCTCTGTATCATAGTTTTGAAGAGTCAGACACAGAGCTAGTGGATCACTCTGTGAGTGAAGGATATCACACAGCACTGCAAAAATGTATTCCCACAGCACACCTGCAAAACAATAGCCCACCTTAAAACACCATTTCCAGTTACAGACTGCACATAAGTGTAACACATTGGTGCAAATTAAATGTAAGGATAAATCAACAAATAAAACCATATCTTACTGCTAGCATTAAAATAAGAATTAGAACCCCTGATGTTTCAGAGAAACTACAGGAGCTTTCACATCTACCCCATATTCTAAACAATCCCACACTATTAAAAGAATGACAAACCATACCTCAAAACACACGATCTTGAATGTAATAAGATATCTGATCTTATTAACAACAGGGTCAACATTGCATCACTTGTAAAATAACTACAGAAATTCTCTAAATTACTTTTTTCATCTGTAAAGGCAGCCTGTTGTTTGTTCCGGGCCTCCAGCACAGCAGGCACAGCAGCACTGAAAGGGAATATCTGGAGGATGCAGTCATCAGTAAGAGACATCCCAATGTTGTCAACACCCTTTTCACTGGCTTCAATTATGACATCAATTACACCAGGCACATCTGTTAAAAAGTAAAAGTATAACACTTCTGAAGACTAGGTAAAAAAGTGAGATTACAGGAACAACATTCACAGTACAACCTGCATATTGAAAATTAAAGTCCAGATGAGGTTAACACTTATTCGAACCTTTAGCCTGATCAACAGTGTCTGTGAAACTGTATGATAGCTCACCATTAATGTGTGATATGGGAAGACAGCTAGTGTTCTTATCTAATCCTTTAATTTTTGCCTGAAGACACACAGCCTCCTGCACCATAACTGCAACTTTGTCCATGTAAATGTAAGGGTTAAACACCACCCTCATCAGAACCTGCATTTCAAAAAAAACAAAAAAAAACAAACAAAAAAAAACTGTTTAACACTGGCATGCACATAGGTCCATAAATATTTGGACATTGACAGTTTTTCTTTTAGTCTTATATCAGTCTTATTTTAGCTTTCTACCATACCGATTTGGAGCCGACATTAAATAAATTAATGCATATGAGTTCAAAGTGTTCAACTTCTTTCATCTAATATGTAGGGATATTTACATCCAAATCATTTGAACAATGTTGGAATTACAACAAGAAATCACACAAAACCAAGTATAAAGAGGGTGTGGAAGTAATGGGATGTTTCTTTCAGGCAGCAATTTTCATAGCCAATGAAGTGTGACTGAGGTGATCTGATGGCACATATGTAAAACTCTCTTCCTCAAATGTTCCAAAATTCCAAGGTAGAATGTTCCATTTACTGTTTGGCCTTCTGGTACTAATTATTTATGAATGATCCCTTGAGAATCCAAAGAGACAATGAACAGTGACTTGATTTTTTTATTTGCTATTGTGAGCATTTGAAATAGGTGATGTCATGTGCCACTCAGCACTTTGTCTTTTTTTCAGGATCAAGCACCCATGATTCATCTCCTGTGATCGCTCTGTTCAGGAAATTGGGCTCTCTTGATAAACAATTCAATATTTGCTTCAATCTTGCTATAATTTTGTATGTTGCATCAGTTTAATGAGCTATGGAGATGACAAAGGTGACGGATCAACATAACACATACGACGACTCTTATGTACTTTTTAAATGTATTATTATTATTGATATTTTATCTTATTTCCTTTACTTACTCCTAACTTTGGAATTCTCATTGTAAACTATTGTTATATGGTTTATCTGTCCTTGATAATTACTTATTCATCTGGAAATTAATTTAAAAAAAAAATGTAATTCCCATTACGGGCACGGGTCTCTGAGGTAAAATAGAATCAGCCAATCATGTAGGAGCAGCATAACAGAACTTGAAGTGATATATCCATGTTTCCTAGACCCCTACACACTGTGCAGTTCCCATTAAATTCACATTAAATAATCTTTCAAATTTCACTTGAGGCAACATTCAGTTGTTTCTCTTAAAATAGACCAGCCACAAATGGCAACAACATTTTCAATGGCCCTACAATGCCTTCCTGCATGTACAACACAAATCAATGTGTGTGTTCAAACCGAGATTAGAAACTTTAATTGCTTGACAGTTCTAATTTATAGCTGTTTAAAAACTCATGAACATTAAATATCAAAGCTGAGGGCCATTAATAGACACTTTCTTGGTTTTGCAGGAAAGAGTGGCAGTTGACATTGTCAAATTTCACCTGTCAAATACAAATTGTATTTTTAATACTGCCTATTAAAAAAGCCTACTGGCATCCGATTTTCTGATTTTTCTCACCACAACCAAACACTCAGAAGTATTGCTTATCTTTTGCTTATCGACTGAATTTTGCTGAGTAATTTTGCCAAATTAGCTGACGAATGTTGCTGAGCAATTTATGGCAAAACACTGTGTGGACTGGGCAAGTACTGTAGGATTTACAATTGCTTTAAAGAATTTTGGACGGAAGTGAACAGAGCTGTTTACTGTTCCTAGTGCCAAACAAATACTCATAACTCAAAAATGTATATTTTGAATGGTTAGGTATTGAGAGGCATTTGGGGCAACATCTCTACCATTTTTGCTGAAATGGTTTCTAGGTGAAAGAAAATGCAAATATGATTGTGGAACAGTGGCAGAACCCGCTAACTGTAACCATGAATCAAACATGGAAATTAAAGCATTGCACAGGCCACTGTGACAATTATAATGAACAAACTACAAAAGAACACAAATACAATCTTCATCCCCTTATCAAGGCCATCTGTACACTTGCACTTATTTAATCAGCCAAACATGTTGGAGCAGTACAATGCAATATACAGGACAATAGCTTCAGTTAATGTTCACATCAAACAAGAAGAAAAAGTGTACTAAAGCAGATCTTTTAAGTCCTGCAAGTTGTGAGTTGGGATCTCCATGGATTTATTTGTGCAGCATGTCCCAAACACATCACGTTGACTGAATCTGGGGAATTTGAAGGTTAATTATATACCTCAAACATTCCTGAACATTTTTTGCACTGTGGCAGGGCATATTATACTTCTAAAAGAGGCCACTGCCATTAGGGAAAACAACTGCCATGAAGGGGTGTACTTGGTCTGCAACAATATTTAGGTAGCTGGTACATGTCAAAGGAACATGCACGTTAATGCCAGAACCCAAGTTTTCCCAGCAGAACACTGCCCAGAGCATCACATGACTCTACTGGTTTGCAGTCATTTGCAAAAGGAAATATAATTAATCAGACCAACCCACCTTCTTCCACTGCTCAATTGTCATGTTCTGCCCTCACATGCCCACTGTAGGACTTTTTTTTGTCAGCATGGGCACTCAGACTGGTCTGTGACTACACAGCTCCAAATGCAGCAAGCTGTGATGCACTGTGTGTTCTAACACCTTACTGCAACAGCTTTCTGCAATTCATACTACAACAGTTCTTCTGTGGGAAACAGAAAGGCTAACATTTGCTCCCCACTCAGATTAATGAGACTTAGGCACCCATGAACCTGTTGCCAGTTCTCCAGCTGTATGTTCTTGGACCACATTTGGTAGGTACTAACCACTGCTTACCAGGAACATCCCACAAGACCTGCTGTTTTGGAGATGTTCTGACCCAGGTGTCTAGCCATCACAATTTGGCCCTTGTCAAGATCAGATCTTTTGCTCAGTTGCTCAGATCTTTACACTTGCCCATTTTTCTTGCTTCCAAAACATCAACTTCGAGAACTAACTGTTTTCTGGCTGTTTAATATATCTAATCCCTTGACAGGTGCCACTGTAATGAAATAATCTATGCTATTCAATTCATCTGTCTGGTTTGAATGTTATGGCTTATTAGTATAAGAACACCCCTGTCCCTGCAGAGAAAATGATGAACTGATGAGTGATTGCATCAGTATGTAATTGTAGTGATAACAAGGGAGATTGCTCTATTCATCCCTATACAGTTACTGCTCATTTTATTAGGAACACTCAGACACAAACCTCAAAGGTGGTTTTGATGTGGATACAACAGAAGACCATACCAGGTTCCACTTCTGTCATCCAAAAACAAAAATCTGAGGCTATCCTAGGCACAGACTAAGTGAAACTAGACACTTTTTTGTACTTGAACATTCCAGTCTGCGTCTATGCCCATAGCCTATGGGCATAATCCAACGGAGTCTTCTGCTGTTGTGCATGTTGAGATGCCTTTCTGCTCATGACAGTTGTAAGCTGTGCTTATTCAAGTTACTACAGACATCCTGTCAGCTTTCAGAAGTCTGTTCATTGTCCTCTGATCCATCTAATTTCACCATCTAATTTCAGCATGCTGACCCTCCACTTACAAGATTTTTTTTTACCATTCTGTGTAAACTCTGTCATACAAACAACCATGCCATAGTTAAAGTCACAGAGATCACATTTTTTCACCTTTGTGATGTTTAATGTGAACAAAAAATGAAGCTCTTGAGATGTATTTGCTGGATTTTAGACATTGTGCTGCTGCCAAATAACTGGTTAATTAGAGTACTGCATGAAAAACAGGTGGACAGATGTTCCTAGTAAAGTGACTGACAGTTCTGTGGATGTTAGTTAAACTGGAAGTGGGCATTTGCACAGGCATGAGCAGAGCAAAAATGAATAAATAATCATTTCAAGAGAAAGGTGCATGGAGGCAGCTGGGTTGAGTTCCCAACTGCACTGTGCTCCTTTGACACATACACTTCAAAAGGTACGAAATGGTTTGTATGCCCTACATAATGCTCAGCATGCAGTGGTTTGGACTTTGGACTTTGGTCTTAGAAATTCTACTTTTGCTTACACATTTATGCAATAAACAATTATTATTAAATATTTAAATTATTAAATATTGCTGCTGTTAAGTTTGTCAATGGATACTTGTCTTTCAAATTGACATTATTGACTGACAAAATTAACACTGCCAGACACACCGACCTCTTGGAGAGTGTTCTTCATCTGGTCACCTGCTGTTAAGGAGTTTTTCTTCAGCAGGGAAATAATTCTCTTTTCTTTCACCACAGTTGTTTTCTGTGGTCTTACGGGCCTTTTGGTGTTCCTAAGCTTACCAGTGCGTACGTTCTTTGTATACAACATAATTTAAACATAATTTAGCCAAGACTAATGTTTATACACCATCCCTTTGAGAGATCTGTTTTTATTCTTCAGCCTAATGATGATTTGCAACAGATTCAAAATGCAAATGCCACACTTGAAATCAACTATAGACCTTTTATCAACATATTTGTTAGGAAAAAAACGAGGGAATAACAGTGACCTGGCCATGGACCAGCTGAGCAGGCAACAGTGCAATTACTTTTCCCTCCCCACAAAAAAAATGCTGTAATTCCCACACCCAATTAAGATGTCCTAACATTAAAGCTGAAATTCTGCACTTCTATCTCATCTTCATTACTCAATTTTAACTTCAATATACTGTGATAGACAGTTTAAATAACAATTCTGCCAATATCCAGATGGCCCTGACTGTAATTTCTTTTGGATGAGGAAAACAAATATGACATTATTCAGAATACCGTGTCTACAAACTGAATGACCATCTCTTGTTGAGTTGGCTCCAAATGAAGCAGATGATCCAGCCAAAATTGCAACTCTTTCCAGCTATGCTCAAATGCACCACTTTCTCTCAGGACCTAAGAACAAGAAAGCAACAACTTATTGTGTGGTATATTACAACAAGTACCTTCATTGATGTCTCTCACACCCCATAGATAATCCACAAGAATAAAGCAGAGACCTCTTTAACTAACTTTTAAAGTAACCTACACTTCCACATACTAACCTTAAGGATGAGCATCCTATTTGTGGTCCTCAGATGACTATTGCTACTGCTGACAAACATATTCAGCAACACATACAACACAGACCGTTCACATCCCTCCCACTCTGGAGCCACTACATCCTGTGGTAACAAAGCAAGTAATTAATCAGAGATTTAATGACAAGCAGTAATAAAAAAAAACTCAGGCAAAAACAATGAAAAAGACTGATGATTATGCAAAGAAGGAATGTAATATGCAAATGAACACATCATGTTTTTCCCTGATTACCAGTGTTTAGGAACAACAGAGGTGTTGTAAGCAATTTAAAATTGCACAGCCTTTAGTTATAGGATAACTTTCCAATTTCTCTTTCTACCTCCCTCTGTCTGTCAATACACACACACACACACACACACAATATTGCCAAAAGTATTCGCTCACCTTCACACGCATATGAAATGAGTGACATCCCATTCTTAATCCATAGGGTTTAATATGATGTCAGCCCAGCCTTTGCAGCTATAACGGCTTCAACTCTTCTGAGAAGGCTTTCCACAAGGTTTAGGAGTAAGTTTATTTGTATTTTTGACCATTCTTCCAGAGGGCATTCGTGAGGTCAGACACTGAAGGCTGGGCTCGCAGTCTCCACTCTTCTTCCACACCAAATTCACTCATCCATGTCTTTATGGAACTTGCTTTGTGCACTTGGGCGCAATCACATGAAGGGGTCATTCCCAAACTGTTCCCACAATGTTGGGACAATGAACCTGTCCAAAATCTCTTGGTATATTGAATCACTAACAGTTCCTTTCACTGGAACTAAGGGGCCAAGCCCAACTCCTGGAAAACACACCATAATCACCACTCCACACCATAATTCCCCATCCACCAAACTTTACACTTGGGCACAATGCAGGCAGACAAGTACCGTTCTCCTGGAAACTGCCAAAACAAGATTCTTCCATCAGCTTGCCAGATGGAGAAGCATGAGTCGTCAATCCAGAGAACATGTCGCCATAGCTCTAGAGTCCAGTAGTGGCATGCTTTACACCACTGCATCTGACTCTTTGCATTGAGCTTGACAGAACACCATTGGGATGAATTAGAGCAGAGAATGTGTGCCAGGCCTTCTCATCCAACATCAGTGTCTGACCTCACAAAAGCTGTTCTGGAAGAATGGTCAAAAATTCCCATAAGTACTCTCCTAAAACTGATGGAAAGCCTTCCCAGAAGAACTGAAGCTAAACAGCTATCGGATGGGCTGAGATCACATAAAACCCTATGGATTAAGAATGAGATGTCACTCAAGTTCATGTGTGTGTGAAGGCAGGTGAGTGGTATTTGGAATAGTATAGAACTTTGAATTTTCCCATAGACTGTGACAGTTTGCAAAGGGTATGAATAATTTTGGACATGCCACTTTTTGTTCAAATGTGAATA
>JAOVYV010000021.1:9999739-10013101 GCA_025674545.1 Hassar affinis
TCAGTATTAAAACAATAAAAGACCTGAAATATTTCAGTTGGTGTGCAATGAATCTAAAATATATGAAAGTCTAATTTCTATCATTACATTATGGAAAAGAATGAACTTTATCACAATATGCTAATTTTTTGAGAAGGACTAGTATATCTAGTTTAGGTAGCTAAAATAGAAAAATCTGGTTACTTCTACCATGTCTATTTCTATTATCTGTGTTCTCCATACACTCTATTATTTAATCTTGCATTTTGTTCTCCATCTTGTCAAACATGTTAGGCGTGAGCCGAATAGTGTAGCCAAAACAGAACAATACATTTGTGTTACACACCAAGTGCAAGCAGACGTCCAGGATGACTTTATGTCCTAATATAAGCAAGTGAAAGCAATGATGTGAACGCGCCGTGTTGTTTCGGCGTGGCCGCCAGGGGACGGTGTGAGAGACTCTTGCTGACTCGCTGCCGGGGCCGTGTTCGGTCTTTTCCGGTGCCGTAAACGCTGACAGCACGTGTGCTGACACCATGGCACTCTACAACTTTAAAAAGATTATGGTGGTCCCCACTGCAAAGGTAAGTTTTTCTCCTATTGATTGTAAATTAGTTATGAACGCCATTACGCGCCTGGTGGTGGTGTTCTTACTGTGTCTGCTTTTAACACGCTTGTAAGTTGGTTGGAATTAGCGCGGCGTGCCGACGGTACTTCTAACTGCAGCTGGATTTGTTTGTATGCTTTAATTCATGTGTAAGCTAGGATATATGAATAAAATGTATAAATCTGTTTTGTTTGTTTTTCATGGATTTTCAAAAAGCGATAATATTCACTTATACACCGTTTTTATTCTGAGAACACTTCAGTAATCGTGAAAATATTTAAAGACCCAGAAGTACTCTATCAGCACACTAACTTTACCTCCATAATCTGTGTTTATGGTAGAGAACCGCAATAAAATATCCTATTATTCATATTTTTTTTTTACTAAAATACACAAGTGTATTTTCTCCATAAATGGTCAGGCTACAGAGAGCTCGGTGTGGGCTGCCTGGAGCAGCTGGGCAGCTGTAGCTCAAAGGAATTTGGGGAAAACAACAAGGAAATCAGCCTGAAGACTCCTGAAGTCATTTTAGCTGACATAGAAAGCCACATTTTAAAAGAGGTTGCTATTTATTAAACTGGGGAATGAGAAATAACAGAATAAAGTTGCTCTTATTTAACATTTGCAACACATTTGTAATGCCAGTACTAGGGATGTAACGATACACTACTCACGATGCTCACCTCACCTCAACATACCAATTTCTCACAAAAAAATTATGACTGAGTTTAATTTTATTATTAATTTACAACAAAACTACAAAATACTGTATTTTTCTAATCTTTTCTTTATCAAAGTAAATAATCCCCTTTTATTTCTGAGGTAGGGTGCAATTCATGCAAAAACAATGCTGCACATTTTTTTGTTTGCAAAATACATAAAAGAAATCCCAAATCAAATAGTGAATAATACAATTAATATCAAACAAATAAAGCCGTAGTTTAGTATCCTCTTGCAGTATTTGCGTACTGTTTATTTTGTCTATCTTCTCACCTTTTTCATTGTCTGTCTTGAGAAAGCCAAAATGCTGCCACACGTCCAATTTGAAATATGTTCAATGTCTTGATGCGCCGTCGACATTTGAATCGCATATAACTAGCGTGATGTACTTGCGTCAAACAAGTGAGGTAGACCGTGCCAACACCCTCTGTTTCAAAAATATATTGATTCATTTTACATTTAACTGTCTTGTGATGCATCGTTACATCCCTAGCCAGTACCTTAAGTGTAGAAACATATCATATTAAAGTCAGATTAATTGTGAAGACTGTAGCATATGGAAGTGACCATGTGCATCAGAGTAGAAATAATGTTAAAATGTATTGCCGTGATGCTTCATTCCAAGGGGAAACCTGGAGGCAAACCATGCCTGCAAAATAAACAACACCCCTCCCTGACTCAGGCCACACAGAGCCACTGGTTTTTCCTTTAATTTGTCATCCATCTATAGATCAATAGATAGAGAGAGAGAGATTTCTTAATCTGGATTGTGTGTGTCTCATTTGTAGGCCAGATTTTAACAGCTTTTAATTTTTAGAGTGTTATCCACTGAGGTTTCAGCAGTTGTTTTTAATTTTTTTGTGTAGTTTATTGCAGGAATGAGTTTAAGATTAAAGTAACGATGGAGACTGAAAACCAATCAACATGCAGAAACTGACACGCTGTTTCTTCATTGTTTCTTTAGGACTTCATTGACCTGACGCTGTCCAAAACCCAGCGTAAAACCCCTACCGTGATTCACAAGCATTATCAAATTCATCGTATTCGCCACTTCTACATGCGGAAGGTTAAGTTCACACAACAGAACTACCACGACCGTCTTTCACAGATCATAACGGACTTCCCCAAGCTGGATGTGAGTTGTACAATTGAAACTTTTTATTCTTTGGTGTCTTTTCATTTATTTATGGGATGGGCAGGATGTTTTTAGCAGAGTTTCTGTGAACTGTTTTCTTTCTCCTGCCTCAACATTTTTTCTTTTTCATTCTTCTAGGATATTCACCCTTTTTATGCTGATCTCATGAATGTGCTGTATGATAAGGATCATTATAAGCTTGCTCTGGGTCAGATCAATATAGCCAAGAACCTGATTGATAAGTAAGTGCTATTTGTTCACACTGATGGTCGCTTTGTTTTTGTCATATTCTTTACTGTATCCATCAAAGGTCTCTGGATGAACAGAGAAATTAAAAATGTAAAATGTGTGATTGTGTGTAGTGTAGCCAAAGACTATGTGCGTCTGATGAAGTATGGCGACTCGCTGTATCGCTGCAAGCAGTTAAAGAGAGCAGCACTTGGACGCATGTGCACCATTTTAAAGAGACAGAAACAGAGTCTGGAATATCTGGAACAAGGTACACTATTGACTCACAACTCATTGTCTAATGCACTAAAACAGCCTGGAAACCAGTTGTGCTGTATGATTGTGTGAAGGCCATCAGTGGTCATACACAAATGCATTTAATGTTGAATTTGCTGTTTTAGTTCGTCAGCATCTTTCTCGTCTGCCCACTATTGACCCAAACACCAGAACTCTTCTGCTCTGTGGGTACCCCAATGTTGGCAAGTCCAGCTTCATCAACAAGGTGTGTGATATTCTTTATATAAGTATCTTATTTACTCAGTTGTTGTGGTGTAAAAGATTTACTCAGTGGTAAAATAACTTTTATATATGTTTTTTAAAAGGAGTTATTTTGTAAAATCTGGCATGGTCTATGGTTATCTGAGCATAAGAATGTGGGTTGAGAATCAGAGAAGGAAGACAACAGTTTGTTGTATGTTGACCAAGACTGTTAATATAATATTGGCTTTTACATTTCTGTGATAATTCACATGACGTTAGAATGCCTGAACTGAATCACATCTGAAATTTGGTTGGTATTGGGCCAGCTTTAGTGTGTAAGCAAACCGTGAGTACAATTGAACTGATTATTGTAAAGCAAAGACATTTAGACTTGTCTAGTATGGATCAGTAAAATGGAAGCCCGCCCATTCCATACTAGTTAGCCCTATTGATGGTTACAAATGAAGAATTCTTTCTGAGCTACAGTTCTTATGATGTATCAATCTAGTTTTCATTAAAGTTGAATATTTGTTCAGTGGGCCTTGCGCCCTATGCTGCCGGCTAGGCACCGGCTCTCCCGTGACCCTGAAAAGGAATAAGCGGTCAAGAAAATGAATGAATGAATGATTTGTTCAGTGGATATTACATGTCTACACACCTCTGTTGAAGTGGCATGTTTTTGTGACATAAAAAAAATGAAATCAAGATAAAAAGGTACAATAATTCTGTAATTCCAAAAGGTATGTTTGGTGCAAAAAGCACATCACCAAAAGAATACCATACCCACAGTGAAGCATGTCGGTGACAGAATGATGCTATAAGGTTGCTTTTCTTCAGACAGAATTGGAGTTTTTATCAAGGTTGAAGGAATGGTGAATAGCTCCAAATCCATGTCAATTTTAGTGGAAAACTTTCATGTGTCTGCTGGTAATGATGCTGACATGATGTAAAGGGCTTTTAAAGGGAAAGTTAGTATTCTTACAGCCATTTAGATAATCTGCTGAGGAATAAGTACTGTACTTTGTAGTATTATGTAGTCTTTCATGCACAAATGTGAATTTAGTTGTATGTATGCTATTTCATGTACAGAAAAGCATCAGTTTCATGCACAAATGCATCCTCTTCATGCATAGTAGCTGTTAGTATACAGCACACCATCACTCCCAAACAGTTCCTCTGGAAATTCATCCACAGTAAATCTCTTCTCACCATGGTGTCTAGGAGTGTTTTAGACTGATTACAACCCAAAACGACTGGAAAAATTAGAATACAATCAGCACCTAGCATGTGCTTTCCATAATGTGCACCATTTTAAGGTGCACACACTACCGTTTTGTTTACCATGCCTTCCCCCCACCCTGTAGCGCTCCAGCCTGGCCAAATGATAGGTCTACAGTTTCCTTGGGGTCAGATATATTGTCTAAGAAAGGTGTCCATCTGGATGAAAGGACTGAAACTGTGAACTGATTTGAAAGCACAGGGTTGAATACAATCCTGAGTTGTTAGGGTGAGGTACATTAGTGGTACCATTGGTGGCGTAATAAAATCAGCAAAGTTCATGTGTGTGCACACTTGTAGGTTTTTAAATTTTCTATTTTTCCCCAATTTTCTATTTTTCCTGTTTATTTTTCACTTTATTTGTATACTTTACAATTTATTATTTAGAAAAACCTGCCTTTTTAACAGGGGTGTGATTGTTTGTATTCACTGTATATGACCAAAGCCGCTATCTTTATCCCATTAAACATTTCAACCTCATTCAAGTCAGCTGCTGGTTAGCTAAGGAGATGTTTGATTGAATGTGTAAATGTGTTTGTTAGGCTGTGCTCTAAGGTGTGTTTTTGCATGCAGATCACACGTGCAGATGTGGAGGTGCAGCCATATGCATTCACCACTAAATCTCTGTTTGTGGGTCACATGGACTACAAGTACCTGCGCTGGCAGGTGAGTGTAATAATCGTTTCTAGTTGCTGTAAATAAATACAGTCCCTCCGAAAGTTTAGAAACTGCAAGGCCAGTTCTTTTGCCATACACCACAGACATTTGGGTTGAAATCAAAAGATGTATGATGGATCGGAATTTCACCTTTCATTTACTTTTCGATGTGTTAACCTTTTTATAGCTACTATACATTGAATGATTACTGCATTAGGAACACCTGGCAGGTGGCATATGATCACTGATAAAGTACTCCCAATTGGTGGTCACATCACAGTCAGCTCTCATTTTAGGTCCACTGCACAGCAGAAGGCAACATTTACCAGCTGTGAGTAAATGGAGGGACTTAAGCGACTTTGACCTTGGACAGATGATTAGAGCCTGGAGGTGTGGTGCCAGGGTTTCAGTTCAGTGAAAGTTCCTATACCACGGTACCACAGGTGTACCAAGAGACTCTTGGTACACCTGTGGTACCGTGGTATAGGAACAGCCAAAGTGCAGCTGTCTGCTCCCTGGCCTTGGCTCTGGGATGTCGGAGATTAACTAGTCCTGTGCTGAGACTATGAGCTATGCTGCAAGAAATGAGAGCAACACCTTCCTGTCCTAACAGGCCAGCCTTGTCCTCAAAAGTGCTCTAATTATATCTATAAAGCCCACATCGTTTTGTTTTCGGAGAACCACCTGGACAGCTAAAGGCCTGGCTAATTTCACCTACCACAAGGTAGAATCTCCTATAACCAGAGCTCTTTCAGGTTTCTCAGCGGGTTTACTGAAGAAAGCAAACCTGTTGGACACATGAAGCGGAGAGGAGTGGTGCTCCCGTGGACGAGCCTTAGCGTTAGCTTTGGGCTCTGATGGGTTCCGATGCCGGAGTTTGGGGATTGCTAACTCAGCCTAAGGCATGCAGACTTTCCCCTACAGAAACTACATTACTCTCTCACACTCTCTCCCTCTCTTAAGTCCGAATGCGCACCTCTAAAGCTGTAATCTTGTCCGACGGACAGCTAACTAATACACACTTTGCACAGGCAAAATTATCGCTAATGATGGAGGAAGAATGACTGAACATCCTGTGCTCGACACACTGAACAAGCTGGATGTTGGCCATGATCAATGTTACCGTACCTTATCAGAGATTTGTGGAGGTTGTTTAGGCACATCTGACGTGGATGGCGTCTGCTCGCTGTCTACAGGCAACTAACAACCAAAACTAGCAGCAAAAAAGGGCTGCTGCAAAAAAGTGGAAAAACACAGCAAAACGATGGTGCAGAAGAAAGAAAAAAGAGATGGAAATATGGAATAATTGTAAAGCTCATACAGTAAAGTTCAAAGACGCCAACACAGGTACTCCTGACAAGCAATTCGAAAAACACGAACTACGTCACAGGAACAGAAACTACACACAATGTCATAATCCTTAAATGGTGAACGCTGCAGGGACCTGTTAGCTGATCATCTGCACCCATATCTTCAGGAGGTCTTTCCTGACAACAGTGCTATTTTTCAACTGGACAATGCCCCATGTCATCGGGCTCAGATTATACAGGAATGGTTGGAGGAACACGACAATGAATTCTCCACACTGCCTTGGCCTCCAAACTCGCCTGACTGCAAACCCTTTGAACATGTTTGGGATATGTTTGTTTTTTTGTCCATTCAGTTAGATTTTTTTACATAAATCACATTATTTTTAAATAATACAAAGGATTCTGTAGACATTGTCCAGTATTTTAATGCAACACTACAATATTTCTGGCAGATTGTTAGTAAACATATATTCTCATGTCTATCATGGAATAATGTGATGTTATTATATTGCCAACCTCTACTTTATCAGAATGTATGGCTTCTGTTTTAAAATAAGAATAGAATTAAGACGTCATAGAATAACTTTCTTTGTACAGGTAGTGGACACCCCTGGTATCCTGGACCATCCACTAGAGGAACGGAATACAATTGAGATGCAGGCAATCACTGCACTGGCCCACCTTCGGGCCGCTGTGCTCTATGTGATTGACGTGTCAGAGCAGTGTGGACACACACTTTCACAGCAGATTGAACTGTTCAACAACATCAGACCCCTCTTTGCAAACAAGGTATACACACACACACACGCGTGCATGCACATGCAGTCTCTTATACTGAGGGGCAATGTTTTTTTCAACAACAGAATGTAGTATGAAAAACATATGTACATTTAAAATGTAAAATATGATTGTGATTCATTGGGGCATGTTGTGGTGGCCCAACTAGTGGTACAGAAGCTGTTGTGATCATCAGGGGCATCCATGATTTCTGTTAAAAACCTGCAAATGTTAAGGCAAAACCTGGTTGCCTCTGCCATACAGTTAAGTTAATCCCAGCCATGCATCCGATTTTAAATCACCAAGGATAAAAGCAATAAAGCTCTTAATTGTCAGACTTTTCTCTCAAGTCCATTAGTAGACCAAAAGTACAGGAATCCTATTGTAATTGTTCCAATTTTTATTGGGGGTCAAAGCACCAAAGGTGGCAGAACCCTGTTGTAATTGTTCCGATTTTGGGGTCCAAGCACTGAAGGTGCACAAAGGTGCAGGAACCCTATTGTAATTGTTCAGATTATTATTATTATTATTATTATTATTATTATTATGATTATGGCTTAGAATGAATTATGCAGACCAAACTGTAAGTAAAATTCGGTTAAAAGGTAGTTGGTGCTTGGACTCCGTAATCGCTGCTTGCAGCTATATTTTTGTATGTTTAACATAAACAGGTTTAGCTTCAAGTGAATGTTGGTACTATTTAGAAATGTTATTATTTTCAAACATTGTAATTTTCAAGCATTATTAACATTTGTTCAATGCAATGGCAGTGGCATAAATGAGGAAGCCAGTGTTAATGTTAAAGGTGTGTTGTTTACTATGTGTATGTATGTTTGTGACCCCTGGTCTATTTTCAGGACTTGTTTTCAGTCTGATACTTAAAACTTTACATGTGCTTTGTGTGTCCACTGTAGCCTCTGATTGTGGTGGCTAATAAGTGTGATGTGAAGAAGATCAGTGAGCTATCTGAGGAGAATCAGGTAAGTTGCTGTGGCACACATTTTGGCATTTATTGTATGTTCCGGTCACACACACACACATGGTGTCTAGAGTTAAGTTGGACAGTACCAACTAAATGTCCTGTTAGTAAATTAATAAGTAAAACTTAATCTCATTATGATTAAGCCTATAGACTGCATCTTCTATTTTTTGCTTGACTTCAGTCATTTGTTAAAAAAGTGTTTCCACTGGGTTTCTCTTGTCATATGATGCTTCTCCAGTTAGATTCATAACACAGTCCAAGCAATCAGTAATATATTTGTGGCTATTTATTGTTATAGTTGTTACTGATAGTTGTTAGTTATTTTGTGCCTGGGTTAAAATGAGCTTATTCTGTTTATGATATTACAACAAAATCTAACTGTCTAATAACTGCTCATTTTTTTCTGTCTTTGTCAAGAAAATTTTTGCTGATTTCTTATCTGAGGGGGTCCAAGTGATTGAGACCAGCACTCTGACAGAGGAAGGGGTCATGCAAGTGAAGACAGAGGTAAGATTACACAGTTATTGTTTGTGCTCCACAATTTAGCCAACATGTCATGAGGCCACTGATTACCCATACTAACCACAAGAAGAGCCACTCTAGCATTGTGATACGATACGATGCAAATACAAATTTGCATGGCATGTCTGATATTAAAGATTATAGCACTAGTAAATATAAAGAAAAAAAAATCCAAATCTTAAGAGTTGACTGTAATGCAAAAGGTACCAGCATTAATAAGTTATCAAAACTTATAAATATTAATAAGTTATCAACTCTTTTGATTCTGATTAGTTTTGCAATTGGTATATATGTGGGAAATAAACTGGTGAGATCAAATCTTCGGTGTTCACAGTTATCATTTATCTGTTGTTCTGAAGAGGGCTTTTCTTTGTAAGTAGTGCTAAAGGACTTATTTGATCAAGTTCCACTGGGAATCACATCACATACAGGACTGGAACATGTATTATGACATTTGCACTAGTTGTGTCATAAAGTATGCCAGCAATATAGCCATATTTGTGCTGAGGTGGCAATAAATCAAATGTACAAACAAAATTTGTAAGTAGTGAGAATGGTTATGTTTCCAGGCATGTGATAGGCTGCTGGCCCACCGTGTGGACACAAAGATGAAGGGGAAGAAAGTACACGACATCCTGAATAGACTCCACCTTGCAGTGCCAACCAAGAGAGATGACAAGGTTCCCACATTCATACATGTTAAACCATATTAAGCCTTAACATGGTCTGTGATTTATTAGATACATCTAAGGCAGTTGACTTGAGGTAAAACAAAAAAAAGGAATATATAATAATAATATATATATACATTAAAGAATAACCTAGTACAAGGTAATTACATTAGCATTATCTGTTGGAGCACTAGTTTAAACCACTTCAATTGGTTTAATTAATCCTTTACTTCTTATTGTGTTTAGGAAAGACCACCATTTATCCCTGAGGGGGCAGCTCTTCGCAGAAGGGCGATGGAGGTTGACACTCCGAAACGTAAACTAGAGAGAGACCTTGAAATAGAGCTTGGAGATGATTACACTCTCAATCTGCAGAGTAAGTCACTCACATGTAGCCTGTTATGTATAGAGCTATTTATTTTTACTTCTTAATACACAAAAGCTTCTAAGAACATATTTTAAAAAATGATCACAAAGGTATGAATCCAGAATCCCTTTTGTACTGTATATTTGCTTGTAGAATATTGGGACTTGATGAACACTGATGAGAAGCATGATAAAATTCCTGAGATCTGGGAAGGACATAACATTGCTGACTACATTGATCCTGAAATCATGAAGGTGAGAAATATAAGTAGTTATACAGTATGTAATACTGCCTACCTGGTGGGAACAGCTCAGCAGGTAAAACTGATGTTTACATATGTAATTTCCTTTAGTAACGTGTTAATCGTGTACACTCTTTCACCCATCACAGCGACTGGCTGAGCTAGAGAAGGAGGAAGAGCTCCGTGAACAGGCCGGTGAGTATGATTCTAATGACGAGAGTGAAGATGAAGAGATGCAGGAAATTCGGCACCTGGCCAAACAGATTCGAGAGAAGAGAAAACTGAAGGTTCTGGAGTCAAAAGAGAAAGACGTGCGGGGACCCAGAATGCCCCGTACTGTCAAGAAGGTCAGTCAGCCCATACTGCTATAAACCACATTTTTGGCAAGATTTAGATTAGAGCAAGCATTGTGCATTGTTTTTTTGTGTAATGGGTATGTTATTTGCTGCTATGTGCAGATGGACAGAGCTGTGTTGGAGAAGGACATGGAAGAACTTGGTTTGGACATGAAGAACAAAGATGATGTAAGAAATCCACTTGCTTATCTCAATATACTATTTTTGCAGTTAATGATAAAAGATTTACACACCCTTGTAAAAATTGTATGTTTTTGTGATCTAGAAAATTAATATAGAACAAAATTGTAACTTGATTGTGCAAGTTTGCACACCCGAGTGATGAAAGGGGCATGTGATTGGTTCATTCTGCACATACTTGTATTCGAATTCATGTTTCTTGTGTAGCATTTTCTTGATATCTTGGATTCATTCAGCTGTTGAAGCCATGGTTTACAAACAGCTTACAAGGCAGATATTGTGCGAAGCATATATTTTCATTGTAGAAAGGTATTGATCTGGAGATCAGTCTAAATCTAGATCTAAATCCTATCAAAAATGTGTGGAATGACTTGAAGAAAGTTTTATAATGGAGATTCACTTGCAATTTGATTTGATCAAGGAAAAGTGGAGTAAAATTGCCAAATAAAGATGAGCTAAGATGGAATACTCTTCTTCAAATGGCCACAAGTATTACAAGAAAAGATTCTTGAACATTTCTTGAAAGATTCTTGAAGTATTAGTAAGGGGCTTGCACACCTGTGCACACCAGACTTTGAGAGAAAATAACTTGAATGCTTTATCTTGATTAAATTTGATTAAATCACATTAATCTGCAATTTTAAGTGTTTTTGTAGAAATGTAATATCTATTTTTTAAAGTGAGACATGCTTGCTAATATTTTTTTTGTTATCTCTTTGTAGAGTCACTATGCTCAGCGGTCACGTTCACTGGTCAGAAAGAGGAAGAGGGAAGCATCTGTCCTGCCAACTTCACGCACCCGTAGTCAGAGTGCATCAAAACCACCACGTGACCAGTCAGGAATCAGAGATGCCAAGGTACACAACAGATTCTCATTATTTCCTTCAAGAAATGTTTTCTTCCAGATGATATTAAAAAAACTTGACTCATTTGGGAGGTCAATATGAACTTCTGAGCAAGTTATACAGTTAATTTTGGAACTAAAAAGTGCACTATTGTGCTAGACACAGTTTAGCTGCTTGAGTTTAATGCTGGTCTGTAAATCAGATGATTATTTTTTATCGTTTTTATAATCATTTTTTTCTCTGACTCTCTTCTGCCCTTCCCAGATGATGAAAAAGGTGAAGACTATGTCTAAGAATTCTCAGAAGGATATGAACAGGCAGGGAAGGAAGGGCGAATCGGACCGACATGTATTTGACATGAAACCTAAGCACCTGCTTGCAGGAAAGAGAAAATCAGGCAAAACAAGTCGTCGATAAATACATTCTTCATTATACATACATGTGTGTATGCACATGCATTTATAAACACATTTCTCGGATATCTAGGTTTTTTATATACCTAGCATCAGATATGCAAGGTTCATGATGTACTCTTGAAAAGACTGTCGTGAACATGTTGCTGGACATTTGTTGAGTTGTATGTGGATGCCAGTGAAATAAATCTGTGTAAGCTGATGAAATGGATAGAATGTGGTTTATTTGTTTAAATGGATGTTTTACCCATGCTCCTTCTATGTTTATAAAGGTGTTTAAAACTTGGTAACAGCAAAAACAAATGATGGTATAATGTAAAATGATCAAAAGACTGGAATGGCTCATTTATTTTTGAAAGACTGGATTTGTGTTTTCTTGTACTTTTAATGGCAAAGGAAAATATTATATAATATTCTGGTCATTTGTGTTAATTGGAGGGAAAGTTGGTTAGGTTATCTAAAGACTGAACCTTTTCAAAATGAGGTAAACCTTACAATATAAATAAAATTTAATTAACTGCTCCAAGATCAGTCACAGATTCACTTTTAAAGCCCAGTTCTTTACTGATGGTTGACCACATTTAAACAAGGCATTGTTTACATATTAGCTTGTAACCTTATGTATATCTGGAAGATTAAAATAATCGCTACTAGCAGGCAGGTCAGAGCTGAAACATCCCAGTCTCTTGGATTTTCAAGTCAGCCTGTAAAATGTTTAGCAGTTCTGGGATGTACAGTCAGGCCTGTACATGTTTGGAGATATTATTTTAGCTGTCTACCTCAGTATATTGGAGTTGGAAAATGAATACACGATCAAAGAGCAGGCTTTCAGCTTTAATTTGCATGTTAGATTTTTTTGCTTCAATTTGGGTGAATGGATTAGAGTTTACGGAACACAGATGTGGTTAACCCACCACCTCTTATTCATAGTTAAGTGGCCAGAATTAATTGAACAACTTCCTGCTCAGCTGTTCCATGGCTAAAAGGTCTAGAGTTGATTTCAAGTGTTTTGCATTTGGAATGTTATTCATTCTCAATAGAATGTCCAAAGAACTGTCACTGCCAGCTATCATTAGACTTAAAAAGAAAAATAAACGCATCAGAGAGACAGCAAAAATATTAGGTTTGGGCAATCAACTTTTTGGTATATTCTTAAAATAAAAGAATGCAGTCGTGAGCTCAGGAACACCAATCACAACAAAAAAGATCTTTCTCTGCTGAAGAAAAACCCCTTCAAATATCAGCTTGTACCAGAATGATGGGAAGAGTATGAGGAACAGAAGGAACTGCTCATGACTAGAAGCATACCACCTTATGGTATGGGTATGTACAGGGGTTAGACAATGAAGCTGAAACACTTGTCATTTTAGACCACAATCATTTATTAGTATGGTGTAGGACCTCCTTTTGCGGCCAATACAGCGTTAATTCGTCTTGGGAATGACATCTACAAGTCCTGCACAGTGGTCAGAGGAATTTTAAGCCATTCTTTTGCAGGATAGTGGCCAGGTCACTACGTGATGCTGGTGGTGGAAATCGTTTCCTGGTATGCTGACATTACCCTGGATACTGTGGCTCTTGATACATCACAAAGACTTGCTGTCTTGGTCACAG
>JAOVYV010000021.1:10014610-10025033 GCA_025674545.1 Hassar affinis
TGGTGCAATGTGCAATTAATGAAGATTAACCACCAGGCTGGTCCAATTTAGCCATGAAACCTCCCACACTAAAATGATAGGTGTTTCAGTTTCATTGTCTAACCTCTGTATGACTGCCAATGGAACAGGTTCACTTGTATTTATTTATGATGTGATTCCTGATAAAAGCAGCAGGATGAATTCTCAAGTGTATAGGGGGCAAAATTTTCTGCTCAGATTCAACGCTTTAAACCAATGCCTTAGAACCAGACCATGCTTCACATGGACAACGACCCAAGCATACTTTTGAAGCAGCCTGAGAGGTTGTTAAGGCAAAGAAATTGATTTTTCTGCTATAGCCTAGTCAATCATCTGACCTTCCTGAAAGCAAAACACCCAAAGAACAAGCAGGAACTCAGACAGCTGCAGTAAATCACTGTCCATATTAATACCACATTCATTTGTTCATTTATTATATGAGCTGCATATCATACAACTGGGTTGTGGGGTATGCTAGATGCTATCCCATCTTTTTATTGGGGTGGAAAGCAGGAAAGCACCAAGGACACGTTGCCAGTCCATCACAGGGCAGAAACACAGACATTCATATGCATGCACAAACCTAGGGGCAATTTACTATCTCCAGTTTGTCTGACTTCATGTCTTTTGACTGTGCAAGGAAACCAGAATCCCTCATACCCATGGGGGGAACATGCAAACTCCAAACTCCTGGCCAGGGAAATTGAACCCAGACCCTTCCTGTTGGGAGGTGGCAGTACTGTCCACTCCACCACCATGCTGCCATGGTACCACAAAGAAACCATAAGGATGGCTGTGATTGTTCTTCCTTGGATAGCCTTAGGACTGCAATTGATAGAGAACAGATTTTGCAATGAAGTCATCAGTGATCAGTTGACAATAACTTCAACACAATAGAATACAAAAGAATGATTCTGGTGCTCATATCTTGCTCATAAGCTCATAAGTTTATAAACTATTTGACTACATAATATACAGTTATAGAAGAGGTGCCATCTCAGGTGGCACCCAGAAGAGGATGGGTTCCCTTTTGAGTCTGGTTTCTCTCATGGATTCTTTCCTCTAGAAAGGGGCCAAATACAAGCTTGAGAAATTAATAAATAAAGAAATTAATAAAGAAAGCAATAAAGTAGAAATACTCAGAAAAGTCAAACTTCCAGTAACAAAGCAAGGGGAAAACCCTTCTTCTGAAAAATTGCCAATGCACCAACAAACTGAATGAATTCTACTGCATATTTGAACTGATAAAAGATATTCTTCAGTCTTTCTCTGCCAGTCACCCACACTAGCTTGCTTACCTTCCTTAACAGGCTTTTCAGTGGACAAAATGTGAGAAAAGCTCCAGGGCCTTACCCAGTCTCTCCATCTACCCTAAAGCACTACTGGATGCCATCACCTTGGCAGGCCTCACAGCCAATGGGGATAAGTCTGCCTGTAAAATAGTCGAGCAGCTTCCTGGCACAGCAGTAACCACCTGCTGCTCAACACTGTAAAAGTGTGCAAAAGACTGTACTGAGATGGTGGTGGACTTCAGGCACAGACCCCCACCCCCACTCCCAACATCAATGGGTCTGTGGAGTCACTCCAAGTTCCTAGGCACCACTATATCCTGAAGTTGGAGAGGAACATGGTCTTCGTAGCCAAGAGAGCCAACAGAGAATGTTCTTTCTGAGACAACTGAAGAAATTAATCCTGTCACTGAACCTGCTGATCCAGTTCTACGCAATGATCATTGAGTCAGTCCTCACATCATAACCATCCAGTTATGGTTCCACTATCTCACAAGAATGAGCTAAATATCAGCATAAGCAGGATAATGGAGAAGACCGTATGATGTAGTCTGCCAGTGCCTAAGAACTGAAATGAACTGTGCAAATGAAGTGTCCTGACCCATCTCCTCCAGGACATCACCTCTAGCTATTTCCCTCTGGTAATAGCTAACTCCTCTGTAGCATAATGCTTGACTTGCATATTCACACATATTCATAGATCTCTTTAGCTCTCGGCATGGCTCGTTATTATTCTTTATGCTACTTATTGTATTTTTATTTATTTTTCTTAATTGAATATTTGTTAATATTTGTTGAGTGCTAGATGTTTAAGCATTCTTTCTCTGTCATTAGCAATAGTATTATCTGTGATAAGTGTATGTTAGTAAGCTCTCTGATGGAGAAGACTGCAGCATTAGAGGTGCTCTTGCAGACTCTAGAGAGGGTTAGTGAGGGTGAGTAGTATAGTTTGGATGCCTTATTCAGAGTTAACAGTCCCCCAACTCTGGCATCAGAGCCCTCACAGCGGGGCAAATGGGTGATGACTCAGTGGCATAATCGCAAAGCCAAAGCTAATGCTAGCACCACTCCTCTCCACTGCACATGTTCAAAAGGTTAACTGATAAACAGGTTAAACTAACTGTCTGCTAGCTACACTGAGTCATCACTCAGGTTCCACCATATTGAGACTGTGTCTGTAAAGTTTGGTTTAGTAAGCTAATTAACATAAAACTAGAGCATATTGAATGCATAGCCAGCACTCTTGATCTGAAGCTAGGACTGTTAAATATTAGGTCTCTTTTATCTAAAGCTCTTATTGTTAATGAAACTGTTACTGATCAGGAGTTTATTGTACTGTGCATAATAGCAACATGGATTAAACCAAATGCGTATGTGAGAATGAAGCTAGTCCTTCAGGATACAGTTACATCCATCAGCCTCTTCTAATTGGCAAATAATTTATAATGATAATCTAGGTGTCACACAAAAACATGGACATAAATGTGTTTAAGTTCTTTAAACTAACAGGACATTATTTTACAAAAAATGTTTGCTCTGCCTATTCCTTTAATTATTATTTATGATATGCCCCCAAGGCCATATTGTGAATTTCTTTCTGAATTTACAGATTTTTATCTCAAACCTGGTTGTTAATTGTTGGAGATTTAAATATTATTTCTGATAATGAACAAGGCCATCTGAGAACAGTGTTTGTGTCCATTCTAGACTCAGTAGTAGTAAATCATAATGTAACAGGACCCACTCACAATGGTGGTCACACACTTGATCTAATATTAACATTCAGATTACATATAGAAAATGTAGTTACACTTCCACAATCGGAAGGTAGGTCAGATCATAATCTTATCTCATTTAAAATTTCTCAGTCATAATATATGCTCTTTGCCATACTACTATGTTAAATGTACTTCAGCTACTGCACAGTTACCGCACTGATAATCTCCCAGTATTATAAACACTGATTGGATCGCTGTTTAACCCCATAGAACTCGATCAAGTGATTGAATGAGTCAATGTTTTGTCAATCTGTATAATGTAGCTCCACTTAAAAGTAAAATAATTAGAGACAAAAAGCTAGCATTCTGATACAATGATCACACACACAACCTTAACACAGACTACTCGTGACGTGAATGGCGTCAAACTCATCATTCACTCAATCATGTAAGATCAGACTCCCTTAGATCAGAGTTTTATTCCCCTTCAAGGAGACCCCTTCTCCTTCTAACTAGTCTCCTCAAAAATTGTCCATCAAAATTGTCAGCTTGTGTACTAGATCCTTTACCTACAAGTTTCTTCAAACAGATTCCAGCAGAAACAATCAAACCTTTTCTAAAAAATAATAAATTCTTCCCTGAGCTTTGGTTATGTACCTAAATACTTTAAACTAGCAATTACTGATAAAAAAAAAACTGACCTCAACCCCTGTCAGCTGTCCAACTATAGGCCAATATCTAAGTTCCTAGAAAAGGTTGTAGCACAGCAGTTATAGCACTTGTACTTATATCAAAATAACATTCATGAAATCTATCAGTGTCAGGATTTAGGCCTCATCATAGCACAGAGACAGCACTGGTTAAAGTGGTTAATGACTTACTGCTGGCCTCTGATCAGGGTGTCTTTGCTTGTGTTACTTGACCTTAGTGCAGCTTTTGACACCATTGAGCATACTATTCTCCTCTCCATAGATTAGAAAATGTTGCCGTTAAGGGAAAGATCCTCTCCTGGTTCAGGCCCTTTTGCCTGAACATTATCAGTTTGTAAATGTTAATGGTGAGTCTCCAAGGTAAACTTTGGTATTCCACAAAGTTCTGTTTTAGGTCCATTTTTTTCTTTTTTTTCTCTGGGTAAAATTATTCATAACCATGGTATCAGCTTCCACTGTTATGCTGATGACACATAGTATGATTACATAGTAACTATGGATGGCCTTCCAGTTACATGTGCAGCTTCACTCTTTTATTTCAAGCTCTTGTAGATAATACTTGTAGGATTACCTTTTTTCATGGCATGATGCAGAAATATTAGATCATGCTTTTGTTAACTCTTGGTTGGATTATTGTAATGCCTTGCTTTCTGGATGTTCCAGTAATTGCAGTTAGTTCAGAATGCAGCAGCCCCTGTCATCACCCCCATCTTTTGTGGGTATAGATTCTGGTAAACTGGGATGTCTGTTCTGATTAAAATGGGAGATGTGGTATAATCAGCATTGTCTTTTGTTGCTTTTCATTGTTTTGGGTCATTATCCAGATGTACAGTGAAGCATTGTTTTCAGTTTTGCAACTGAATCTGGGCACAAGGTACAGCTCTATATACTTCAGAATTCATCCTGCTACTTCTATCAGCAGCCACATCATCAATAAACACCAGTGACCCAGTTCCACTGGCAACCTTACATGCCCATGCCAAAACAGATGATGTGGGATGCCTTTCTTTCCTTCCCCATACTCTTCTCTCCCCATCATTCTGTTACACATTAATCATGGTTTAATCTGTCCCAAGAATCTTGTTCCAGAACTGCAAAGGTTTTTTTTAGATGCTTTTAAGCAAATTCTAATCTCAGTGGCTTGCATCTTGAGCTAAACCCTCTCTATTTACATTTATGAAGGTGTCTCTTAACTTTAGACTTTGTCAAGGACACACTTACCTCCTCAAGAGTGTTGTTGACTTTGCTAAACATTGTGAAGGGGTTATTCTTCACAAAGGAAAGAATTCTGCAATCATCCACTTTATTTTCCATTTTCCTCGAGTTCACCAGCGCATTTTTTATTTTTAAGTTTCTCTCTGATAGGTCTGTTTTGTTTTTTCTGCCTAAAGATAGCCTTTTTCACTTGCACCAACACCACTTTGGACTACATGGTGATTAACTAGCTGGCCATGAAACTGCTTAGCAGTCAATTGGCCCATTTCTTTTGGGCCTGTGATAATGGGGGAATTCTGTAAAAAAAAAATGGCTATAATTCCTAAATGGTTATTGCAGTACTTTTGTTAAACCCACTGTATGAAAGCTGAAACTGTACACTTCAATTACATCTTGATTGCCTCAATTCTAATCCATTGTAGCAGTGGACATAAACAAAATTATAAAAACGGCATCACTGTTCAAAATTCTATGAACCCAGGTGGGAACTTAATGTTAGCCAAAGGGCCAATAAGCTAAATTCTGAGAACCAATACCTTAATTCTGCAATCAGAAAATTATATTTGAATGGAAGGTCACAGAGTTTGGCTTGAGGCATAGCTCATTAACATGATGGAGGCTGCACCTATAGAACAGAAACCAACAGAGCTTGTCTGTATGTTTAATATCTCTAAGCATCTGCACAAACACATATAAAATGAAACTGCTAAACATTTTACTGGTCAACATTGACACCAGACAGACAGAGAATTTTTTTCTTTGCTGTTCCATCTTGTGGATGTCACTTTTAATCCTCCAGATGTGTATAAGTATATACATGCATTGCCACATGTATAAACTACAAGTATATCCCAGGTCCATAAACTGTTCTAAAGAATAACAAGAACAAAGTAATGTATTTAATACTTATTCTGCTTATCGGCACTACATGTCAGATAAAGACACTGTTGAAGGGTCAGTCTACAAAAGCTCCACCTTAAATAGATATAAACTGCAAGAAACATATACTTCATTTTGTGATCAACAGAATATAATGGCTGTTACTGCAAACTGGCTAGCAGTAATTTTCTGAGCTACATAAACCTCCCTGAGCACTAACAGCTTTGTCAGTTTGTAAATCAAGGTGAAAGCCAACATGCAATTCTGTTGTGTGGCTCAGCTTCTTACATCCACTGTAGGCAAAATAATATAAATGACAAAACATAAAGAATGGTTTAGCTGAAATTATGTATATTATGTTTACACAGTTCTGCTTCAGTCATGTTATCCTGTCATCCAAAGTTAAATGCATAGGATCAAATTTATGATCTCATTCCTATGGAAAAACAGCAGCACTTCAAAGAAATCCATGTTTAAAAATGTTAGTCGCTTTCCTTATGATGGCAGAGACAGGTGGGATTTCCTGCAGTCTTCCTCTGTGTGTTGTACAGAAAGAAGTTCAGTTCCATAATAATGAAAACCTAGATTTTTTTTTCTGAATCTAGGTGTTACTGTGGTACTTACGAATTAGATTTTCAAAGCCATTTCATCAGTAGCTTATATTTTGCCATATTATCTATATTCCAACAACAGACCTTCCTGTCTAAAAATCACTTTAAATTAAATATTGTCTTGACACTTCCTTTAATTTCAATTTACATTTGTTCTTTGTGACTCAAACATTGCTATTAAGCCAACTCCAGAATACATGTGTGTTTTAGTTTGTACAATATTTTAGTGTGTTTAATTTCTAAACACTTATTTTACGTGTAGTAGCCCCTATCAATGTCCTTGGCAATGTACATACTGTATATGTGGGCAAGTACATGTCTGTTACTAGTTTAGTTTAGCATGGTTATACTCTATGCACATTAGTGTGTACTTTCTGTGGAAATGTTTTTACTCAGGATGATGTTTCTTGGTGTGTATTCGCAGGTACTGCTTGCCTGCAAAGCGTTTGCCACAGTGTGTGCACTCATATGGTCTTTCTCCAGTGTGAACAGTCTGGTGTGCTGTAAGGTGGCCAGACTGAGTAAAGCGCTTTCCACACTGTTCACAGCGGTATGGACGCTCACCTGTGTGTATGCGCATGTGTGTGTCTAGGCTCTGTGCTGTGGTGAAGTTCTTGCCGCAGATGGAACAGATGAAATGTCTCTTACAAACTCCACCCCCTTGCAAGGAACCATGTCCTCCAAACAAACTCAGCCCAGCCACATTACCCAGCCCAAGCAAGTGCTGTGCAGTACAGAGAGGGGCACTGTGGGCAGTAAGTGTCCTTGTGCCATTTCCAGCCAAGGAAGTGTGGGAGTGTGACAGTGTGTTACGCATTGGGTGTGTGCTCCAGTCCAAAGTAAAATTCAGATCAGACACCGTTGGCTCTCTCTTCATACACACCTTATCTGGAAATGGGCAGCTATGACCGGTGGCATCATTATGTGTATCAGACAGTGAGTGCACATTACTCTGTGTGTTAAAAGAACAAAGAGGTTCATCGGAGGCTGTTAGGTCCACGCTGGAGTGTTGTGACTCCTCAGTGTGCGAGTGTGTCTCTGCAAGTAAGTGTGGGGGAAGGCTCGGGGAGTGTGCGTCTGTGAGTTTGTGTGTATGGATGTCATCATTTGCAGAGGCTGTATCTGAAGGGACTTTATGTGACAAGAGCTCTATGACTTCCTCATCTGGAGAATCATGAGTTACCATAGCAACTGCGTCATCATCATCTTCATCATCATCTTTGAAAGAAAAAAAACATATATTAGAAAAAGACATGGTCTTATATTAGAACTAGCCTGCTCTATTACTGCACTGGTAGACCAAGACATTTAATGTGACTCACCATTTTGTGGCTCCTGACCTTCCTCTTTGACCTGCACTGTGACAAGGGCATGCTCCTCTGAATCTTGTGACTGGAAAGTAATAAAAAACTCATTCAATAATGAATCCACTCAAATGTGTACCTCTGGCCAGGGCGAGGGCTGTCGGACTGGGGTTGTCCTGGCTATCAAACAAACTTGATGTTTCACTGAAAGTCATATGCATATCTAGGAAGTGGTATGTCCTGTTCTATTTTATGACCAGGAAATATTGATGAAGTACTGATGTCTAATAGACGATAAGAAAAGAATGGTAAGCTATGGTTTAAAAAAAATAGGATTTGGTTTTATAAGCCATGTTGTCATTTTGCATAGATTTCTAGCATGTTATTTTAATATCACTTTCAGCTGAGATGTCATAAATTTATTATATTGCCTACTACGTTAAAGAGCAAATACACCCCAAACATGTTTACTTAAAATTAAAACCAAAAATAAAATAAATTGCTTAATAAGAGTATAAGAATAAGAGTCTTGCTCTGGTTCAATTCTGCTGCAGGTACAGATATGTCATTGCACTAAAGTACTGAGATATGACACATGCAAATCAGTCAGGCAATGCAGTGATTTTAATTTGATGTTCTTGCTATCCTTTTCTTTTTCTCTTAGATTTTTTGTTCTACTGAGTTTATGCACAGTCACACGACTTGTTTAGAAACGTATTTAAAACTGTGGCCCTGCCTGAAAGCTCTATCAATTTGATACACAGATTATTGTCTTTAAGTTTGTGCTGCAACACTGTCTTCCCCAATCTGAATTATCCAAGATGACTGATGTCTTATTTTTTTTTATTACAGGGAACTGCACAGTGTGTAGGGAGCTAGGGAACAGTTCTGGTGTGCTGCTACATGATTGGCTGATTCGATTCTACCTGAGAGACCCGCCCCCCGCAATGGGAAGCAGTTAGCGGTTTTTAATTCATTAATTGCCAGATGAATAGGTTTCAGGGACAGAGTAACAGTATAATAGTTCACAACAAGAATTCAAATTTTTAATTTGCATTAATTTTAGCGGCATCAATTTCAATCAATTCAAAATCGTGGCCAACTCTTTAACACATCAGCGTGTTCGTTAACGTGTTTTTGACACCATTAATTTATTCACGTTAGAACTGCATATTTATATATAAATCTGACCAGCTGTTAGGATTCCTGTCCTGTCTGCTCCCATTGACTTTTCCCTGTTCCCTCCCAGTCACATGTAATTGAATAATTGTTTTCCATCCAGTGGGAATCTTACAGGAATCCCATGACCCACAGATTATTGTTTACTGAAATTAGTATTCAGTAAACAATTTACAGTCCAGAGATGTTTTGGCTCTGATGTGCCAACTACAATGATTGTTTTTAATACTGCAGATGTACATGACTTGACATGACAGCTGAGTATGTGAACAAGGCTGCTCAAGTTGCTGCTGCTTCTGCATGCGAGTCATGTATCAAGTATAAAACAAATCCCTCTGCTTTTGCGTCAGGCTGTATCACATCCCTCTGGTGAGAATGATTCCCCTACACCACTGGTTTCCAATCTTATCCACAAAGGGCTGGTGTGGGTGCAGGTTTTCTTTCCAACCAAGCAGAAGCCACACACTATTGAAAGTCCAGATCCACCAATTAGATCCATTGAGTAAAAACAAGTGGAATGAGGTGTGGCTCCTGCTTGACTGGAAGGAAAACCCACACCAACACCAGCCCTTTGTGGATCAGATTGGACACCACTGCCCTATACTGCTACTTTTAACAAGGACATATTATGAAAATGAACTTTTTCAAGTTTTGTGTATATACAGTTGTCTCCAAACACCAAACACTTTGAAACATGAAACTCAGACAGTTCTTTGTACACTGCCTATTCCAGATAACATGAATTAAATGCTCAGTTCAGAAACAGTATTGTTTCCTACATCACAAGCTTTGGAATGATTTCTCCACCTACTGCTCCACCCACTGCTTAAAAATTGCGTTTACAAAGGGGCTCCATGTTTTAGATTATTTTTCACAGTCACAGATGCTCCAGCATAAAGTCGAAGCTAAACACTAACGAAGCTAAACAAATGTGCTGCTGTTGGTTGCACAGAACAACACACATGGCAACACTGGCTTCCAGCCACAGAGGACAGACCAGCTGAGTGACTAAAGTTTATTTCGGATAGCAACATCCCAAAAATCAGTTGGTAAAAACATGTACATGTGAGCTTAATAACTTGTTGACTAACGGCTTTTAGACCCTGGTTCAGTACAATGCAGGATGTCACAGGAATAAAAAGCTTAGTTTGTAAAATGACTTCTAACAATGAATCATGGTCCACTATGTAAGTAATTCAGTTCATGTAAGCCGAAATGCCAAAGCAAATGCACAAAATGCATTGCTTTTCCATAGTAACATGCAGAATACATGTCAAAATGAAAAGCAAAACCATGATTACATTGTTTCACATCGCTTGAACTTTTTACCTACAACAAATACATGAGAATTTGCTTTTTGAAAAGGAAATGTTGAGTTCATGTCACAACTGAATAGAATGTTTGACATTCCCTGTGATGAAAGTGATTCATTCATTCATTTTCTTAACCGCTTATTCCTTTTCAGGGTCACGGGAGAGCCGGTGCCTAGCCGGCAGCATA
>JAOVYV010000021.1:10090669-10100784 GCA_025674545.1 Hassar affinis
TGGTCCAATTTAGCCATGAAACCTCCCACACTAAAATGACAGGTGTTTCAGTTTCATTGTCTAACCCCTGTAACTTTTCAGTCTTACTTTGCCTCTGTCACAGCTTTTTTTTGGGTGTGTTGCAGGCATCACATTCTACTGTCTTTTTACATTTACATTATACAATTAGGTGTCAATAAAAAAGAAATAATTTGTACTTTTATGATTTCAATAAAAGTTCAAGTGATTTAAATTAAAGTTTTCAGTTTTCATAGCTTTTTTAGAAAATATCCCAAAGGGGTTTCTCCAAACAATTAAATACATGTTATGGGAAACCAAACTAATGTCAGTGTACTCTGGCCTTACAGGTAATTTGGCAGCTTTTTAAATAACGCTGCTGTAGTTCTGTAGGTAATGGTTAAACTGGTGTGGGTAAATAGCTAAAGAGAATGTAGAAGCTGTTTAAAAATGCTGGTGTAATTTAAAGCTGTAGGTAATGGTTAAACTAACGTAGGCTGAAGCCTGTAGAACAGAGGTGACCAATCTTATCCGAAAGCAGCAGAGTGCCTGCAGGTTTCTGCTCCAACAAAGCAGGACAACACACGAAGAGCTTTTTGAAGACCGGCCATCTGTTTAATAAGCAGAATGTGTGCTCTTACTTGTTTGTAAAGAAAACCTCCAGCCTGGATACTCACTATACAGTTAGATATGGTCTACTGATGGGTTTAAAAGGTTTACATTATGGCATTGCAGATGCTGCTTGATGCTCCCAGGAGTAAGTGAGAGAACTTTGGTCTTCTCACTGTTTTTCCTAGTGAGAGAACTTTGGTCTTCTCACTGTCACTCACAGCTTTTTTCTTATAATAGGTTTAAATTGGAAGAAAAATAAACCTTAACGTAGATATGAATTTCCTTTTGGACAACAGGTTCGTCATTTCAGCGGTAGAGAGCACTTAGTAAGTGAGGTCGTTGTTTTAGTGCATTAAGGCACGATAAGCTTTTTCCATAAGAAGCGCTTTAGACTAACAGTTATGGATTAACAGATAAGAAAACGTACAGCTTTAACAAAAGTTATACCGCATGCCATTGTATTATCGTACAGACTATTGTATTTCATATTTAATTGTGTCACTACAACGTTGAATGTGAATTTATTGGCTTAATGGTTTGTTTTTGCGGATGCTGTTTGACTTACGCCTGAACGGCAAGCTGCCTCAGTAAACTCGTCACCCTGTCGCGAGCAGCCATGACCAACTCCTGAGCGTCTTATGGTCCGCGACCTTGTCTGATATGCGCTCCGTTTGTTTATGCTTTAGGACTCTGCCCGATCTGTACCGCGCATGTGTGCTATTTCACAGCAGTGTAGCTCTGGACTTTCATTCCAACCACACAGTAACCACATCCGAGCCGCTGGTTATACCCTTCAGCTTGGTCTTCAATCAGCTATCCAGTGTTCACCTATTTGACTGATACGAAAGCTTCAGGTAAATAGAGAAGCTGCCGTTTTTCTGCAAAGCAAAAACACTACATTGCTGACATTTCCCAACCGATTTCAGTGATTAGGTTTAATATTTATGTTTTACATGGTGAACAAAAAAAGTTACTTCACAAAAAAAACAACAACCCTAAAGCACTCCATGTTTTTTCAGTCCTCTTCATATCTTTTTCAATATGAGAACATAAAGGGCTTGCATTTGTGCAATTCAACGTTACGTTTTGCGCATGCGGAGCAGCATGGCACAAATCGGGCAGCTACCTTAATCGCTACCTTATCCGCGCCCCTTTCAAATTGGATTTCCTACTCGGAAGCTCGATGTGATATTTTCATATTCAAATGACGTGAAATCAACATTCAGACAAGGCCACGAGCAAACAAAGTAGTCTTTGATTATTGCGGTGTCCCCAGTGTTCAAATGATTCTAATTATTTTTGCACATCGTCAGGAAGGTGTCCCGAGTCCATATACCAAGTTTAGTGTCAACAGATCAAAGTTTTGCTCAGATATGACCTCACTTCCTGTTTGGCGCCAAATTCGATTGGCTGTACTGAACAAATAATTTCGAAAATCAAAGAACCATCTGATAATTTTGTGAGGCTTGGTCTGAAGAGCCTCCACATATTTGGTGGAGATTGTTCAAACTCTGTGGCCTGTGAATAATTTTATACCTTATGATAAAATACAGTATGGCAAAATGCATCAATTAAACATAGCACAAAAAGTAAGGAAATTTGTGTTTGGTAGATTATTTCTTTGTTGTAACAATGCTTCTTGGCACAGTGATATACCACTGGAAAGGCTGATAATTTCCTTTTTAAATGGTGCCACATTTGTAAGGAACATGCATTTGTGGGATGAGCAGTAGAGCTGAAAATGTGGGTTGCGCCTATGAAAAATTTGCCAAATCCTCTCGGCCTCTCGACTCATTTGGTGTTTGGTGGACTGGATGATTGAAATTTGAAGAAACAATACATATTGGCAATCTGACAATTTATTCATTTAACAAACAGGAGCCTCAGTAGCATGTGGAAGAACTATACACAGCCACAACAGCCTGGCACCTCCTCCTCATGCTGGTCACCAGCCTGGTCACACACTGCTGTGGGATGGCATCCCATTCTTCAACCAGCATTTGTCGCAAGTCAGCCAACATGTTTGTGTTGGTCACTGGCACAAACAGCACACCCAAGCTGATCCTACAAATGTTCAATGGGGTTGAGGTCAGGACTGGTGGCAGCCCACCTTCTGGAGGTAGTCTCTGATAAACCCTGCTCCTTGGGGGGGCGAGAGTTGTCATCTTGGAGGATAGAGTTCGGTCCCAGACTGTGAAGATATGGGATTGCCACTGGTTGCAGAATTTCATCATAAGCTGTATGGAAAATGACAGATTAATTTCTTTTTTTTCTGCAAAAACTGAGAAGTAGTTTGGGCTGATTTCTCCACAGTATTGTAAGTTTTTGAATTCCTGTTTCCGTGGGTTTTATGAGCTGGAAGCCCAAATTAGGTAAAAATAAACAAACACATACTTGAAATAATTTACATTGTGGGCCCTGAATCTATAATCTATGAAAGTTTAACTGTGAGTGTTCAGCGTCATGTCCTGAGGTTGGCTTCAAAAAAGAGACCTATGGGTGCTGCCAGCATTGCTGCAGAGGTTCAAGAAGTGGGAGGTCAGCCTGTCAGTGCTCAAACCATACATAGCATACTGCATCAACTTGGTCTGCATGGCTGTCGTCCCAGAAGGAAGTCTCTTCCTAAGCTGACACACAAAAAAGCCCGCAAACAGATTGCTGAAGACAAGCAATCCAAGAGCATGGATTACTGGCTCCATGCCCTGTGGTCTGATGAGACCAAGATAAACTTGTTTGGCTCAGATGGTGGCCAGCATGTGTAGAAGTGCCAAGATAACTCTGTTTTGCCTACAGTCAAGCAGTATGGTCTGGGGCTGCATGTGTGCTGCTCACACTGAGGAGCTGTGGTTCATTGACGGAAACATGAATTCCAAGCAGAGCACAATTCCTTCCCTTCGGAAACTGGGCCGCATGGCAGTTTACCAACATTATAACGACCCAAACACTCCTCCAAGATGACAACTGTTTTGCTGAGGAAGCTGTAGGTAAAGGTGATGGACTGGCCAAGTATGTCTCCAGACTTAAACCCAATTGAGCACCTATGGGGCATCCTCAAGCGGAAGGTGGAGGAGCGCAAGATGTCTAACATCCACCAGCTCTGTGATGTCATCATGGAGGAGTGGAAGAGGATTCCAGTAGCAACCTATGCAGCTCTGGTGAATCGGGTTAAGGCAGTGCTAGATAATAATGGTGGTTGCACAAAATATTGACACTATTTGGACATGTTCACTGTGAGGTGTACACACTTGTGTTGCCAGCTATTTGGACTTTAATGGCTGTGTGTTGAGATATTTTCAGAGGACAGTAAAACTATACTGCTATACAAGCTGTAGACTGACTACTTTAAGTTATATCCAAGTTTAATTTCTATAGTCTTACCCCATGAAAAGATATAATCAAATATTTGCAGAAATGTGAGGGGTGTACTCACATTTGTGAGTGACTAAAGCTGCACTTTGTAGTTTTACAATTAGTCTGTAGTCCATCTGTTTCTCTACATACTCTGTTAGTCCCCTTTACTCTGTTCTCTAATGGTCAGGGTCTGTATTATGTAATGTGGATCTAGCTTAAAAAGAAGGATGACTACACTGAAAAGAACCTGATTCCTATGGTTGAGGTGTCTGTGATATGGAGCTGTTTTTCCATGGACTCCATGAAATACCAGGGCATTTTAAATCAAAATCTGATTGCCTCTGCCAGGAAACTAAAAGTGATTTATAATTGTATCTTTCAGCAGGACAATGACAACCCAAAACATATGTACAGATCATGTTTATGTCAAAGGTTGAATTTCAATTGTTTCAAGTTTCAATTTGAAGGTTGAACTTGTCTCATGTTGATTCAGCAGTCTATACATGTTGAAATGCAGGCATGACAGTAGCTCACACCTTAAATGAACAAATTTGTGCAATCAAGGCTATTACATCTATCTGGCTTCCACCCAAAATACATGAATGTGTCAGTCCTACCAACTTAATTGTAAAGATCATGTGGAGTTGTGATTTATCCCCAAATTCTTATAATGAGGCAAAAACGTGACAAATGGGTTACTTTTAAGAGAAGCACGGTGTGGTGAGTAGTGCTGTTGCCTCACAGCAAGAAGGGTCTGGGTTGGATTCCCTAGCAGAGTGACCAGGGTACTTTTTCTGTGGAGATTTCATGTTCCTCCCTGTCTTTGTCAGTTTCCTATGGGCGAATTGGAGATGCTTACTTGCCTCTAGTTTGTGTGTGAATGTGTCTGCCCTGTGATGGATTGGCAACCCATCCAAGGCATTTCCCTGCCCTCCACCTTAGATAATGAGAAAGAGATGAATTACTTTTAAAACTATTGATATCAATATGAATTTTGGGATATTAGGCATGGTAGTTACTTGGTATCAGATGAAAAGAGATCTATCACAGTATCACCAATCCCTCGCAACTAGGTCCAGCCCCTACTGTGGCATGCCACTTTATGAGTAGGTCTTATTAGAGGTGCCACTACAGGAAATGTGTACTGCTGGTACCCTGATATTACCATGCCACCATACCACTTTCTCCAGATGGTTCTCCAGGTGCAGTCATCATATGAGGCCTGTTCCTCACAGCATAATTGGTACATGTTTTGCAGGTGTTTCACACCACCACAGACAGTTATATATGTTATAAGATAGTGACAGTGTCCTATTTATCATTCAAGTAAGACTAATTTAAACTTGTCTCCTGTAGAATAGGTAGACACAAGTTACATAAGTGAATTATGTCTGACTTAAGTCTGAACCATCAACTCGAGTTATGATCTCTGCAGCGCCTAGACCTTTGAAAGATTCTAAAAAAATGACACCAACATTAGGTTGATTTAATTAAAAATATCTTTAATTGGGACATCAAAACACCCAGTTAAACCCTTGGAAATGATACTTATTTTATTTCCCATCAGTTACAATAATCCAGTGCAACAGATACATAGTTCCTCAGTACAGAAGAACAGTGATAATGTAATTAATACCATCTGCATTTTGAAACACTCATGGGTATGCATTGTAGCATTGTCCTTTTCGGTTTAATTGATAGACTCAGTGTTGGAAGGAGAGAAATGTTTGCATAATACAGGATTCAGCTTGAATTCCATACCCATTCCTCCTTTGTACATGGCAGGATACCCGATAATATCATATCATTTAACTAAGCAACCAAGCAACCAAGTAAGTGTGCAATCAGTGGAATGATCATCACTTTAATCTCTCGTCACACCACTGACAGAGAAAGGAAACCAGAATAGGGTGGTGAACATTTTTGTGTGTGTATGCATAAGATGGACAATATGTTTAGTACTGGCCCTTTTTGAAACAATTTGTAATGGTTATGTATGTATAACAAGGAGGTACTGATCATAATATGTTGAGTGTGACTGAAAAAAGAGGTGGTGCAGACCATGCAGGGGAGAAAGAGTCTATGTAAATGTGTAAGAAATGACAGAGGTCCAATTCTATTGAGGTATTAAGTCCAATACTTTACAAAGTGTGTTGATTATAGTGTATTTCTAGAGGGAAAAAAGGCACCTGCAGTGGCTCTGAGGACTCCATGTGATCTTCAGGTATGCCCTGTGCATTTGGGTGTGTAATTGTATGTGTGAGTGTATCTGCACTAATCTTTCATGTCACCACTTTTTCCAAAGACCTGACAGGCAGAGTTATTGCTTTCATGCCATTGCTGGGGCAACTGTTTCCACGGCTTAGGGCATGTCCAGTTGCCACTGCAGCACCATGGCAGTGTTCGGGGGGGCGGGGTAGGAAGACAGGGCAAGAGCGTGTGCGAGCATGACCTTTTTGCCACCCTGCATGGCACATCAATTGGCTCACTGTGTCCAGTGGGGATACAGGGTGCGAATGCATGTGTGCCTGTTCATCACGCCGTTTCAGTGAATACCATGTGAGGAAGATGAAGAAGAAGCCCAGAAACTTGAGGCTAGCTGCCAAACCAAAGTAGACAAACCTAAGTGATGTAACATCATACTCCCAACAGGATCCATGAACACCACAGTCCTGCTGCCAGAGCATACAGGTGGTGTCAATCACGGCTCCGAAATATATTGGAGTAGGGATATATGCTGGAAAAAGACAGGAAAATAAAAGATGATCATTTGTTTTATAATAAGGAATGGCCTTCCCATTTAAACCTAATGTAACCACTGATGTATTTTTATCACTGGAATTTTGATGTTCAATTTCCAGTCTTGGTAACCCAACCTCTGAAAGCACAAGAAAATTATTTTTGGCCAAAATGTGGCCCAAAACCGTTTCTATTTAGACTACTTTCTAACCTTAGTTTGACTATCTGTGTTCACAAATTACATCATGACAGTAGCCAGTTTAACAAACACAGCAGTAAATATATAGCTTTTAAATTATATTTTAAATGTATTTTTCATACCGAGAGTTCTAAGAAGAACAAACTGCATTCCCAAAGCAAATGGTCTCTCCTGCTCTTCCACAGACCTACATGGAGACAAAGAACTGTAAACATAAATGCTATTTTTCATTGTTCGTCAGTTTGTACACTTATAATAATTACTGTTATGCCTACGGGAACTATTATGCCTACTAGGCATTGAAACAAATCCAATTTCTGTTGAAAAATTGTCATCAGATCACAGAGAGAGCAAAGGGAGAAACACACCTAAGGGTGACTATGATGGCAGAAGGCTGTGCACAGGCAGTTATGAGGGTGACAATGAAGAGGAAGATTAGGAAGGTTATAAGCGTTCCACAGGTGCGCTCACACTTGCCAGCAAGTGCATAGCCATTCTCATTCAGATATGTCTTCACTATGACCACTTGCAACTCGTGATTCCCTCCAGATGGAGTGATCACCTGTCTGCTTTGTACACAAGCACAGTCTGAATAATTCCTGATCTGGAAAAAAAAAATACACACATATGCATATAATGTAGACTGAACATGTACTCATGTTTATGTATCATATTCATGTATCTTGCAATTATAGAAGTTCACTCAGTTTTGAGCTGGAATTGAGCTGAATGAACTGAGACAGTGAATTCAGGGTTCTGTACCATTCAGTTCCACAGTGTAAAGTCAAATATTTTCACTTTGGATTTTTATTCAGTAATAACTCTATAGTTTGAACATTAAATTTATAGTGAAATGAGACAGCTACTACATTCTTGGGTTTAAAGTGTTTCTGTAGTATGACTAGTTAAGAAAACATGACTTGATTTGAAGGGTTTATATGAGTTTTCACTTATTATGCATTCTCTGCAACAATCAACACTCATTGTGATTATGTCCTCACTCCTGAGCTGTCATTGGAGACACCACTGCAACCGGCCAAACAGGGGTTAAAGTATGTAATTCCATCCGAACCACACACAGGAGCATACTCATGGATCCGGCAACCGCAGTTAACATTACAGCCCCCTGTTAGGTTCCGATGGGACAGAGTTAAGGTGGGCCTGCAAAGAGAGATGAAAAAGAGACCAGAATGACATTTTGTAGACACTACATTAGCATATACTGAAAAAGAAAATTATCAGTTATTAAGTATTATTACTCAAGTAGCTTGCAGTGGGATCTGATGCTTTGGCATTTCCAGGTTGGTTAATTTACCCCTTCTCAACAAATCCACAAGACATTCTGTGTTCTAGACCTTTAAAATCTCTTATTTTCTTGAGGGACAACTATATTTGTCTAAATGGTTTTAGTTTATTATTACCCTGGGTGTTCCATGTTTCTTGCCTTTTTTTAATATATTAGCCTAGGACAACCTTTGTAGGTAGGGCTTTAGTGCTTATTATTTGCATCCTTGTCTGATTTCCTGCTGCCTGGTCAGCTTGTCCATTTACACTCTGGCCTGGGACCCAACAAAAGATAATTCCTGTATTTCTCAGAATTATGGCAGAATGGCTTGTTATGAATGAGTTGAGTGACTGCAAACATGATTTAGAGTCTGTGCATAATCTTGCACTTGGTAGACAGTTCCATCTGATGATTTCTATGGTCAGGCTTAAGGCATGATTTGGTTTTGTTTCAAATAGATGAAATCTATGGGTGACAGTTCACCCAGAGTCTTTTTACAGCCACACTGCTGTCATAAGTTTGAGGTTTTGCTGGAATTCTTGTAGTCACAGTACACCATTGAAATGCTCATATGTGAAAATCCAAACTTTGCTTCTCCCTCTGAAATGCTCTGACCCATCTCACAAGCTCCAACTATTAAACCATGCTGAAAATAACAAAATCATGATAACTTGCCATTCTTATGGCAGAAACAGCTCTAGAAGCTTCCATAGATGTCTATCTCTTTATATACACACTGGCAGACTCATCTAATGACATGCGTAGATGCCATTGCATTGGCTCCAGTACCAGCTTTTCTGGTACTTCAGTGTATTTGTTAAATATAAACAAATTTAGAAATTGATGCCAAATTTAGAAACTGATGCCAAATTTAGAATTTGATGTGGAATTTTTGCCCATTCTTGCTGTGTACAAGATTTGAACTGCTCCTCTTAATGATGTGCCATACATTTTCAATAGAAGACAGATCCGGACTGCAGGCAGGCCAATCAAGCCACACTGTTGTAACTCGTGCAGAATGAGGCCTGGCATTGTTCTGCTGAAATAGACATGGAGTTCCTTGGAAGATACACTATATTGCTAAAAGTATTCACTCAGACTGCCCCACCAGGGGAACCCGGGACCTTCTTGCTGTGAGGCGACAGTGCTACTCACCGAGCTACTGTGTTGCCTAGGATCTCCTAAGTTGTTTTCATATAATAGTGAAAATGAGGAAGGAACGACTTAAACACCGAGAAGAATCTTTGGGGACAGTCATATGATGTTGTCCATTCTGATCTGAGCATAAACCTTCAGAACGTCAGTTCTACATATTGCAGAAAACAATTCTGAATGTGACAAACTCATGGATGAAGTCTGGCAATGTTCTTGTGGAAAAATATATCTTGGTAGTGATAATGAGATCTGATTGATGGTATGGAGTACAAAAATGACCAGACCTTCTTGAGTAGAGGTGACTGCAATAAAGTCAGGCATAGTCAGTGAGTGGTCAATTACTTCCCTGGGGATGAAATCAGTCTGGTCTCACATTTGTTATTTTCTTTTCACTAGATTCTTGGAACATGACTGCAGGGATTTGTGCCCATTCAGCTACAACAGCATCAAGTTGTACAAGGAGGCATGGCACGCAATCTGTGTTCCCCTTCTTAAGGTCAGGGCTCAGTGCAAGCCATTTAAGTTCTTCCAAATCAACCCTGGCAAAACATGTCTTTATGGACCTCGCTATGTGGGCAGTTGTACTGTCATCCTGGAATAGGTTTGGGCTTCTTAGATAAATTTTAATGCTACAGCATACAGTACAGGCCAAATGTTTTGACACACCTTCTGTATTTACCGACATAGGGCTGTCGGTGTGGTAACCTGACTTCTGCACAACACAACTGATGGTCCCAACCCCATTGATAAAGCAAGTAATTCCTCTAATTAACCCTG
>JAOVYV010000021.1:10336722-10348589 GCA_025674545.1 Hassar affinis
CCCTGCTAATTGAACCTTCACACTCTGCTCTTACTGGTGCAATGTGCAATTAATGAAGATTGGCCACCAGGCTAGTCTAATTTAGCCATGAAACCTCCCACACTAAAATGACAGGTGTTTTAGTTTCATTGTCTAACCCCTGTATGTATGTATTGTATTGTATTGGGCAATATTATTGTGATTTCATTCAATATGACCTTTAAAGAGGCAGAAATATGAGGCTCTTCTTCTAAAGCAAACATATTTCATGCTCATTAAAATGTGTACAATTTCTAATGCAAGAATGAATCTATTATTTGAAATAAAGCCTGTATTTTCCTATCATTGCAAATGTGCAATGTGAACACATCTTCCTTCTCATTGTTGTAAAGCTTCTCTCTTTAACAGCTTTTTAATTGACCTTAAGAGTCAGCCTTCGTAGGGCTTGAAGCAAGTGATGAATCCCAGAATCCCTTCATGGAACTGACCAGACAAATGTCTCCATGTGGGCATGAGCAGACTGAGACATTAGACATGAACACAAGCTCAGTACATCTCTCCACTACTTACTTTGCCTGAACACATGCTGAATGAGATTTGCCCATACATTAGCTACATCAGTCAGCTCTGAAAGTCCATCAGCCAGATAAGAGCAGACATTATGATCCTGACTGAGACAGATGGTGTTGGGCAGCTTGGCCATCAGTTCCTATGAATCCAGTATTGATCCACTATTGGTTTGGTTCAATGAGCTGCAAGAGCATGACTGTCAGTCAGTGACGCATAGCTTGACAGCTTCTGAATGCCTGCAAATGATAAATGACCATACAGACAGTCCAGTGTGGCTTCTCTGATTACTGAATTATGTATGTACGTCACAGTATGGCTGAAAAACAAATAGGATGCAACATCCATAATGGTTGACACCCATTGACCAAATAGCAACTCATCAAAACCTACCATTTTCCCCATTGGTATCTTTTAATACTCCTGTAACAGAAATGCAAAGTTTTAGAAGACAAAACACTGTGTGCTGTACATTTGATGGAATTGAGTAGTAATCAACCTATTCACACACATGCACATGCAACATTCAGCTGAGGTATTGATCTGCCGCCGATGGAAAAGTGCTGGCACAAAGGAAAGTAGAGTTGAAGGTCACATGGCTGTCCAGAGGCAGTAACTCAGGTTTCACCCAGATGAAGATGAAGGGAGAGACAGGCCAGCCTAATGGACACACTTAGTCTATTCCTCAGCTAAGAGTACTGCTCATACTCAACAAATGGCTCTGTGTAAAGACAAATAATGACTCTCATCCTCTACCTGCATTGTAAGGACAATGCATTGCAAAATAATTTGTAGAACCATAACATTGTCAGTCTCACAATTCCATATTTGTCTTTAGTAATGTGTACTTATCTTGGAAATGTATCTTGGAAGTTTAAGTCAGGGTACTAAGCATGTCTTTTCTGTTTCTTTCTTTTTTTTAGCTCAAGTACCTGACAGTGATGAGCAGTTTGTTCCTGACTTCATCTCAGAAAACTGTAAGTAACCCGCCCCCCGCCCCCTTAAAACTATGCTAACCTTTGGTAGTATGCAAATATGTAAATATAATAAAAGGGTAGGTTTATATTGCTGTGAGAGAGAGCAAGAGAGAGAGAGAGAGAGAGAGAGAGAGAAAATGAAAAAATGCAAGAGAGAACGTTAGTAGTCCACATTCAGAGATTGGGAGTGACTGATTCAGAAACTGCTTGAGGCTTAGGTGTGGTGGTTGTGTTTATCAGCGATTATAATAGCACTGTCTCCGAAGCTGTTCGTAAGAACCACTTTGAGAAACACTTTACCCATGATCTGCTACTATAACATATGGATGCTCGTATTAAAGTGCACCCTCAATTTGCATGTGCTTCAAAGGCTCAATTGAACAGCTCAGGAAACCGGTAAAAGATCATTCAGTAGTCGCACACAAAGATTCCCTTTTGTGTGTGTCAGAGGTGTAAATGGGAAAGCAAATTCCTGCACGGCACAACACCAAGGCTGCCTTTTTAGCTGGTTTCCTTTTTTGTTGTGTCTCCACACAATGGCGTGCCAGGTTTTGTGGAGGGGTGTGCACTCTGTAAATAGTTCTCCTGGACCTTTTGTCGAAGCCATTCACAGACTTACGGGTTGGGCCTTTACCACGTTGGCAAGTCTGTGAGTCCTGTTGTGGAAACACTGCTGGCATTTTTTAGGAGGTTATAGAGTTCAAGGCATGAGTCACACAAACAACCTTTTTTTCCCCTGTAGCAGAAATTGTAACTCGAACTGAGCCACGGCTCAGTAAAAGATTGAGCAGAGAACCTTAGTGTCTCACGAGCTGAGATTTGGTGTGTGCAAACCTTGCTATTTAACCCCATCATGCACCTGACCTGTGGTGACAGATGCTCCCACAACATATTGTTTTTGTCTGTTATCCCACAATGGGAAGGAGGAAGTGGAGATGAACTTTGGGACATTGAGAGGTCATGTCTACTTAACCCCATTAAGGGCAGAACCAATTGCCGCAGTGTGGTGTGTCAGTGACAGCTACTCGTGAAGGCAGTGCTAGCTCAGCTTGACAGTCCCTTCATATTAACTAGGTGGAGTAACGCTTTGATTGACAGATATACCCACCCTTTCATACTCGTACAATGCAGTGATAACATTTGTAAGCAGTCTGTGTTCACTCAGAAAAGACGGCTATAGTTGACAGCAACCATGAGCATAAGCTTGGATTCCCTCATGTTTGTGGTCACTATGGTGGTGGTATATTGAAACCAGCGGTTTAAGAGATATGAAACTGTACACTGTGCTGTAGTGACATGTGTGGCGGAAGCTAGTCTGACATTTCAGCCCTATTTTTTGGGAAGTCATGTCAGCAAACTATGTTTCATAACAGGCTCCTTGTGTCTTTGTCTGTAAACACATCAGAGGCAAAACTCTGTGAACAAATCATATGCTTACCTGTTATCTTTTTCATTCATTCAGTTTGTTGCCATAGGAATGTAGATAGTCTGATCATGTAGTCCACTGAGAAAGCTGGAGTGGTGTTCTTTTTTCTGTATTGTCTCTTGTGCAATACCCCACACTGCTGGAAAAAAAAAACCCTGTCATCATTTCTACTCTATTTTCTCCATTTATTCATGCTGGCTTTGTCCATGCCTCGATATGAAGCATCTGTGACCTCTTGCTGTTGTGTTTTGGAACAAACTCCACAGCAGATGAAAGTTATCCTTTAAAAGACAAGATTGGTGTTCCAAATTTGTGGCTTGCTGCACTAGTGGACACTTGTTTATTCCAGATGCACATTCCACTAACTGGGTCTGTAGAGAGCAATTTACCAGAAAATCTACCAGCAAAATTTACCAACAAATCTCCTTTTAGAGCCATGCTAGATCTCAGCAGGCTAGGAGAAAAGCTGTACAAGCTTCCTCATTGTTTGGAGGTATGTGGCATATGGTGTATTTGTTTACCCGGGTGGCTTTTACAGTATACTCTATTTTCCTGGTGATGGCTGAGAAGTTGTCTTTTAGAGGCTTGTTTTTGTGCATCATCTGGAAGGAATGTGATTATAAATGTAATCATACTTTTATAATTATTTTTTTACTGTGTAATGCAATCCCAGTGCTTATGAAAACAAGGCTTTAAAACCTGTCACTCAGACACTACACTCTCCATTCATGAAAATGTCCTTTAACAGGCTCCACCCTCAATGGTTCCTTTTTCTGAATGGAAGTTTAACTCCTCCCTTTTCCTGTTTCTCTACCAAGTTGAAAATGTGAAAATCTGTTTTGCTCTCGCTCCCCCTTCCTTCTCTCTCTCTCTCTCTCTCTCTCTCTCTCTCTCTCTCTGTCTCTCTCTCTGTCTGTCTGTCTCTCTCTCTCTCTGTCTCTCTCTCTGTCTCTTTCTGTCTCTGTCTGTCTCTCTCTCTGTCTCTCTCTCTCTCTCTGTGTCTCTCTCTCACTCTCTCTGTCTCTCTCCCTCTCTGTCTCTCTCCCTCTCTCCCTCCCTCTGTCTGTCAAGTCAAAGTCTCTCTGTCTCCCCCCCTCTCTCTCTCTCTCTCTGTCTCTCTCTCTGTCTCTCTCTCTCTCTCCCTCTCCCTCTCTGTCTCTCAAAGTCTTTCTGTCTCTCTCTCTGTCTCTCTCTCTCTCTCTCAGTCACTCTTGTTTTTAGGCAGGAAGAGGGGAGATCAGATATTGTATCGTTACAGTCAACAGAAAAACAGGATATTAATAAAAGAGGATTCCTGCATGCTTGAAAAGCCAGAGTTTGTCTCTCACACTCTTTGTGACCTCTCTGTCTCCTTGTTCTGTGTGTATGGAACAGAAATGTGTGTTTATAAGGGTATCATGTCTGTTTGAACTCTAGCCTGCATGTATGTGACGCTCCTCAACCTCCTCTAGCTCTGAGGTCATGCAAATAAATCCATAAAGTATCTCATTAGCGCTGTTTCCTCTGGGAAAGTGTAACTAACCGCGTTTTCATTTACACAGTTAGTTTTTCAGAAACACACTGGAGTCACATATGGTGACCACATGACCCGTCTCTGCAGTGACAGATCTTTTGTTTACTTGGTAGGTTGCTTCTCTGCTTGTTATGGGCCCTGCAGCAGCTAGCACGTCTGCTCCTTTAGTTTTTGTCAAAGTCTTTTCTTCTTTTTCTGTTGTTCACCAATTTTTGGTTGACGATATGATGTGACTTAAACTTCACCAATCCACATGACGCTCGGTACAGTTGCAGTACCACAGCACGTGTCTGATACGGAGTATAAGGTTTGTGTCCCTAGGTGTGCACTGCCATAGTTGCTAGTGCCCGCTGAAGTGATGTAGTGGCATGTTGTCCTCTAGGAGGTGAATTACTCTAGCTACTTGCATTTGTGGAGTAGCACCACCTAGTCAATAATGTTTAAAGCCCAATTCACTAGCCAATCAATATCTTATGACCTAAATGCTTAAATGTCACAAACCTGCACTGCTGAGTCGGTGCAGGAAGATTTCCAAACGTTACTTTTCCAACAAAAAAATTTAATGTTACACAAAAATGTTTGTATGTCAGTATTGAAAGCAACACGTTACATAACAGAGCACGTTCCAGACAAAATACATAATGAATGGGTTTTGCATGCAAGAAAAAGAAGTAAGTGCGACAGCCAAAGTCTCCAGAAGAGCTGTGGCAGATTCTCTGAGACCCTCAGTAAAACTTCCTCATAAAACTGCACACACTGTACCTGGGAACACTGTTTAAGAAACAGGCACACCAAATATTGACTTCCTTTAGTTTATTACTGTTATATGCAAAAAAAAAGAAGTAAGTGTGTCAGCCAAAGTCCCCAGAAGAGCTGTGGCAGATTCTCCAAGACACTCAGTAAAATGTACCCACTAGTTACTGTACAGTACGATGCAGAAGTCTTAATAAGGCACATTCAAAGACTCGCTGTAAAGCAAAGATGCCTTCGAAAATAAAGAAGATATTTCTACATAAAAGAAAACACTATAAAGTACAGTAAACAGTAATAACCTAAAGGAAGTCCATATTTGTTGTGCCTGTTTCTTGTTCCCAGGTACAATGTTTGCAGTTTTGTAAGGAAATGAACTTTTACGTTTTACTGAGCGTCTTGGAGAATCTGCCACAGCTCTTCTGGAGACTTTGGCTGTCACACTTCCAAAATCCCAAATCCCAGCAGCCTCCATTACGTATTTTGTCTGGAACATTCTCTGTTATGTAACGTGTTGCTTTCAATACTGACTTACAAACAATTTTGGGTAACATTTAATTATCTGTTGGAAAAGTAACATTTTTTAAATATAGGACTGAATCAATAATGGAGAACTAAAAAAATGTCAATAACAACAGTTGTACCTAAAAACAACAGACTTTTGCACAGTACTGTAATTTTGCAATCCGGTAAGCTTATTTCATTTCATTCTTTCTCTTTCTTTATGTGTTCCCCCATGCTGTCTGATTTGAATTTACTTTGAGGAGTCTGAACAGACACACAGTGACTTCAGTGGACGTGTTAACTGTAGATGTAGAATTATAAAATGAATCTATACCAATACACATACAGTATATCTATATGTTATAACTACACCATCTCCTCTCAACACACACACACACACTTTTCTCTTTGTCCTTTTGCTCTTCTTGTGCACGCTCGTCAGGTCATGGCTGTCCTACTTTTTGGAGTCGATTGTCTGATGTGTGGAGGTTGATGTGTGTGTGTGTGTGGGTGTGTTAGGGAAAGCTGGTGTCAGCTGGGATACAGGCTATTGTTGAAAGATCTCTTTCAACCTGCCTATAGCAGCTTGGTACATGAACATGTGTGTGTGTGTGTGTGTGTGTGTGTGTGTGTGTGTGTCTTTAAAAGAACTAAGGCAGACCACATATTTACAGTATAACTCCCCTGATGTGCCTAAGCAGCAAAGAGACTGAAAAACTAGTCTAGTCTAAAATGGTTTCTAAACTCCTCTTGGATGACTCATTCCGATTTCTTGTTCTTTGTTCATTCAGAGACTTGCTCTGTGAGTTTGTGAAAAATCTGTCACAATTTTGGGACAACTGATCACATATGACACCCAGGAAGCCATCGAACCGACATAATAAATGTATTAGCTAGTGTGGGATATGTCGACAGGTTTGTCTACTGTTACATAAACTGTCAGTGAAAACTCCCGGGCGGAAGTTACACTGGAGACATTCGCATTTGTTTGCTTTTCAGATTGGTGATAAATGAAAGGGTTAGGGTTTTTAATTACATACTGTGAAGGACATGTTGCTAGCAGGGTTGGTGAAAACAAATCCAAACTGTAGACAAAATTGTGGTTGATATACAGGCACAAGGTCAGGTGATGAGCAAACTGTACACACTGGGAAAGAAAAAAGGCTTGGCACAAACACACAGAGCAAAACATTACAAGAAAAAACTGTCTGAATGGTAGTGCATCAGTAGTCTGTGTGTAATTAGTCCCAGGAGTGTGTAATTGTCACATATTCCCCCCTCGGGTCAAGGCTGCACCCTGCAGCTCTGAGTGTGCCTCTTTGTTTTGGTTCGCATTTTTTCCTCCTAACGTCTCGTCATTGGTTGCTTTCCTCTTGTGTCATGATCAGCATCACCTGTTTTGAGTTGGCCCCTCTGACTAGCATGTGTTTGCGAGGTTTCGTCAAGCCTGGTTATCCAGTTCGTATTTCTCTTGTTCTTTGATCGTTCCTTGCCCTGGTTACATGTACCTGACACTTGCTTGTTTACTGACTCTTTACTTGCCTGCCATTTTGGATTGTTTGCCTTTTTGTATTAAACGCCGTTTACCTGCTTCCACTCCCACTGCCACCTTTTTGACAGTAATTAGTAACTAGGTAAACATGACCATGGAAGGTGTGAAGTAGAGTTCTCAGTGGCCACGTTAGTATGCCATGAGGGATTCTGGGAAACGGTGCAAATCCGGCCCAGTCTTGACATTCTGTCATTTGTCCCACTTGTCTGATCAGTTATTCTTACTGACCAGCTTTATCCTGTGATGAAACACGTCTGTGCTGATGAGAGTAGTCTCTTCCAGGATGACTCAGGATGAACTACTGAATCTAAGAATGCTGTAGCCTTCACCGTCAGCAGATCCCAACCTAACTGAAACCAGATTTGGACTGACAGCATTAACATTAAATCCCTCATCCCTGGTCTTGTAGAACTCTTTGCCAGGGCACCCTGAAGTTCTGGAGGCTCATAGTAGCCCAACACCTGAGTGAGACATTTTATGCAATTTAGCCTATTGTTAATTGAGAATCAATATTATTCTCCATAGATATTTATCAGCTTTAAATAGCATGTCCATGAGTATTTAATAGAAAAGGAATCACTGGAAATGTTTTTTCAGGTTTTGTGAAATACAACCAACCCACTACCAACCCACAAAGTTTTGGCAGAGTGCCTACCAGCCACAAAGTTTTTTTGTACATAGGCTTAAAACTGATTTCTATATTTGGACACTGATGACTGAAGTTTAGCGGTTCAGGACCTATGCTGGCTTTGGAACAAATAACACAACCACATAAGTGACTACTGCAGGGTGTCCCCAAAATCTCCATAGGTAGGAAAAAACGTATCATATATTATATTTTATTATGGGGGCAACACGGAGGCTTGGTGGGTAGCGCTATCACCTCACAGCAAGAAGGTTCCGGGTTCGATCCCCGGGTGGGGCGGTCTGGGTCCTTTCTGTGTGGAGTCTGCATGTCCTCCCCGTGCCTGCATGGGTTTACTCTGGGTAATCCAGTTTCCTCCCACAGTTCAAAGACATGCACGTTAGGTTGACTGGTGTCTCTAAAGTGTCCCTAGTGTGTGTGCCCTACAACCCTGTCTAGGGTTGTTCTTGTAATGAATGAATTGTAATGAATTTTGTAAATAAAGGTACATTAAGCTACAATTTCTCGTTTTCTCTATGTATGCTGACTTTTGGGACACCCTGTACGACTATTTCTGTTATAAACAATACCATAGCTATGACTCAGCAATGTATTTATCAGAGCAGGCAGAAAAATATACAGTATATTACATATAAGATATGACCAGTGTGTTACCCAGTCAGAGTTATGACCAAAGTTTCACTACATCTTCCCCTTTTACTAATTTTCTTCTAAGTGATAGATCATTTCATCAGTTTCTGAACTCTTAGTTGTAAACTAATGACAGTTAGGTTGTGTTCATGTGTGTGTGCATGCGTATGTACATATCCTGAAGCTAAAAAGATTAGAAAGGGTAAAGAAAATAGGAGTTGGTCATAGATGTCATTACTGTGTGTGTGTGTGTGTGTGTGTGTGTGTGTGTGTTTTACTTTGCTAACCAAGCATGGAAGGATAACAAGAGGGATTATGTTTCATGGCTGAGGACGGGGTACGGCAGGTATTATAGGACCTAAACCCTTCACTCCCTCAGTCTGTGTGTGTGTGTTTGTGCATGTGTGTGTGTGTTAGGGCCAAACAGCAGTTTCAGAGACTCTTGGAATGTTAACAGCAGCTCTGCAGGAAGTGAGAGAAAGGGTGGGAGAGCTGGAGCGAGAGAGAAGAAAAATGATGGAAAAGAATGAGTGTGTTTCTGTTTTCCGCTGACTTGGAGCTTTAGTGAGAGTCACTCTGGCCAGAGCTGTCTATAGTGACAACTGCATTACAGCACTACAACATAGCCAACATCCAGGCCACCGCACATGATTTTCATTGACCTGTTCACACACTAGCTCTTGGTGGGCCATGCATACGAGCGACACACACAAACACACACACACACACACACACACACAGAGACACACAACGTCTAAGTGGCACACTGACACAGTGACACTCTTTATGTGTCTTCTGAGCTACAGGATTAGACATATGCTCTCTCTCTCTCTCTCTCACGCACACACACACACACACTAATCTTCTATTACTATATTTATGGGGTATTTCTGCTGACTTGGACGTGTACTGCTTTTTGCTATGGCATGCCATATTAATGAAATTAATCATTAATTAAATGCAACATTTTGGCTCCTTCCATTTTTTATTTTTGTTAAAATCTATAACAAAAACCCACTTTCCTTATGGGAACCAGCAAAATGTCCCCACAAGGTCAAAAATATGAGATATTTCTATCCTTGTGGAGACAACTGATAAAAAAAAAAAAACAAAGTACACACATACTGTATATACACACACACACACACACACACACACAGTAATCTTCTATTACTATATATGTGCAGTATTTCTGTTGACTTGTTTACTGCTGTTGCTAAACTATGGCGTCCCGAAGCCTAACCTTCATCAGTATATTGTACAATATGTCCTCTGTAAGAAACAACACGTTCCAGAGTGGATTAGATTCATATAACAGCATGGACTGAAGTGTGTTATTCCACTTCCAATGCCTAAAACGTTTAATTCATTAATAAATAACCAGCCCTGCTCTTTAACCATTTACATGTACATTATATCTACAGGTCAGGTCAATCCCTGTTACACCAGGCAACAAAACAGTTTTTTTTGTCCCATAAACTAGTGCTAGTACTGAATTCGAATGGTTTTTAAACGCCAGACTGTATATAGGTTATTCACAAATAGGGCTGTTATTATACTTACTTACACAATATGTACAAACATACTTCTCAAATGTACAAGCGTAAGATTTTGGCCTCATGAAGATTCAACAGTCTGCCAGCATAATGGAGCTTCACAGTCATTGTGAAGCCATGTGAGTATACGGAACAAAACTGGCCTTACTGCTTAGCAGGGTGGAATATGACTACAGCATAAAGTGAGAGCTAGAGCAAGAGTGATGTGAAATAAGGTTCTTTGCAAAATATTTGCTTATTTGCAAAGTTTGGAATTGTGCCAGTTGCAGCGCCCCCTATGGATGTAATGGCACAAAATTTGGTGTATGTCTGAAGAATCTTATATTCATGCAGGGTGTAATATTTCATGAAGTTTGATAATTCAGATCACAAGATATTAGTTGGTGAATTGCTAGATAGTTTGGCTTTGAACACTATTCACTAGGTGGCGCTACTCCCTAAATGAAAAAAAAAACACGTTATAATGGCCAGCGCTGGCTGCGGTGGTGATAAAAACTATGTGTGATAGAGAAATTCTGAAAACATATAACATTTAATGTACAAAAAACTAAATACATAAGAAACTGAGACGTAAGAAACGTAAGAATTCTTTGTTAAGCAGTTTTATCTCTTATGTTACGGCAGCTACAGGATACATTTTTCCTGCATATGAGAGCTAAAAACAGTGCAATCTCTGTGTGGTACAAGTATGTTTTCTCTTGTTTTTCTACCAGGTTCAAAGTTTGAATCCTAATTTAAATAGTGCACACCAGTACATTCCTCACACTCACACTCGAACACATCTCTACAAAGCACAAGATCTTACAAACACAGTCAAGTTTGCAGCTAGGGTTAAATTACTGCACACCTCCACCTATTTAGCAAACAATAAGCTCAAGCATCCCAACGTAAAACCCCACAGTGAAATCCAATTGGAAGATGTATGGGTTCAAGGTGTTTTTATTTCACTTGACTGCAGCTGTCAGTCAAACTGAATGTGCATGCTGATTGGCTGCCTGCAGGTATCTGTGCCATGACAGTTAAAGGACAGCAGGAATCCCCCTTAACGCCCTTAACACCATTAACACCTGAAGCACCTAGACCTCAGGGATTGTGGTGAGTCAGCTCTATTTGACACACAAACACACACACACACACACACACACACACAAGGACAAATTTTAAAAAATGCAGGTGCCTACATGCAGCTGCGCAAGCACAAACAGAAATACGGCTGCACCAGTACATCTCCAGGAGAGCACACCTGTTGGGCGTGGAGCTGCCCTCTGTTTTTAATCATTATTTATTAAAACATTTTGGAGCTGTTCAACCAGGAATAGGAAGCGAAAGCAGTTAGCGCTCTCTTTCTTCATATTCCCTAAACCAGATGTTCTCAAAATTCTTGCAGTAAAGGACGGAGTTTAGTGAACAAACCCACCTTTAGAACCCCTTATGATTACAGTACACATGAATTTTAGCAGACTAGTATAACAGCCAGCTATTTACATAATATATAGACCATTAGACCATTAGAATGTTTTATTCAGGAACACTACCAGTGGTGGCAGAGGTTTTTAGATCCTTTATGTAAGTAAAATAAAAAATAGTCTCCATTATAGGTAATCCTACGCAAACGTACATGTGTATTAGCAGTAAAATGGAGTTAAATATTAAAGTAAAAGTGCTGGTTTGGTCCCACGGACTGATATATTATTATACAGGGGTTAGACAATGAAACTGAAACACCTGTCATTTTAGACCACAATAATTTATTAGTATGGTGTAGGG
>JAOVYV010000021.1:10598570-10610000 GCA_025674545.1 Hassar affinis
CTACACCATACTAATAAATTATTGTGGTCTAAAATGACAGGTGTTTCAGTTTCATTGTCTAACCCCTGTATTTGCTTATGATGGATTCTGATGAACACTTACTTGTATGAGTCCAGCTGCAGGGTGCCTGCGTTTCTCAAAATGTTTCTGCCTGTGCTGCTCCTGAACTTTAAGAGCCAAACCAGAACCCAAAATACCCTGCAGAGTAAACAAATCAAACACAAATATTTCTGATTTCTCTTGTGTGTTAGTTGCATAAGAATCCAGAGCCACTGTCTGAAAGATTATTGTAACTCTAAATAGGGTTTTTTTCACATGGAGAAGATGAGAAGTATCTGAGAAATAACTTACAAGGACCAATTTTTATATGGCTGTAAGTATAGCGTATGTGCTGTAAGTGCAGCAGATGAATGCTTATCCTTTAATCGATGGGCATGTTTTCTTTATAGAAGTGTACATCAAATTAACAATCAATCGACAATCTTATATTAACCTGACAAATCAAAACAGCAAATTAAAAGTACAACAGCCAGCCCACACGTTACCGTTTCAAGACCTCAGTTTAAAATATTGCTGGCCACAGAATTAACTGACACAGCAAACAATGAATAAATAACTTATGGCCTTTCAACAGCAGATACATTTTTCAGTGCTGCATTAGTCTTAGACTTTCTGCTGTATTACTTGTAGTTAATATTGAAAAATAATTGGATTAAATGCTATTTTATAAATTGCCAAAATAATATGGGTGGAAGCCATATTGTTAACCTAAATGAAAATTACAGTGATTACTATGATCATTTGAAGTAGAAGAACTCTCACAGAAACAAATCAACAATGTACTAGACTCCTTTTAGATATTCATTTGAAAATCTTCTCATTTATATGGCATCACAAAAAATGAGTCATTTGTTTATTTTAAACCTTTTTTGCTTTTTGGCTACCCTGAAATGCATGAATGTGTGGTGTGAACAAAGTAGATGTTGCAACAAGCACTGATGGTCACATACATTTTGTCTAAGTTATTTCTTTCAGTGCCCGCTGAAGTGGCCCAAAGCACTTTTTGGACAACAGCTCGAAAATTGTTTTGCCGCTGTGGTATCTTTTGTCATGGATGATGCAAAGTAGTTTAGGTAAAGAAGCTCTGCTGACACCGTCTTCTTCTTTGTAAAGGAATTTATTAATACAAATATCAATAATAATAAACAGAATCAGACAAGTATCGATAACAAGCTTTGCACACTGCTTGGAGAGCTTATTAAAAGCCAGATCTGTGCTCTGAAGGAAAAGGAGGGGGCCCGTGTTCTTATAGACTGGGAAGAGACCCCCATAATGTATGGATTCCTTTGTCCTAAATCATAAACATATGTGACTTACTGACAAGGACCCCCAGAACTCACTATTTCCACTTTACAGACAGAGCCTTCTGGTCTCTGAATACATTTCCTATAGGAATATTGAAAACCAGATACTACACCTTTTTATGGCAAGTTGTCCTCTAGGAGGCGCATTATCCTAGCTACTTACTATTCATTTGTGGAGTAGCGCCACCTAGTAAATAATGTTACAAATTGAGCAATTCACTAGCCAATATCTTGCAATGTAAAGGCTCACACTTCATGAAATGTCACACCCCGCATCACTACCACATTCTTTACACACACACACCACATTTCATAACATTTTCTCCATAGTCTGTGCTGCAACTAACACATTTATGATTAATTTTGCAATTCAGTATGCTTTGTTATGCACTTCATTCTTGTTCATATTAGTCATATTATACACTGCTCTGCAGTATGTTGTTGTAGTTGTATCAGTATTTGTCTGTGTATCTATTTAGAACGCATTATCTGTTCATTCCAACTAATGTGTTCATATCAGGTTGCATGCCTAATATACCCGAAGTTCTCTTTACTGGACTTGCTCTAGTCATTGATTCTGCTCTTTTGGAAAGTCACTGACTCATTTGTTGCATTTTAACTGCTGGATCTGGAAATGCAGACAGGCAAAACTTTGGGGTTGGAAACTAAAATGTCATTTTCAGTAAAATTGTATTACAGTGTAGCTGGGAGTACTTTATCGTAATCTGAAGTCATGGCCTGGGTTTTATCCGGTGCATTAACTCCCTGTACAAGCAAAGTATTGCACAGCTAATGACATTATAGGAAGCACAGTGTGTACCAAGATCATATCTAATGTGAGATGCAGTGAAACCAACTAAAATGAATGCTGGAATTAACCATATATTATATTATATATTATACAAAGTACTGGCCTGTTTTATACCTGGAGTCTCTTTTATCAAAGCATGTCCAAAAGAAGTAAATTTGTGCATAATAAGCACCAACACACACATGACCAATATATCACACATGCATATGCACAGCTGTACATGCTAGAAGTCCTAAACATTCGAAACTGATGTGCTTGTGCATGAGCACAAATATTTGCACAAAGAAATGCCCCCAAATCACCATATATGGTAAACATCTTCACTTTAAAAAGCTCAGTAGTCTGCCCAAGGTGCTGCTTGTTACAGATGGGATAAGGTATATCACAAGTCTAAGAAGATGAGCTTCACTATGAAGTCAAATGATTTTAGGAGTACATTATATTAACCTACTTACATTTAGAAAATTCATCATTTTCTGCTGTCTTTTCTGCTACTGGTTTTAGAAATGTAACGTAATGTTTTTCTTTGTGAGTGCCATGAATGCAGGTGAGATATCATTATCTGACTCGTACTTTTTGAGAAATGTCAGACTTGTTCTAGCACTCAGCATAGAGGTTACAGTGATCATCATCCCAATCAATCTTAAGATGTGCCTTTTCTTTTCATTTTCTTACCTTCATTCCATCTGTGTCATCCTCCTGCTTCTTATGAGCAACTGAATCACTATTTATGTCATTAGCACTCTCAATAATGTTGACAATAAGTGGAGGAAGTTCCTCATAATCAGTTTACCCAACATTATACTTTTCTACCACTAGGGGTTCCTGCAGCCACATGGTCAGGAGTGTGTGGAAATTCTGTACGCACATCCTCATGCACAAGTGGAACTTGTGCATAAATCACTTTTGTGATGAACTGTGTGTGTCTGCACACATCCCCAAGGAGTTTTAAGCAACATTTTAGTCATAGAAATGTGTGTATGTACCGTGTATGAACAAAAAACTATGCCCCAAGTAACAATTGAACTATAAATTCCAAACCCCCTTGCTGTTGGTTTGATGACTTTTGGCAGAGCTATTGCACTGTAAATCTAAGCACAAGGAGACTTAGGAGTCTTAATTGAGCAAAATGAGTTACCCAAGTGAGCTAAACATACTGGTATGATAAGATATTGCACCCCCCTATATGTAGAGATGGCAAAGAGGAATAATACTTACAGCTGGCAAAGCAAAAAATGAAACACCAATCAACGTGAAGGTCCCAGCAAGTAGACGTCCTGGCCATGTCTTTGGTGTTTTATCGCCATAACCAATGGTTGTCAAAGTTATCTGAGACAGGGAGGAATTATTATCATCATATGCAACATCATTCTCTTATTTCCCACATTTCTCTTTTTCCACTTAAACATCAGCTTGCTATTTTGAAGTGAAATCCCAGGCTTAGCAGAAATATTTAAAATATTCTGAGCATGCTATGTTTAATATTTAATTTTTTTGAGATCTGAAAGACCTCTCTGAATGAAACAACACAGCCCAGTAAAGAGAAACGCAGACTGTGTGCCAGATTGAAAAACAATCACAGCATGAAATAGCATGACATGCAACACACAAACTGTATATCTCATCATTAGTGAACCCCATCGAAAAGCAAAAGCATCATTGCATTGCTCTTAATATATGAAATGTTGAATATGTCAGAAGTGAATGTTATCCACACCTATAAAGCCATTCTACTGCATTGCATTTCACTGTGTGATTCCATTTAAGCTAAAAAAAAAGCTATTACAACACAAAAAAAAATGAAATGAAATACACCAGGATTACTGCTTTGGATTACTGAAATGCTTGGAATGTTACGTGCTGATAAGCAACGTTTTCTGTTTAAAGTGTATTGCAATTTAAATTCTGACATTCCGATATTAAAATTCTGGTACTTCTGTAGATGTAATTTCCTGGTGCATTGCATTTCTCTTTTACTGGTGCATGTGACTCATGCTGCACTCGGCATGGTTGTCATCAGAGGAGGGGAGCAGGGCCATTGCACTGCTTGCATAGCTGTATACAGTCCATATACAGAAATGATTTTTATTGTTGCACAAGACATTGCAAAACGCAATGCAAAAATGTGACGATGTGCATCGTGGAGATATCATTATATCACATGCTCTGTTTATAATGCCATCTAATATACTGTATGTAACAGCATTTTTTTGAACAGCAGAGGGCTGTCCACCCTCACTAGCACGACATACATCATACTCTCATACACAACACCGTCTTCAGCTGCATTAACAGCATCGTAGCTTCAAAACAAAGAACTAGACAGTGTAGCAATAACCACAGATGGGTGGACTTCAAGGGCTACCCAGAGCTGTCACTATAGCAGCACATGTGATCACTGGAGTGGGAAATGGCAAGCTTCATACTCCCAACTTGCCCTCTTTTTGAGTCACACAGCGGGCTAAACATAGACGAGGAAATGGGCTTTTCATTGTCTTTAATGACAAACAATTCTATTTGTTGAATATAAACAAATTTAGACATTGATGCCTGTAACACACTCAAAAAAAGTTGGGAGAGAGGCATGTTTATCACCTTTTTTTAATTATACTTTTTAATCATTTGGGAATTGAAGATACTAATTGTTGCAGTTTTGCAAGTGGAATTTCTGCCCATTCTTGCTGTGCACAAGACTTGAGTTGCTCAACAGTCTGAGGTCTCTGTTGTCTGATTGTCCTCTTCATGATGCACCATAGACTTTCAATAGGAGACTCATGCAGAATGAGGCTTGGCATTGTCCTGCTGACATAGACATGGAGTTCCTTGGAAATTATGTTGTGGTGACAGCAGGATACATTTCTTCAAAATACCAATATACAGCAAGTCTCCACATCAGTGGTAACTTTGCATATATATACAGGGCATCCATGCCGTGGGCACTGATGCACCCCCATGCCATCACAGATGCAAGTTTTTGCACTTTTCATTGGTAACAGTCTGGATGGTCTTTTTCGTTTTTGGCATATAAAATCTGATGTCAGTTTTTTCCAAATACAAGCTGAAACATGGACTCAGCTGTCCACAGAACATGTTTCTAATCACCTGCATTTCTGTGCAAAATTAATATATGGCTTCCTTTTTACATAATACAGTTTCAGGTTGCATTTCTTGATGCAGTGGTGGACTGTGTTAAATGACGATTCTCCAAAGTACTCCCAAACCCGTGTGGCTTTGTCTATCACAGTAGCGTGACTGTTTCTCAAACAATTCCACCTGAGGGCTTGATGCTCATGCACATTTAGCAGTGGTTTCTGCCATTGTCCTTTACACACAGATATTTCCCCTGACTCAATTCAATTCAATTCAGTTTTATTTCTAATGCACTTTTTACAGTGGACATTGTCTCAAAGCAGCGTTACAAAGACATAAAATCCAGACATAAATTATAGGTTTTATCCCTAAATGTTATCCCTAATGAGCAAGCCAAAGGAGATGGTGGCAAGGAAAAACTCTGTTAAGCGGAAGAAACCTTGAAAGGAACCAGAGTCAAAAGGGAACCCATCCTCATCTGGGTGACATGGGATAGTACAATAATAAATAAACCCTTCTTTAACTGATTGCTATATAAAAAATCCTGCAATCATAACCAGAAAACTGATTAAAGTTTTAACATGAAGTCTACACTGTTGAAGTCTACACTTTTTGCTGATGGAGATTTGACTAATAAAGTGCAAAACTCTTCATGGCAGGTAGTCCTAGCCATCAAAGGAAGGATCTTTAGGCTGTCCCTGACTCCCTGAATCTTTTCATGATATTATGAACTGTAGATGATGAAAGACCTAAATTCTTTGCAATCTTGTGCTGAGAAGTGCTGTATTAGAACTGACTGGCAATTCTCTCATGAAGTTTGGCACATAGTGGTGAACCATGACCCACCGTTGCTTGAAAAGCCTTTGGTGGATGCTCCTTTTATACTCAATCTTTGATGATCTCAACTGTTATCAGTTAAACTGTTAATTGTGGAACTTTCCAGTGTTACTTGTATAATTTTTTCAGTCTTATTTTGCCTTTGTCCCAACTTTCTTAGAGTAGGTTACACCCATCAATTTGGAAATATGTTAATATTTAACAAATATAATTATGTTCATCATTGAAAACACTGAAAGTATTTTCTTTGTCCTTTTTTTCTGTTAAATAAAGCTTCAAGTGCATAAATAAAATAGGAACTTTTCTGGAAATGGGGTTTGTACATATGTTGCCTCTACATACCTGATGCCTCTAGCTCCTCCACTAGTTTCTTTGTTGTTGTCTTATGGCTCAGTTAAACCATTTTAGAGATATTTCATGCCACTTTCCCAAATGATACAGTGTATGTGTGGTCTCAAGATTTTTCTATTTGTATACAGTTATTTGTACAGATGTTCATAGCGCCTGCAGTTGTTTAGAAATTGCTCCTAGGGAGGAAGCAGACTTAGCTAAAGAGGTCTTATCCGAGTTGCTTGGATTTTCAAGGTATGAAGGGCTAAAAGGAAGCTCCACGGGTGCATTCACCATGAACTAACTATAACTGGTCAAAATCATTACATCAATCAATGTGTGTTAAAATTACCTTTGATAAGATCAAAGTAGATGCCCTAATTTATTGCCAAAAACTAAAATTATGTTAACATGAATCATGTGGTATTGTGAAAAACTCAGACTGAATATCTTTAAGTGTATGCAAATGTTTGGCCTCAGTTGTATCTCCTAGGTCATAGTGTGAGCTATAATTATTTTGGTCATATTAGCAATTAATAATTAATAAATGATAAAAACAAGGAACAATGAAGCATAATCATTCTGTTCCAACTATTTGGGACGACTGTTTACAGCTTCTTTGCTTATGAAGCTTGTGTTCCATTCTTACCAGTCCCCACCACAGTGCATCAGCATAGGTATCAAAGTCCTGGGCAGGGGTTGGGGTGGCATCTTCATCATTGGGTAGTGTCATCAAAACAACATCCTTCTCCACCAGGTAGACCAGGAATGAGGACAGGATGAGAGACAGGAAGCCAATATACCACGCAGTGATCAGTTCCTGACAAACACAGACACACGTGTACACAGACACACCTTTTTAATGGGGAAATATGTGAAGCTAATATGTATATGTCATAATTTGTATTAACCTTGTAAACCTTGTAATGTTGTAATCTGTAAACTTAAATTGTAATTTGCACATTTACTACTGTTTTTAAAATGAGCCTCAGTCGATGCTATGGTTTGCCACGAACCCAGGGATACAAATCGGTAAACAAAGTCACAGTTGCCATAGGAAGACAATACGGAAAAATTGTAGATAAGAAAACTTCTATGCTAATGGATATCCGAGCTAAGGACGTACATTAGAAATGTCCTGAAATATTCACTGTCATCAATTTTGTTACAAGGTGACTGCTTCTTGTTTTACAAGCTGCTACTAGCATGTATATCAACCCAGCAGGGAAAGATTTAGCCTGCTTTGTGCCTGCGCAAAGACAGCACTGTTATCTTCATGCAGGCACAAAGATAAATATGTCACAACCTCTGGTGGATAATAGCACGATTTTAGTGGAATTAGACAAACAAAGATTACTTATAAAATGGAATACAAGGTGTTATTGTTAAACATTTCCATGTACTGAGTTCTGTTAGGATGTATTTATAGACATGTGCAGTTCAGGCCTCACAGAGGGATAAACACTGTAGCAATGGGAACAAGTGACACTACAGTATCGTTCGCTGAGGTTGTGTGTGTGTGTGTGTGTGTGTGTGTTTACCTTGCTATGAGCATATATTGCAGACCCCAGGAGTTTCCAGGTGCCACCTCGCCGGTCCATGCGCAGCATCCGCAGAATCTGCAGAAAGCGCAGACTCCGAAGAGACGTAGCCAAAACATTTCCCTGGTTACCCAACGCAACTACCGGCACTGAGGCTATCAGCACAAAGATATCTGTGCAAACACACAATAACTCCTCTTCATCAATATATAATATAGCATCTATGCTTATTTACTTTTGAAACAATTTAATGAGCTTGGTCAGAGCTGTCAGTATTACCCATTTACAGTGATGCTTCAAATCATGTGGTTTTGTTTCTACATGCATTTCATTGCTGCCAGTATTTTTATAGACACTGATTTTGTCAAATTCTTTATTATCGTATTGTTTTTGCTACAATATTATATATGAAATTCATACATATACATATCTGTATATAATTAGTATTTGTGAATCTGTATAAATATTTTTTTTCAGAATGAAGTAATAATTAAATGACAAGAAGTGACAAGAAATTAAAAATATTTTTCCCCAAATATTAATTTTTCTTTAATTTAATTGTACAGTGATAATATTGTTTTTACCCAAATGTTTCTTTTTTCTTTTTTTTTATTGTAGGGATATTATATTATATTATATTATAAAGAGACAGTCAAGGCTTTCCAAACTGTGAAATTATCAATTGAAAGTGAGTTAGTGAAGGCCACTGATTTTGATTTTGAAGTAATTCACAAGTTTGCAGCTTTGAAGGCTAACAAAGGAAAGTTCTGATATAGTTGAACTGTTCACTGAGTGCTGAAATACTTGTGTATTTGTTCCTCTTTATTACTTTTTGGTATTATTTTATTTATGAATATATATTTCCATATACATTTGCCTACAACTTATACATTACTTGAGCTGTTATTGATTATGCAAGCCTAATCCATTATTGTGTCTCATGTAATGGCAATGTTTATACTAAAATGAACTTAATTCTGTTGGAGGGGTTGGTTACCATGAGTTACCACACGGGGTGACACCATTCCTAGTGATGTCACTGAGTGGGTGGGGTTTGCCAGAATTCCAGAGAGAACAGGCAGGAATGGGACTGGGGGAAACCTCTACACTTAACCATAAACATGATGATGGACTGCAGAGTGAAGGCAAAGCAGCCAACAAGTGCTCAAATGAAAAACCATTTCAGGTGATAACCTCATGAAGCTGACTGAGAGAATGCCAAGAGTGTAAGAGCAAAGCTGTAATCAAAGCAAAATGTGCCTACTTTTGCTTTAGAAGGATCTAAAAGTGTTTAACACTTTTAAGTTTATTACATGATTCCTTATTTGTTCTTTCATAGTCTGGATGACTTCAGTCAGGTACTGTACTGTACTGAAATGTTTTAAGATATACCAAATACATGTCTGCTTTTTTTGCAGTCTGCCTTCTTTTTTTGCCCTAACTATTCAAACAGCTCTTCACAGCAACAACTATATTAGTCGACTAGTCAACTAGTCTATCCAACCCCTAAAATGTACAGTAAGAAAAGTGGCATGGAAACTAACTGACTTCTCAGATAATCCTCACATGTTTATATGTTCATGTTGTAAAAAACTAGAGAGCAAAAATGTTTCCATGTGCTCAAATTCAGAAATGGATTTTTATAGATAACTTTGCTACAGTATTACTGTAGACCTATGTACTCTTACATAATGTGTGTGTCAGTGTGTGTCTGTGACACTTGCCCAGTATACACAGTGGTTTGCGGGCGAATTTGAGACGTCCTCTCCAACCCTTATATCTACAACGGCATCCTGCTGCCCAGATCCTCAGCACAAACTCACTCCCAAAAATAAAAATAGTGAATGTCTCCTACAGGGAGAGGGGGAGAGATGAGAGAGGTGAGATAGAGGGAAGAGAAAACAGAAAATATTTAATAAAAGTGTAAATTTTCCAGCTTTTTTACTCTGCATCCCACACACATAACACATAACTCTGTATTTCTCAACTCTGTGTGTGTGTGTGTGTGTGTGTGTGTGTGTGTGTGTGTGTATGTGTGTGTGTGTGTGTGCGTGTGAAATGAGGTCACCTCCTGGAATAACCTTTCCATATAAACAGTATTGACTACAGAGTTGCTTTCATTGTTAACAAACATACAAGGAACTGTACACACACACACACACACACACACACAAACACACACACACACACACACACTTACATATATACAGGTTCACATGCACACACTTACCAAAACCACCAGCCAGTGGCCTGAGTCATCCTCATACTCTTTAAATGTTGTTAGAACTGCCAAAATAAGACACGCCAGAACTATCAAAAACCTAGAAAGAAGGAAAAACATGTGCCATAGGTTAATTTTTTTTAAGAGCAAACCAAAACGTAACCAGTTGTTTGATAGAAATAAGTAGCTGTCTTGAAATATAAATAAATAAATAAAATAACTTCCTTTTTCTGTTCACTCTAGCATCTTACCCATAAAACAGATGAATATTTAGTACTAAGCCTGCCTAGCCAACACCGTAAAACATGTAAACTCTATAAATTTCATTCATTCATTAATTTTCTTGACCGCTTATTCCTTTTCAGGGTCATGGGAGAGTCGGTGCCTAGTCTGCAGCATAGGGTGCAAGACAGGAACAACCCTAGACAGGGCGCAAATCCATCATTGGGCACACACACACACAAAAGGGCCAGTTTAGAGACACAAATCAACCTAACGTGCATGTCTTTGGACCGTGGGAGGAAACTGGAGTACCCGGATTAAACCCACGCGGACGACATGCAGACTCCATACAGAAAGGACCCGGACCACCCCACCCGGGGATCAAACCCAGGACCTTCTTGCTGTGAGGCGACAGTGCTACCCACCGAGCCACCGTGCCATCCCCCCCAAAAAAATATACAGTCAATATACAGGACTAAATATCACTATCTTTATATTACTGTAAAAGAAAAAAGGGGGTTAAGAATTTTAGTTATACTGTATTTTGGTTAAAATGGCACTCAGTACTACACATACATACAGTACGAGCTGATTATATGGGTAATCTGGTGTACGATCAAACATGCATGATGTTATGTGGGAAGTATCAGGTCTTTTAAATTATTCTTGAGTAATTTAACACAGACAAAAAAGATTGTACCAGCTCTTCCCTACTTGAGTGGCTGTTATGCTCAAATGAAACATTATTAGCACTTGAGAGATACTTATTCACATATAAGAATTTTTATTAGCCCTTGAATGGGTCACTAACTGAATGCTCATTATTTCCCATGCACAGTCTAAGTGAATATAAGAGAGTTACAAACGTCCGTCACCAGCTCTGGAGGGAAACCCCAGAATGGCAGTCAGTCAAACAGTCATTATCTGTACCGCTTAATCCCAGTTACGGGGTCACGGGGGAGCCGGTGCCCAGCCGGCAACTCTGAGCGCAAGGGCAGGAACAACCCTAGACAG
>JAOVYV010000021.1:10866638-10877037 GCA_025674545.1 Hassar affinis
AAAACTGTGCTCTTACCCTGCTAATTGAACCTTCACAGTCTGCTCTTACTGGTGCAATGTGCAATTAATGAAGATTGGCCACCAGGCTGGTCCAATTTAGCCATGAAACCTAAACACTAAAATGACGGGTGTTTCAGTTTCATTGTCTAACCCCTGTATATATTGTATGTGTATACACTACATCCTAAAAGCTAATTATACAGAGAATATTTCAGTAATTAAGCTTAGATCCTCGTTGCGGATGTTTTCTCTCTTCTTTCTCCTTTTGCTTTTCTTTAAAGACACTGATGGGGTCCAACAAAAAGCCCAGTTCACAGATGCTGAAGTTCAGGACATCTTGACAAGAATCACGGGTTTGGATTTGAATAAAGTTTTTCGTCCGGTTAAACAGGAGCTAAAGCCGCCAAAATATAAACTTCTGACTGACGCTCAGTTAGAGGAGGTAAGACGGAGACGTTTTTCCTCTTTCTTATTGTAACTGGCATCATTTGTAACTTTTTATTTCTATTCATTTATATTTTATATATATTCATTTAGTGGAATAAAAGTGTGTGTGTGTGTGTGTGTGTGTGTGTGTGTGTAGGCAGTTCAGATGGCAGAGGAACAAGCCAAGAATTTGCTGAAGATGCCCCCGGTTTTACCAGAAAGGCAACCTATTGAGGATGTGCTGTGTGAGGACAAGATCCTGGAGGGCATGGACACGGCCAAATACGTCTTCACTGATATCACCTACAACATCCCACACCGAGTAATCACGTCCATCCTGTTATTTGTGGATGAATAGAGTGTGGACGTTATAGAGTTATTATACATACAGTATATATGTATGCGTGCTGTACGGGGAATCAGGGGGTCCGGGACACATGAGCCGACCGGTATGTCTGGAGTGCCTGGTTACTGATGAGTCTGGATTTCTGTGACTGAGTCTGCTGACTATATCCAGAATTATTAGATTCGTACTGGTTCGTGTTTGTCATGTGCACAAAATGTCAGGGAGCGGTGTACACTGAAAGGCACAGACAGGTACTGTACAGCTCTGCAAGCCAAAATACATGCATAAGAAGGACAAGGGGGAAGGTGGAGGAGATGGGGGTGTTAATCACAGCAGCCAGTGTAGGTTACAGGATGCAGAGGTATTGTGACCAGAGTCAGTGATGGAAATCTGTGAGTCACAGGACAGACCCAGGAACAAATCGGTCTAAAAAAACTGTGGTATTAGAACCCAAGTCAGTTAGAAGAACCAGAGTTGTTAGAACCCGAGTCAGTCACTAGAACCCGAGTCAGTCACTAGAACCCAAGTCAGTCACATGAACCAGAGTTTTAGATCTAGAGTCAGCCACAGGAACCTGAGCAAAACACAGGAACTCAAGTTATTAGAACCTGAGTCAGCCCAGGAACCAGAGTTATTGGAACCCGAGTGAGACACAGTGAGCAAAGTTAATAGAGACCAAGGCAGTGACAGGAGCAAGAGTTATTAGAACCCGAGTCAGTCACAGGAGCAAGAGTTAATAGAAGTAGACTCAACCAAAGGAACAAGAGAGATGAGAACCTGAGTCAGTCACAAGAACCAGAGTTACTAGAACCCGAGTCAATCACAGGAACAACAGTTTCTAGAACCTGAGTCAATCACAGGAACCAGAGTTACTAGAACCCGAGTCAATCACAGGAACCAGAGTTATTAGAACCCGAGTCAGTCACAGGAACAACAGTTACTAGAACCCGAGTCAATCACAGGAACCACAGTTATTAGAACTCGAGTCAGTCACAGGAACCACAGTTATTAGAACTCGAGTCAGTCACAGGAACCACAGTTATTAGAACTCGAGTCAGTCACAGGATCCACAGTTATTAGAACTCGAGTCAGTCACAGGAACCACAGTTATTAGAACTCGAGTCAGTCACAGGATCCACAGCTATTAGAACCCGAGTCAGTCACAGGAACCACAGTTGTTAGAACCCGAGTCAGTCACAGGAACCACAGTTGTTAGAACCCGAGTCAGTCACAGGAACCACAGTTATTAGAACCCGAGTCAGTCACAGGAACCACAGTTGTTAGAACCCGAGTCAGTCACAGGAACATTGTACAGGTCATTGTACACAGGATTATCAGTTATAATATAATACACCTTCACTGCTTTGAGTTGCTGAATCTCCCATTGCTTTCACCCTCCCTTACCTCTAAAATGTTGAACAGGAGCGGTTTATTGTGGTGAGAGAGCCTAATGGGGTGCTGCGCAAAGCATCATGGGAAGAGAGAGACCGACTCATACAGGTTTACTTCCCCAGGGAGGGCCGCAAGCTCACGGCGCCGCCCATCTTTAAAGAAGAAAACCTCAAGGTACTGCAGTCTTTTGTAGTCTTTTATAACTCCTTTTTTTTTTTTTAAATAAAAGGTAACCCCACTGCATTCTCTGTCCACATGTAGACAGTGTTCGGGCAGAACAGGCACGAGGAGGTTCTGACATACTGCCTGGTCCAGTTTGAACCAGACTCTGCAGACTTCAAGCGGGTATTTCACTTTTATGTTAAAGCTCACTCCTGTTTGACCTGGAGCTCGGGTTATTCGGGCAGAAGTTCTCCTTTGTTTTAATGTCTAAGAAGGGAGTGGGTGAGGGAGGAGCGATTTGCCCTCAGCGTATTTCAATAAGTAAAACAATTCAGATTTCAGTAAACAAAATGATACCCGGGATACTAAACGAATCCTGACGGTGTTTGTGTGAATTGTTCTCAGGTTCACACGCAGACCTACGAAGACATCGAGAAACACGGGAAATACGAGCTTCTCAGATCCACGTGTTTCTTCGGAGGTCTTACGTGGCACCTCGTCAGTGGCCGCAGAATAGACGGACTGTTACTGGACATGCTGCAGAGAGACCGGTGAGCATGAGACGGGTGCAGTGTATAAACCTGCATACTGGTGTCAGTGGTGGGATTTCAAATGTGCAGTGACTCCCAGTGACCTTTATGTAATAATAAGAAATAATATAAACTCTGTTTCCTAAATGACCATCAGGAGGAAGATGACCAGGAATCAGGAGGCTAAGAGCCAGACTGTGATCAAAGATCCCCCAGTTTTCTCCCTAATTTAGTCATCTCCAATTCACCCATCAGTACCCCCCTCCAATGTCACACTACCAGCTGCCAGTCAGGGAGGGCGAAGCCATCATAAGCTTCCTCCAAAACACATGAAGCAAGCTGCTGCTTCTTTTAGAACTGCTGCTCATGAAACGTCTGGGAGCGGTGTAACGCACTCGGAGGAAAGCGCTCCCACCCACCTTTTGTATGCATGAGCTCAGAGATGGCTGTGATTGGACTGTGTTGCTCTGATTGACATGGGAGAGAGTGTAAGCTGCCCTTCCCACCCTGAGAGCACGGCCAGTCTTGCTTTCTGAGTTCCTGGCTATGGCCAGCTATAGCATCACCCGGCTTCAAACTAGCGATCTCCGGATGATAGAAGGCTTGTAAACTCTAAACCATAACCACATCCAAGGTTGCAAAATAAGAAAGAGACAGCGAAAGATGGAGAAAACACCAGCAGACCTTATCCTGTAAGACCATCATACAGTGTACGTGTACATAACAGAGAGGAGAGATAGCTTATCTGACACATTAATACACTGAACAAAAATCACCCTAACAAAAATGCCTGAGACTAATCATTAAATTGTCATTAAAGATAAAATATGAAGAAGAATATCATTAAAATAGGGCGGGATAAATATAAACTACAGCTCCCTCCCATTAGAGCTTTATGTATATGCATACGACATGCCCAATGTTCCCGTTTGTACATCATTCATAAGAATTACCATCTCATTAATGCAGATACTGCACTAGTGAGCCACAAACGTAAAGAATTCAGCGGGCCAGTCATCCAACATCAGAGGAAAGAAGTAAATTAGAGGAGGGGAATATATATTTTTATATATCAAAAGTCATCTTATTGATCCCTCTGAAGAATTGTACACCTGATGTACACCTGTATACTGCTTCTGATTTATTAAACTTCACTTAGATTACATTATATACATTATTATTACATTATATATACATTATATTACATTACATATATTACATAATAAATTACATTTATTAAACTACATCAGACACTTTTCAGCTTGTTAAAACATTGTGCTCAACTTTACAACCAGGCGTGTGAAAGACACATCTCTTTCGTCTGTCATGTCTTTCGTACGTCTGGTTGTGGTGTGAGGAAATTGAGCACGACGTTTTCATGAGGAAACAAGCGGTGGGATTTCCGGTCGTATTTGTGTGTATGCATTATTGTTGAACAAGGGCCGTTGTGCAGTAAGAGGTGATGCAGTAGATGCAGTTTAATTAATGAGGTGTGTGTCAATTAATGATTATTAGTAGTAGTACTATTATTTATTGTAATTTGTTTTCTGGAGCTATGAAGCATTTATTCTATAGATCACACACCAAATTAAAAACAATGGCCAGGTAAGAAGCACCTGTGTGTCTTTGAATTAGAATTCTTGATTTGCTTGATTACTAGGAGAGCGTTTTAAGAATCAGTACTTCCTCAAAAGTGCCAGACATTCGCTCGTGGTTGAAGGATGGTCATGAGTTGAAGGCTGTATCGAGGAATCATGGAGTAGAACATTTGTGGGCAGGTGGACCTCGTGTCTTTGTTGACATGGAGCTAGAGGTCAGTACTATAATGCTTTTGTGTGGTCCTCTTACTGTTTCAGGCTGCAGGATGCAGTGAATTTGGTGCGTCTGTTTAACCTGGTGCATCCCCAGAGTGATGTGGCGTTACAGAGCCAACAAGCCACAGGCATCGACCTGCTCAAGGTGATCTCTCACACACACCCCTAAACACACACTCAGCCCAACGTTTGCAGCTATAACAGCTTCAACTCTTCTGGGAAGGCTTTCCACAAGGGTTAGGAGTGTGTTAATGGGAAATTTTGAGAAGGCCAGACTTGCAGTCTCCACTCTAATTCATCCCAAAGGTGTTCTGTTGGGTCAGGAGGTCAGGACCTTGCATTGTGCACTGGTGTGCAGTCCTGTTGGAACAGGAAGGGGCCATCCCCAAACTGTTCCCACAAAGTTGGGAAATTGTCCCAAATCTCCTTTCACTGGAACTAAGGGGTCGAACCCAACTCCTAAAAAAACAACCCTACACCATAATCCCATCCACCCAACTTTACACTTGGCACAATGCAGTCAGACAAGTACTGTTCTTCTGGCAACCACCAAACCCAGACTCCTCCATCAGATTGTCAGATGAAGCGTGATTCATCACTCCAGAGAGCATGTCTCCACTGCTCTAGAATCCAGTTTCTGTGTGCTTTACAACACTGCATCTGACACTTTGCATTGTGCTTGGTGATGTAAGGCTTGGATGCAGCTGCTCGGTCATGGAAACCCATTCCATGAAGCTCTCTATGCACTGTTCTTGAGCTAATCTGAAGGTCACATGAAGTTTGGAGGTCTATAGGCCTTGTCCCCAACAGCTATCCCTAATGAGCAAGCCGTTGGTGACGGTGGCAAGGAAAACTCGCTCAAATGATAAGAGGAAGAAACCTTGAGAGGAACTAGACTCAAGAGGGAACCCATCATTATTTGGGTGACCCCCCTCACTCATACATGTTGATGATTCTCCTCAGTTTGTTCTATAAAACTTAAATGAAAATCATTTGAATGACTCCCCTTTAATACATTTATGCTTATTGTGAGTGAAAAATGATATTCAGACTCACCCAGCTGCAGTTTCTCCTCCTTTTCATCAGTCTCTTGAGCCTTAATGAGACTCTTGAGCTTGATTTGTTTTATAAGCAGTGGGGCAACCGCTGTCATCAGGCTGTTCTTATTCAGCCTGTTCCTCCTTCTGAGTTAAAATTCTGAGAAGGCAACTTCAAACACACGTGAGCCAGGAGCAGTGCCTCCCCACTAACATCCGTCATTTCGTACAACTTCAAAGCAAGCTGATCTGCTCACGTCATGTTGTACACCACTTGCCCAAAAAAAACAACGGACAATTCGGACACTCTTCGATTTGGACAGTTGACACCTGCTGAGGGGAAATAGCTGCAGCTTACAGAATATTTCCTTATCATTTTGGAAATGATAAATAATGAAAGAAATCTTTCCACCTACCCCATGCAACGTGTACCTCTGGTTGGGAACCACTCTTTTGGATGATGTGGATTCAACATTTCCTTACGACTGATGTTTGCAGTTTTATAACCTCTCTGAACTCCAACACGAACTCTTTTATCTTGATGGTTTACATCATTATCTTTCATTGATAAGGAAATGCCTGTTTAACAAAAAACCTTTGATAATATGCAGAACAATTAAAAATATTTTTACATTTTTGACTTCGTTTCCCTTAATGTCCTGAAGTTATAATCTCACACCTTTTTCCTCTCAGGTCTATGCTGACTGTGAATCTCAGAAACCGGCAATAAAGTTGGCTTTGCAGTCGTACGAACAGGCGATGGCGGTGAACTCGGCTTAAATCGGAACTGTACCAAAGTGCGGTGTCGTGTCAGACATCACTATGTATTGTACAATAACTCATTTTGTAATAATAGAACGGCACAGAATGTTGGAAATTGAAGATTGTTCTTGTGTAACACTGTGTGTTAATAAACCTTCAGCTATGTGAAGCGTGTCATGCCCACAGTATCCACACACCACTCAGCCTAAAGAATAGCTATACAGTGAAAAACTGAGGTAGCAGTGAACCATGTTTCAAAAAACGATACCTTGGCAACTGAAAAAAATCTTGATTATCGGCATATTTGTCAAAGATTATCATCAGTCAAATCTAAGATTATTCAGACTGTTTAGATGTTTTTACTCATTTTACGCTTTCATTTCTTTTCTTATTCTACTGGCAGATCATTTTACTTCTTTGAAATGAATGCTTAAAATGATCAGATTATTTCATGCTTGAAATGATTAACAGATGACTTTCAGGTTTAATAGGTTTAATAATTGCATTTGGTTTGTTTTATTTTATAGCTGGAAGGGTGTTCACACCTTTGCACAGTCCATAGTTACACATGTATTTATTTATTTATTCATTTCATCAAACTGCATTAATATTCGCAGAGATGTTAGTTATTTTAAAAATAGGTTGCAGGGGAAGCTGCTTACTTCTTTTCACTTTGCTAATATGTCATTTGCTTAAACCTTTGCGCATAACTGTATGTATAGTTATATTTTGCTATACAATATTTCAATTTTTTTAGTATAATTGTCATGGTCTTGTGGTTACGGTGTGTGCCCTGTGATCGGAAGGTCCCAGGTACGATTCCCGTGACTGACAGGACTTGGCTGAAGTGCCCTTGAAAACAGGGCAAGGCACCTAAACCACATTGGCTCCCCGGGCGCTGTGGCTAGGGCTGCCCACCGCTCCAGGCATGTGTGTTCACTGCCCCCTAGTGTGTGTTCACTAGTGTGTCTCACTGCACGTATGGGTTAAATGCAGAGGTTCAATTTCACAGTGTGCAAGCACAGTGACAAAATAAATACATTTCATTTAATTAATATGAGGAAGGGTTTGATTTTTTTTTAAGTTATTTTGTATCACAGTTGTAACTTGGTGGCATGAAAGACATAATATAAGCATCTGACCTTTATTGAATATTTGATCATCTGATTTCAATTTCTTTGAAGTTGTCTGGACACTGTTACTTATTTCAAGCTTGAATTCATTTTATTGGCCAATAATATACCTTTATTTCAAGCCATTTATTATTTTATCTGCCAACAGAAGAAGAAAAGTTGAAGCTTGAAGCTAGTACAAAACTACAACTACAAGTCTACAAGTGGGCTTAATATTGATACATAACATTTCTAAACACTGTCCACTCCATTAGACACACCTAACCAGTAGCTCATCTGTTGCTGCACAGTTTGTGTTAGTCATCCTGTTGTCCTTCATCAGTGCTCACAGGATGCTACCCACAGGCCACTGTTGGCTGGATATTTTTGGTTGGTGGACTATTCTCAGTCCAGCAGTGACACTGAGGGGTTAAAAAACTCTGTCTGATCCACTCACACCAGTACAACACACACTAACACACCACCACCACATCAGTGTCAATAGTACCTGATCTGTGCTGGTCCTGTGGGGGTCCTGACCACTAAAATTGTTAATAAAGTCAGTCTCTACAGTCTCTATCTATAAAACTAGAAAGTGCATCTGTATGGTCAGTGGAGCTGATAAAATGGACAAAGAATGTAGATACAAGGAGGTGGTTTTAATGTTATGGCTGATTGGTTTATATTTAAATATTTGGTAAATTAATAATTGACTATATAGTCAATAGATATTCTTTACTTGAGCAGGTATCTATAAAAGGAGTGTATACTGTACTCCAAAAGTAAAGTGTACAATGGTTAGTTTTGAAGTGAGCAATCAACTGGATGGTTCTTCTGGTATGAATGAGGCATTTTTGCTGATTACCCTTTAGATACAACATAAAAGTTGACATTTAACCCTTATTTACAACAAAACATCTTATCAGGTTATCGGGTATTTTTTGACTGATTTTGTTGGTAACTTAAAAAAAATCTTTCAAAGTACAACTGATTAAAACACTGTGTAAAACTGTTTTATTATTACACACTGCATAAGTACATATGTACAACAACATAAAATGCACACATGAGCATTAAACGGTGACACATAGGAGAGCTGCTCCATCTTCAGAGGGCTACTGCTTCTTCTTAAAGACCTGATGGCAGACTTTGTCCTGGCAGGTGATCTCCTGGTCAAGGAAAAGGTAAGAAAAAAGACCATTCACAGACATACGTACATTAGAAGAATAACAAACCCCTATTTCAGTATAGTACAGTATAGTACTTGGCACTTGGCTGTTCAATAATGCATTTACATTTTATGTGGTTGCACTTCTGATTAAATCCTTGGACATGCAGCTGTTTAAACCAGTCAAACTGTGTTTTATGTATCTTTTATGATATGTCTAAGATGTGCACAAAAAGCATTCTGAAGGATACCAAGAGCTGCTTGTGTTTATAAAACTTAGTTCACAGCCAAGTCTTTGTTATGTCTGTCCCACAGCACTCAGTGTATACATGCCTGCTTTGGTAATGAAACAACCAACAGCCTGAGCATAAATTTGATTGGCTACTTGGAGTTTAAACCTTAACAGTGTTGGATTCTTTTAGGTCAAATTTTCCAATTTAATTTTCATCTTTTAGCAATACACCTCGTCACAAACGAGCCTTACAGAAATCCAGATATGGATCTGAATTGGATTCGTGATTGATTGGACATAACAGCACAGTGACATTTATGTAACATTTCTGGACGGCGTCTCCAGTGTCGGTGCTTTATAACACTCAGTGCATTTACCACCGTGGCAAGACTTTAGGACATGTAATAAATGACAGATTAGAGCTGCTATAAAGGAATGTTAAAAGTTAAAAGTAGCAATACATGGTTTAACAGCATGACCTAGTGTTTATTAATCAATTTAAAATGGTAGTCGTCAAATAGGTGTTGTATAAGCGGAGTCACTTCAGGACATGCCGTTACAGGAAAATAATCCTGACAACCACCTTGAGTGTGGATTATTTTCCTGTAATAATGCACACGTTGTCATTTTTTTTTACTCATCATTTGCAATGTGGACATTCAAATCAAATCTGCCCTGCAGTGTTAATACTGTAACATCAAAACTAGCTTGTCTTTCAGGTTTTCAGTCGACTTGCTTGTGTTTTTAGCAACTATTTACTTTTACACAGCATTCAAATATTTCAATTAAACCTAATAATAGCTTTCAGACCTCACAACTCTGCTACAAAATGCTCCTTATACACTCATCAATCAACCTTTTTACCAGAATTATTTTGAAATCTTTGATCAACATGCTTTATGACAGAAACTTGTGCAGAACATGGGAAAAATAAAGTGTGAAGTATGTGTAAAGTAACCGGGTTCGATATATACACTTTATTTTCTGACATTTAATCTAGATGTAACATATAGCACAGATATATAAGTGTTTATTTAGAGCAAAAATGTGAAATAAGCAAATGTTAAAACTGTAGTTTAAGCAGTTCCCAGGTTATTGAAATGTCTTAGCTGCACATAGGATGCATCTAACAAATGTGGTAGTGATTCAGGGCATGACATTTGTACATAACAAGATATTGGCTAGTGAATTGCTAGATTTTTTGCTTTGAACATTATTCATACATGGTACTGCTCCACTAATGTCCACTAGGATGCCATGAAACATTCATAATTTCTGGCAAAACAATTTTGGCCAAAAAGTGCTCTGAATCTCCCAAAATTCAGGGGGCGCTAGCATGAAATGCAACACACACCTAGCGATGAAAACCTCAGTCAGTCAGTCATTTTCTGTACCGCTTATTCCCAGTTACGGGGTCA
>JAOVYV010000021.1:10902638-10913124 GCA_025674545.1 Hassar affinis
CCAAAGACATGCAGGTAGGTGAATTGGTGATGGGAAAATTGGCCCTTAGTGTGTGAATGCGAGTGTGAATGTGTGTACACGAGTGTGTTAGCGCCCTGTCTAGGGTTGATTCCTGCCCTTGCGCTCAGAGTTGCCGGCTGGGCACTGGCTTCCACATGACCCCGTAACTGGGAATAAGCGGTACAGATAATGACTGACTGACTATTAATAATCATTTTTCAGGGGTCCACAAACTTATGGTGTAAGTAATCGGTCCAAGTTTCAGCTCTTGAATTTAATCCCATGTTGTCCAAATTAAAATATCAAGAGCTACCTGATGAGACCTTCTCCCAGTAGATGTGCCTGGTGCATCAACATCTTCCATATCCTGAAACAGTATAAAGCATTGATGAAGACAGCGAAGACAACGACATCTACAGTAAAAAAAAAAGGAACCTAGGTCACCTCATCCTCACTGTACTCCATGTTTTCAACCGCATTGTAAATCTCCATAATATCCGTACAGTGTGGCTTGCTGCGGAATGAGACACAAATTGTGAGTAAAGACGTATATAAACTTCTCTCATATATACAAGTATTACCAGTAGACCTACCTAATGAACTTTAAGAGGGTGTCTGTTATAAATTTTGCTGATTGTGCAATCTTGCTACGTGGTTCATTGAAGGTCCTTGCGTTGTAATAAATATACCTCGTGTCCCAAATTAGTGCAGATAGTCTCCTGAAAATAGGAATGCAAAACAAAACGAGGCAATATAAACAAAGCTAGGGCACGTCGGCTCAAAAGCAGACTGGAATTTACACCAGGCATCAAAGTCTGAGTCATTTTGAAGCTGACATCAAAGTATGGCCAAACACAGAGGGTGTGGTCATTAAAAGTCCATGAAGCACGGTGCCATGAAACAATTACTACACAATGTCTGTATAAATAAACTAAAGCAGCAAGATAAATATTCACATAAAGTCTCAAAATATTCATTTACCATGAGAGAAATTTGACTAATGTGAGACTAGCAGATGCTGTTCTACATGCTCAGGTTGTACATCCTTGTGCTCTCTATTAAAGATATTTAAACACCACACAAAATGTCCTATCCATAGCTGGGACGCAATTGGGATTCTTAGTAGATAGCAGAGATGGTGTAAATTCCCTCCCATATAAGATTCACCTGTAGAAGTTGTGTTTCAGCCTCATGCGGATGGAGCCCAGGTCAATGGGGTAGGCGATTACAGTACAGTAAGTGGGATATTGTAAAAGGTCCACTGGGCCAGAGAAGGGGGCTGCAATATCTGCAAGACCATACAGAAAAATACATACAGTACGTGGTAGTGTTTCCACACAGGTCTTGACAGCGATACAGAAACAACTGCAGTAGTTAAGAACTGAGAATTCATTCAGGTGTTTGCAGCACACACACCTATTGTGATGAGCTGGTCTATCCCGGCAACGATGCGTGCGCACTCTTCTTCTCGACTCCTCCCGCCCCACTCGTCGTCCTGCGGCTTGTACAGGATGTCAGCTCGTTCCTCATCTGTGACCGGCACACAGTCACCCTCCGCCTCTGGACGTTGAGCTATACGAACGAAACGCGCTGTGAAATACACTGCAACTTGTCTCGATCATAACAGGACACGGCTAATGTGAGGATTTCTGCTCATTTTAAAGTTTAAGACAAAGGTGATTAACAATTACCAATACTGTCCTGCATAAACGGCAATAAAAGTTTATAATAAATAATAAAAAAAAATTCCTTGATGTAAAGTGTGCTTGGGTTTGTGAAAGGTGCTATATAAATGCAAGATTATTATAACATTATTAAAAAATTACAGTTTCACCTGAGGATACTGAATGAATGGAAGAAAAACATTTTATGCTCATGCAAGAGGAGGTTCCCTGCAATTGTCACTTAAATATTCAACTGATTAATATATTTTTAAATCCTAACGAATGAATTATACTATCTAGGAGTGTGTCGACATCTTTACTCTCATAAACAATACCATCTTATATAAAAAGGCACATTTACATGCATGCATATTCTAATATAAATATATTCATATCCAGCCTTCCGAGCGGCTACGATTAAACCTTCTAAACAAGTTCAACCAATTCACCCGGTACAACACAAATAGGAAGGGATGGATACAGTGCTGCTAGGCATCTGGCTGAAGATGAGTCTAAGGGAAAATTATAGCTAATGAAATGTACTGAGTGCGAGTGTGAGCATTCCTCTCCTTCAGGGAAAAGAGGTTATGTTATACAACCTTTTGCATAGAGCAATACTTTCAAATCGTGTGTGTGTGTGTGTGATAGGAGTTTTACCATTCTCTGGAATAGCCTCAATGTCCCATGGACTAATCTTTTCAATTTCTCCATTGTCCCACCTGCAGAGAGGCCATTGATAAAACTCAATCACAGCCAAAAAAACACAATAAAAAAAAGGGGGGGGGGGGGGTGTTGGTGCCTTACTTGACTTGGAAGCATTGGAAAGGGCTGTCAGGATACTCAAGCTGATATGGCTCCTGACAGACTATGGTCCCAAACCACCAAGCATCATCAATTACTGACCGGAAATGATCATCTAACGGACAAACCAGAGTTAATTAAACACAAATAAACCCCTGACAATTTTACTGCCTCCCCATACAAGTGTTCCATCGGGAGAGAGATGGAGAAGCTATGAGGTTCAATAAGGTAAAGAGCACTACGGTGACATACTTGGCCTCCAGTTCCTGCTGCATGCTTCGTCATAGTTCTGCCGGAGCACAAGGAAGTCAATCACATCAGGCATATCATGATACCTGCAGGAAAGCAAGACCAAAGAAATCTCCAGCATATATAACACGACAAGGACATTCTGATAAGAGCTTACAGTAGCTACAAGATGCAATCAATACAAAATGTTAACTCTTACTTCACAGAAAATGACTTGTTTGTCGTTTTGCGTGTTCCAGTGTCAATCTGAGTCAGCTTCAAGCAACAAAGAGTCGGCGGACACACCTCATACTTGATCCCAGTTATTTTAACAAACTCTAGGTCCTGGTGATTAAACAGCAAAAAATGATATTTGAAGTAGTGATTCACCAAAGACATCCTTATAATGAAACCACTACTAAAGGACTGCGATGAAGAACACAAAGTCCAGACAAATCTAAATGAAGGGCAAACATTTAATTACCAAAAATAGTAAAAGATGTTTCATGTTTAAATATTACAAGAGCTTTTAAATGAAAACTGACTCTCAGATCCATCTTCTTCCACGGCTGTTTGTCCAGGTTGATGGGATATAAATTACTCCGGCACACTGCATCCACGTAGGCCTCGTGACCCTGTCGGAAGTACATGACCTACAGACAGAGTGTGACGTATAAATATCAGACAAAGAGTCAACACAGGACGTGGAGAAATGTGGGACAGTGACAACGCACCTCATCTCCCATTTGTGGAACAAAAGGAGACTTTCGAGGAATGACATCAGTAATCCAGGCAGGGGGCCGAAACTCGTTGGACACCTCTCTGTTCAGGGACAGCCTGGGTTTTGGACACTGCAAAAGAGAGAATCGACAAGCTTAACTAGCTTTATTGTAATAATTTGGTTACTTCAGTATCTTATGGTCAGGTTAAATTGTTGTTTGGGATTAGACAATTTAGGCTCTACTGCCCCTCTGTGGACTCACTCCCACTGTTTCACATAACCCCTCCCTGCATGCTTGTTATTCCTGCTGCACTTTATTTCGGTCCTGTCAGCACATGTATCTTGCACCGTGGGTCCAGGAGAAATGTTATTTTATCTCAGCGTATGTCCGTGATGACAATAAATAACTACTTGGCTTGATGAAATCACTGACCTCACGATGAGGTACTGGAATACAGTTACCCGACAGGCCTTTCTGCCACTGCACTGCAGTCTTTTTGATGCTACTCACCTTCGGTGTTTTGCTTTTTGCTTTTTTCTTCGGTTTCTGAGGTGACGAGGGCTGCGCATCCTCATCCTGTGTTTGTTCAGTTTGCTCATCCTCTGCGGTGTTCTCCTCTTCCTCCTCCTCCTCCTCCTCATCTTCAGAACTGCTAATCTGCCTACAAGCACGTCTTCGGGAGGACTTGGCCGCCGGCGCGGTGATGCCAGCATCAGCAGTCCAATCAGAACACTCGCTCGAAGAGTGACTTCAAAGAAAAAAAAAACAATGAAACAATCTAGAAATATTTACATTAGCAATGTACAATGGAATACTACATTTACACGGAGTCTTTAATCAGTCTTAACTATTAACTAATGTGCGTGACATTATGACAGAAATATGCAAATTAATATCAGCTGAATCAGCCTGAGACAAGCCACTTGTTGGGAGTTATGTGAATGTACCTTGAGCTGTCACTTTTCCACTCCTCCTCTTCCTCTTCATTTGACGAGTCTACCTCGCTAGCTTCGATTTCATTCTCCTGAACGTCCACATACACAAGGATGAGCAATCACACAACAAACACCACACCGGGGAAAAAACTATCAAGAGATGAAAACACGCTTTACCTCAGAGGAAGCGGTCTCCTCTCCCTCCTCACAGGAAAACTCGATCAGACTCTCCACGCAACTGTTCGCGTGCTCCAAGTTGCGGTGCCGCTTGCGTGGCTGTGTGCGCTTACCACACACAGCTTCATCGTCAGAGTCATCCTGCGTTAAGCCAATTCCACACACAGTAAGGAGAGATCATTTTTTATTCTTATTGGGGGGAAAAAACACTGCTATATTATATAAAGTAATACTTTTCATTCCTTATTAAATTATTCAACTAAGAAAATTATTTTTTGCATAAATCTACCACTTGAAAAATAATATAATCATTCATTTTGCAAACTATAAGTGGCTGCAATTCATAACTGTTTTAAACATATTAAAAAAAAATTTACCCTAAAGGTGCCGTGTGCAATTCTGCGTTTCTTGGCATTATAGAGGGCAATCTCCTCCTCACCCTTAGCAATTCTGAACCACTCCTGATCCCTGAAACAGAAAGTTTTATATTACTGTCTATATTGCTGTGTCATTTATCATTTTTAGACAAAATCTTTTTTTTTTGACTCTCTGTGACAGGGTTAGATCCAAGATATAACAAAAACAAAAAGAGGTCTAGTTATATAAATTCCTTTTTTCTACCAACATGACCAAACAGCAACGACAGTTACAAACAATGGCTATGAACCCGACAATGAGAAGTGGTTTTGTTTCATTTCATATGGCTATGTCACACTGCCAGTTTGGACCGATGCCACAAAAATTAAATACATGTTAAGAATTTGATGGCAGATTAAAGACATACTTCTCTGTCCATTCATCTTCGAACACTGTGTGTATTGTTCACTTTCCTGTAAACAAGCCGTGTTGTCATTTCACTAATCAGACTGGGTTATAGAAATAAAATTTATGCAAATCTGTAAAAACTTCTGATCTTCTGACTTTATCTAGGCCTGTAGCTATTCTCTGGTTTTGATGAGCTGATGGGCTTCAGCTAAAACATTTATGTAAGAGCACGTGGTTGCAAAAGACCCAGTACAGAAGCAGCACGGGTTCGTGTTTAGGTAATGGAGTCACTGGGCCTTTTTTTTATTCTGGATATACTGTGAGTACTCAGTTGGGTTTACTCAAATCTTAAAATGCACATCTGGGCACCACCGGTTCATGATGCAGATTTAGAAATTCAGAGCAACCCAGTCTGTGTCTGTGAAACACCCGTCTTAACTTATCGTTTGTTTCATTATGAACCATGTGGCAAGCTTGGACGTTGCAGGGAAGAGCAGGCCTTACTGTAAGTTATTAAAGTGACACTATAGAACCCCAAGATGACTATAAACCACTAAATAATACCTGTATACACTGGAGGTAAGTTCAGGCACCACCACCCTGCGCCGCCATGCCTGCAGGTCCCTTTCGGTTGCCATCTGACTGCGCGGTGCATTTTGATGCATCTGACGCACTCCCTCCACTTGCCCGCTGCGCCGGAGCCCCACGTTAGGTGGAGACTGCACCTCCATCCGCTCACTCAGAGACACTATGCAAAAATTCCATACATTCCATTTTGAGTCATATTCCACACTGTGGCTAGACAGAAAATTCATACTGCAAGTAAACTGTACTCCATGCAGATCTGTATGGTTCTATGGTCTTAATACTATTCACATATAGTGCTGAGTATTTGTGAAATGTGCTACACGCATGTACCTCTTCTGGGGGTACCCTGCTGCCTCCCGGCTTGCTGGTCCTGTTGCTCCTGGAGCTGACGGATGGCGTCATCCAAGAGACTGCGGCGTGCCTGAGGATCCTCACTCTCAGCTGGCTGCTGGCTGATAACCTGCTCCACCACCTCACCATCACCTGCAGAAAAATGCATGACGTGCCGAGGAACATTTCTAATATGAGAACCACATGGAACCACAGGAGAGTCGGCTCTCTGGATCAGTTCCAGATCAAATACGCACTTGGCTTTGAACCAAAAGAAGGCTTGAGGTGTATAGCATCCATACTTTGTTCATGGGAATTCAGATCCTTAACCACTGGCACTTTTTGCATATTTGGATAACTTTGTTAAAATTGAATAGCAACTAGAAGTAAATGAATTAATATATAAAAAAAAAAACAAAAGTAATAAGGCCATATTAAAATAGAGATATCGGTCATACTTGTAGCAACGTATCCAAGCTGAGGAACCAGGTGCTCATCTGTGAAGTTCTCCCTCCCTGGAACAAGTCTCTGATATCTGGGGGGATGAGGATTCCCGTCGACATCCACTAGGAAGGGTGGGGGCATTAGATGAGGTGCCTGTTGGGTCTGCTCATCCAATACGAACGCGTTGGAGTCCCGGATCAACGGACGGTAGTCAGTGTGGAAAAACACCTGATCTGGAAGCTGCAAGTGATTTCAGAAGAGGTTCACATCATGTAACAGCTTCCCAGATTAACCTCAGTAATAGCACCTTTATGTAGCTAAAACCAGCCAGATATAGCAGCCTTTCTGCTACAGAAACATACAGGTACAGCAGCACCCAGTTACACAAACCCCATTTCCAGAAAAGTGGGAACACTTTCTAAAGACGTATAAAATCTAAAATCTGTAATTTGTTAAACAACTTGAGTGTGTTTGCTTGACTGGCCTGCCTGCAGTCCAGATCCATCTTTTATTGAAATTGTATGGTGCATCATGAAGAGGAAAAGCAGACAGCAGTGACCACGGACTGTTGTGCAGCAAATCTTGTATACAGCAAGAACGGGCGAAAGGTGGCAAAACTGCAAAAACGAGTAACTTCAATTCCCAAACAAACATGGGCAATAAAGTATAATAAAGTATAATTAAAAGAAAAGGTGATGTAAACATGCTTCTGTTCCGGTTTTTTGAGTTTTGCAGGAATCAATTTCTAAATCTGATTATATTTAACAAACAGAATTAAGTTAAACATTGAAAACATAGAAAATCTTTTCTTTGTCCTTCTATCTGTTAAATAAACCTTCAAGTGAATTAATCAAATTACAGATTTACGTTTTTAGAAAGTGTCCCAACTTTTCTGGAAATGGGGTTTGCATTTTCTGTATTTCTAAGATTAAGCACAAAATAAACTGATACTCAATTAACAATGATATATGAAGTTAAAAATAAAATACATATCTAAATTAACCTCTGTGGATTAAAAGTCTTTTCTGTGGCAATCAAGTGCACATGTTCCATAAGATTTCTGATCTGACTAATGAAAAGGTGCTTAATTGCTGTAATCGCTAATTAAAACTTTACAATTTAATTGGTATATTTATGTTTGTCAATGTACATGCATGTGAACATGGTAATCATATCCATCACAGAGAATTGACTGCATAATGCCAGCATGGTATGACTTGGGCTATGATGATACCGATAATATTCATCATCATACTAGTTTAACAGATGTTAGTATTTAGTATTTTTACTAAAACTGTGTTACGGTCCAGACCTAATGACAAATGGATTCTAGATGTCATACATGATTTGCTGTTAAACAGGATGGCAGCAGAAACACAAACGGAATCTTAAAAGCACCAATTAACCACATTACACAAATAAAGAGCAAAGAGGTTAGCCATCAGTGACGAGCTTTACAAATATGGAAATAAGATAAAGGCAAACCTTTTCATAAGGTTTGGAGCTCCCAAATCCAAATATGACCAAATGACCATGAGAGTCTGTACAGGCGAAGCGATGACCATCGGGGGTGAATTTGCAATCAAAAACAGCACCGTGCCCCTGCCCTTCAATCTACACAGAAAGAAGCATAAAAACCTTTAGACAAGGGGTTCTTAGCAACCATCCATTCAGTTCAAAATTCTGCCCACTGATTCAACTGTGGCTGAACGAGGGTTGTTGATGGAAGGGAAATGAATCTGTGCAATAATTCAGAGCAATTCTGTCTTACAGCTGCTTTACATTGTGGAAGTTGGGTCGAACCTTATCATCAGACTCCACTACTTCGAAGCGGTCTTTCTCATCAATATGACTCTGAACATGTTTTCAGAGCTAACAGCACAAACTGATTGTTGTCCCTTAATGTTTGTGATTACTGAACATTGTTTCTTATTAAAGACCATCATAAGTGCTCCAGCAATGGCAACCTTTAACGCCAGACGGACTAAACTGCTAAAAATGCAACACCAAGAACATTTAATGTGCACGTACAGTACAAGTACATTTAATGTCTTTGAGGAAGATGTTTTCTTTTTTAGATCCCTTCCTTTAGCCTAATAAGGTATACAAATCCAGTGGCAAAAAAACAAAGCCAGACAAAAAAAAACAAATCATGCATTTGTGAGAAGGTAGAACACCTACAATCAATTTACAAGGTCTTTTACTGCACATGCTACCAATATGCTACAGTTTTGTTTGCAATACAAAGCATTGCAATAGACCTTGAACGATTAGGATGACCTCTTATTTTCATGTATGCCATCAGTGTAATCGTATTGCATAAACATGAGGTTTTTTAGTAAAGTAGCACCAGAATACTGCACCATGTTAAAGTAGTGATGCGTCTTTGTGCCTCGTATGAGGTCCCATATGAAAATGTTGCCATCATGACCTGCAGACAGCATGACACGGGGATCATATGGGTGTGGTTCCAGCACAAACACCTCTGCCTCGTGACCCTGGGAAGAATGAAGAACGTTACAGTTTGTCCCACAGCAACAGTCTCCATAAAAAAAAAGAAAATAATAATCCAACATTAGTTTTCTAGACCAAACCCCCACCACCCCCCACTAAGACGTCACTACCATGTCTATCATTTCAGCCCCTAGGAGCAGAGCACACCCTCATGCCAGCTAAAAGTCCATTTTTATAAATGTTCCGAGTACAGAAACATACAGAGTGGTGCATAATCAGATCATAATCAGATCACGTACTGTGGTTCATAATTATCAGAAGGCCATTGTGGTCATTCGTTCCAGTTTCTATCCCAGTGCAAGAAACAATTGTTTCACGCTCTTCCTGAATTGACCTGTGCGACTCATGTTATATCCAGCGTATACTGAAATGCTCCATTTCCCTAAACCCCTTCTCCTAGCAAACCCTGATATTCACCATCCTCACCCTAACGTTAATTTTCATATAAACAATTCTTATCCCGGCAGTTCGCCTTTTTACCTTTAAGACATGTAAAAGCTGCCCTGTGTAGGAGTTCCACACTTTGAGGAGATGATTGTTGACAGCAGTAATAACCGTGTTGTCATGACGATCCCATGCCACCATGGTGACCTTGGGTTTGAAGAAGCTCTCTTCTTCCGCAGGCACAGTTCTGCAATCGGCAAAGATTTAAATAGCAGCGATAACGCTTATAAAGCAAGGCTAAATGTGAAGTGAGCGCTACTTGGAGCTGTTTTTTGTCACATTATTACTTTTATCATGGTGAAGCTTATTATTAAAAAACATTACATAAAGATAGATACATTACATGAAATAGATTTTAATGAACTGTATGTAAAGGAAATTTCACATGCATATACTGCATATGATGACATTTGCTTTAGTTTTTCAATTGTTCTAACACTTTTCTTTTCATCAAATAACACACATTCCTAACACACAATGGGGACAAACTTCATGATGTGGAAGATTATTATATTCATGATTAAGAGAGTGAAAAATTACATTTTCTGTAAGTAAAGTCAAAACTGATAGGATAAAATTGTGACTCTGGGGACTCGTACCCTGGTAAGGCAGCAGACATCTCCAGCAAAATGCTTCTCCATTGATGTCTCTGATGCAGCCTCCAGATGCGAGCAGTGCCGTCACAACTGCCGCTTACAAACCTGAGACAGAAACATAATAAGCAGTCGAATACAACGTCGTTTTACACCAACACCCAGGTGCCTTCTGTCTCGGTTTGGAGCAAATCGTAAGATCATTCATTCATTCATCTTCTTGGCCGCTTATTCCTTTTCAAGGTCACGGGGGAGCCGGTGCCTAGCCGGCCACATAGGGC
>JAOVYV010000021.1:11008547-11019547 GCA_025674545.1 Hassar affinis
AGGCTGATCCAATTTAGCCATGAAACCTCCCACACTAAAATGACAGGTGTTTCAGTTTCATTGTCTAACCCCTGTATGTCTTTTTAGGTCTCGGACTTGACTCGGTCTTGCTTGCTCCAAAAGCTCTGTCTTGACTCTGGCTTGGCTGACCCCAAAATCTGAAAGTCTTGGTCTTGACTCAGATTCAGTGTGTGGTCTTGAACACTATCTCTAGTAGATACTACAAAACATCCTGCTGAAAAATTTGATATTGGGCCAGAGGGTTTTGTTCAGGAATAACCTCTACTATGGCCATGACACAGTGCTGCCTTGAGACCTTCCTAACTGACTACTTCACACCTTTGCCGTGGGTTTTGGCCTCGATGATTTCACTGATGCGGCCCGGGCCCACAGCGTTCTGCGCAGTCAGTGTGAACTTGTACCAGGTGCCACACTTCATATTCTCCAGCCGGTATGATCGTTCACTGGGGCTGATAGGGAAGCTGCCCCATTCCTCGCTGTTATCCTCTGAATACTGCAGAATGTAACCTTAAAAAGAGAAAGCAGATAATTACGTATGCTTTCACTTAAACTGACAGAAAGAACTGTGTAGTGTAGTATTCTGAAGAAAAATGCCTTTTACTGTGTTACTGAGGTAAGCAAAAGGTGAAATCATTCAATTTATTTTTAAATGTTACATGTTAATTACTTAAAAATGAGGATAGCACTAACAGTTTTGTGCGAGCCAGAATTTTTCAGGATCAGTAATGACAGCAGTAAGCACAAGAGTCTTACCTCTGATAGAGCTTCCTCCGTTGTCTCCAGGAATCCAGGACAGAGTGATGGATGTAGTGGTGGTTTTAGTTACAGTGAGACGTGGCTGGTCCGGAGGTACTACAAGTACAAAAAGATATTTTATATTTCAGATTATAATTTAATATAATTTCAAATACAAACCCCATTTTTGTTGTTATACAAACCACATTCCAAAAAGCTTAGGACACTTTCCAATAAAAATTTAAATACGTAATTTGTTAATTCACTTGAACCTTTATTTAACAAGCAAAAGGACAAAGAAAAGATTTTCAGTGTCTTCAAAGGCAAACTGAATTCTATTTGTTATGTATAAACAAATTTAGATATTGACGCCTGCAGCACTTCGTAGGCTTAGACTGTGTATGCTTGACAGGCTTGCCTGCAGTCCAGATCTCTCTCCTATTGAAAATGTATGGTGGAAGAAGAATGTATGAAGACAACAGTGACCACAGACTCTTCAGCAGCTCAGGTCTTGTATACAGCAAAAAAGTGCAAAAATTCCACTTACAGAACTGCAACAATAAGTATCGTCAATTCCCAAATGATTAAAAAGTATAATTATAAGAAAAGCTTTTTGAGTGTGTTGCAGGCAATTTGTTTACATGTAACAAATAGAATTAAGTTCTATAGGTTCGGTTCTAGTTCGTATCTATCTATCTATATATCAAATTGTGGCATGATTCACAGACTCACCTTGAACCTGCAGATTTAGTGTGATTTCATCTGAACCCCAGTTGTTACTGACAATGCAGGTGTAGTACCCAGAATCCTCAGCTTTCACCGTGCGGATCACAAAGCTGCCATTGCCATGGACACTGCGCCGGCCATCAACAGAGACAGGAGCGGGTGTACCATTGCTGAAGGAGAAATCAACAGAAGCTTCTGTGACACATATACAGCGTATTATACAATGTATTAAAATGATCGCTCTTTAAATGTACTTTTTTATTTAAGCATGCCAGCATGCCAGCATGTAACTAAAACTTACTTTCCCTTCAGCCACTTGATAGTTGGAGGCGGGTCTCCAACAGCTCTGCAGGGTAGGACAATGTCCCTCATCCATGGTGTGGTCACTGTGCCACTGAATGTTAGAATACGAGCAGGCGCTAACAGAACAAACGATATTAAGCCAGAGTTGCTTCTTATATTTAGAATTCTGTTTATAAAGCCATTTCTGTTTAAAGCCTTTTCTAACAATTTGTAAGATTAGGTTCATATATGAGAATTGTCCCCAAAACAAACTTTTATATGTGCTAATTGTTATGATGTGGGGATGTGAGCGGACCCAAGTGCAGGGAAGGCTATATTATTTTAAATTTATAGTGTGGTGCATAAACTGAGGCAGCCCGGATTCATTCCTGGGACCTCTGTATTACCAAGCATGTCCATAACAGCTGAGCTGAATGGGCGTTACAATACCAAATGAAAGGTGTGCAAGAGGCACCACTCAAAACCCCTTTAAATAGTGTGGTGAGCAGGTGTCTCTTGTTGATCTAGATTAGCACTAGGCTTGCTGGGTGTTGAAGTGCTCCCAGCATAAGTGCCATGCCGCCACAGCCCCCTAGTGTTAGGGCGCAGTACAGCAAGCCCCCTTACACTAACAAATCACAAATAGTCTACTTTTTAAAATATTTTAAAAATATTTAGAGCACGCTTAATTTGTAAGAGTTGCCCATTAACAATTATGAATATGACCACAGACATTGAGAATGTAGACAGCCACAGACACTGCTATACCTCTATTGACAGAATTATACTGAAAATATCTATATAGGTGTGTTAGACATGAATAAATGCTTTCAAAATGGCTTCAGTTTTCTTAAGTCAAAATAATCCCTATCTGTACCTTTAGCTTGAGGCTCCACACTGATGATCTCACTTGCATTCCCTCGACCAGCTGCAGTCACTGCTACCACCCAAATACTGTACTGCCAGTTCTGGTTCAGGTTGGTCACACGACGAAAATACACATCAGGTGCTGCCTCAAACTCACTGATGACCTGCAGCATGGAGGCCCAAAAGCAGAACATGTATACAAAATGTTTGTTCATATACTCATTTACATTAATGTAAGTACTGTATGTGTCCTCTGTTCTGTAATCTCTTAAACTCTTCACCAAATTCCAACACTTTAATCACAGTTTGGGGCACTCTGTAATGCTCAATTAGAGGTTATGGAACAGTGGCCTGTGGTGCACAGATAACAATCAGAAACATTAAAAAAATAACCAAAACATACTGTAAGAATAACCCACAGAAAACAAGGAAATAAAGACAGTAATGGAACCTTTCTCTTAATTCTACAACCTCACTGCTGTAAATAAAACCATGTGCACATTAAAAATTGCAGTTGATTTGATAGTAGAGATTTCAGCTAAAAATACAAATAAAAAAACACCTCATATCTCATTCTAAAGAAGAACAACCTTGAGTAGTTAAGTTATACTGTATATAAGTCTGGGCTATAGGGTGGATGTGGAAGGTCTGGAACGTTTTTTTCAGCCAAAAATAGTCTTACAGCCAGTGAAGTGTGTCATGATGGAGGATCCATGAAGAGGATCCTCAAACATTAAAAAACTCCAAGGTAAAATGTTCCATTTACTGCTTGGCCTTCTGGTACAAATTATTTATAGACGATCCCTTGAGAATCAAATAAGACAATGACTTGATTTTTGATTTGCTCATGCAAGCTTTCTTTGGGTGAGATGATGTTATCCTGTGCCATTCAACACAGATCGTACTCAAACACCCATATTTCATCTCCCGTGATCACTCTGATCAGGAAATTGGGCTCTCTTGTTAAACGATCCAACATTTGCTCCAAAATCACTTGCATTGTTCCAGTGATGAGGCACTTCAGCAGGTTTTCACAAAAACAAACGTCTGGGCACTGAGAAGGCTAGAATGCAACTGAAAAGGGTCCATTTTAGGTATAACATTAAACCTATAAAACATTAAACCAATAATATTCCAATAGTAGAATTCAGAATTAGATACTTACAGTGATATAGGTTCAATGGGTAACCCAATTAAACATAATTATTACTTAATAATAAATAATTCTTTGATATACCTTAACAATTGTCACGTCGGCGGCCACCAGGGGCCGCCCTAGAGCTGCAGCAACAGCCCTTAAGTTAAGTTTCTGCTTTCCGTGTTTCCCGCAGGGTGCTCAGCCAGATGAATATCACCTGGCACTAATTGGAAGGAGAGCCGTTCATTGGCTTCTCCTCCCTATTTGTAGTAGTCCTCTGGCTGAGCTTCCCTGCGGGTAAACGCTTTTGCCTTCTAGAGATTTTGCTATTTTGTGTTTCTAGGATCCCGCTTGATAACCCTATGTGTTTTCTATTTATGTTTGTTCCCAGATTCGTGGCAGAGTGGTGGAGCCTGATAGCGATGTGGACTTGCTCCTTTAGCTTCGGTTTCTTGAACTTTACTTTGGTTTATTGTTGTTTTGTTTTCTTCTCCCCACTCTGTTTGAGTTCTGTTAATAAAACTGCATTCGCTTCCTTTAGTTTCCGTCTCGTCTGGGTCCTTACAACAATAATCAGTAGTTCATACGAGCAATATAATTGCAACTAGCTAGTATGATGGCTAGTCTAGCTAGTTAACAGTTTACCTAACACAATAAAACCACAGAGGAAAATAAGACTTTCATTCAATTATCTGATTCATTTCACTCCCTTTATACAAACTGAATGAATGAAAAAGTAATGAATCTTACTGTGTATTCTATTTTGCACATATCTTAAAGATGCCCATGAATATTAAATAAAGGTAATCACTAGAGTATATCACTAAAAGGTGAGGCTTCAGTGAGACTTAAAGCAGTATTTTGTGAAATACAATTGGTATTATGCTTTGTTTCTTTACTGAAGCTTGACATTTTGTTTATGTCGAACAGCAAGCTAAATGTTCAATTAAAAACAACTAGTCTTTCACGTGCACATGGTTTTTATCTTTATTAGGTTTAATATTCTCTATCATTTCTGGACACTTTTCCTCCTCTGACCTGACCTGAGCTTAATGTTTTCCGGCTGCATTGCACCCAAATGACGGATGATAAATATACTAAAGGAAATTCTGTAGTGTTGTGGTTTGGATTCATACCGTGGGATAAGGGTTGGAGCAGAAGACTGTGTACTTCCGGATGATGCCGTTGAGCTTCAGTGGAGGAAGCCAGGAGACGAACACCACTGAGGCAGACGCAGCGGCAGCCTTCACACCAGCTGGAGGACCTGGAACTGTTTGGAGACAAGGACAATATTTAGATTTCTTAACATCTACATTCTGTAACTGAACTGAACTCCTGTCAGAGCTGTAGTTATTAAAAAAACTGTGACCAGTCAGAATCAAAGGAAGTGGTATAATGGAAATTAACACAATGAAGGACAGTATATAATATTATTATAATAATATTTACAATTCAACAAAAAAAAATGCTAAGCAGCTTGTCCTCACAAATATAGAAGCTAATGGACTACCTGAAAGCTGATTTCTAATCCCAGACTGAGATTAAAAGATGTCAATTTATGACTTGACTTTGTGTTTCAGTTTATGAACTTATGAAGTGTGTGTGCATGTAAGTGTCTCTGTTGACAAGAACCAAAACTAAACGAGATATCTCACCATCCTCTTTGGTTCTTGTGTATATTTGCTCGCTGCGAACTCCGTCCCCAGCCCGGGTGAAAGCCAGCACTTGGATGCTGTAGTTGGTGTATTTCTCCAACCCTTCAAGCTCCAGAGAGGGCTTTGTGGTAGTGATGTTCTTGATCTCACCCAGCTCTGAGACAAGACACAAACAAACCAACACTTCAATGACCATTCTGGGAAACACAACAATACGTCCGAAAAGCAATAATTGTAGTACACTGCACCCTGGAACTATAGTACAGCGCATATGATGGTCACTTGTCTGGAATGTCATTGGCTTTAATGTAAAAAGTGAGACTGATTCACAAACTAATATTACACTCACAAAGTTACTATCATAGAATTATGTTTTCAGGAAAAATGATTTAACAGTGGTTCTTTGGAGGTACTGAGTTATAGTCAATACAAGATTTTACTTGCAGATTCTCTGCTAATGCACACAACACCAATAGACCACAATGGAATGGAGCAGTCCCACTGAACAAAGAAAAGGTTCATCATAGGATAAAGGTGAGCAATAAGAATAACTTTGTATTCATGAGTGACACTTCCCTGTAAGGGAACGCATATACTCAACAGCTTCATACATTCACAGGGTGTTTCCTGCATCTCATGGAAAAAGCTTGCAACCATATTAGAAAGCAACAGCAACCCCTTCAGGTGAAGACCAGAAACGAAGACAAGAAACGTAGCAGCAACTGGTTACAGTGAAATAATTTCTTGATCATTTAAAGTTATAGTTTCATGAATAAAATGCAGAATTGAAGGATAGCCCACTATTATATGATAATATAATAATATCATAATATTGTTAATTAACAATATATTACATTATATATCAACTGTAAAAAGTTTTAAAGCTTTAGATTGAAGTGCTTAGATTGTAAATTAGCAATCACTCCAGCTTGCACTATTTTCCAGTAGTGGAATGTAGGTACATCTATACAAATACTTGACTATTTGCATTTCAGTCTAGTTTAAATTTCACAATATTTCAGAGAAACAATTTGGTACTTTGTACTCTGATAATATTTTCCCCAGCTTTAGTTGTTAGATACTTTTAAGATGAAGATTGAAATAGTGGTTTCCAACCTTTTTGGATTCTGGCGTCTTACTAAAAGCAGTGCTACTGGTTAAAATTGCAGGTTTTCATGCTATAGAAGGGATTATTTGTTACTGCACTATCCAGTATCACCCAAATGAGGATGGGATTGCTTTTGAGTCTGGTTCCTGTCAAGGTTTCTTCCTCTTAACATCTGATGGAGTTTTTCCTTGCCACCAGCTTGCTCATTAGGGGTAACAGTTAGGGACAAAACCTATAAGCTCTGTTCTAATTTCATGCCTTTGTAAAGCTGCTTTGAGACAATGTCCACTGTTAAAAGTACTTTAGAAATAAAACTGCATTGAATTGAGTGTATAGTTTTATGTAGGGTCATATTTCAGATGTCTGAGTTGTTAACAGCACCACCACATAGTGAGTTTTCCCTCTTAACCTTTCACATGGTTTCAGTTCTATAAATGTTAAAATGCTTCAATATCTCACCAAAAATCAAAGATTAGAGAAAAAGTCTAAAAACTGAAAAAAGATTTGTGTATCAGAACATTGTTTCTGTCCTCCCCAATTAATAATCTCATAAACCCTCAGATTTATCTGATGTGCCTGTATATACAACTGTATATAAAGTACACTGCTCAAAAAAAAGAGATGAGATGGCGGATGGTGTCCTGGGGGATGTCCCTCCAGACCTGGATCAGGGCATCAGTGAGTTACTTAGCAGGATCGGGTGCACTGATACATAACATCCAAGAGGGTCTCAATTAGATTCATGTCTGGCGAATGTGAGGGCCAGTCAATGACATTAATGCATTTGTCATCTAGGAACTGCCTACACACTCTGGGCACATGAGTCCAGGTATTGTCCTGAACCAGGAAAAACCCAGGGCCCACTGAAGCAGCATAAGGTCTAACAATGGTTGAGGATTTCATCCTGGTACCTAACAGCAGTCTGGGTACCACTGGCTATCATGTGGAGCTTTGTGCGACCCTCAGAGGATATGCCTCCCCAAACCATCACTGACCCATCACCAAACCAGACATGCTGGATGATGTTGCAGTCTGCAAAATGTGCACCACAGCATCTCCAGAGTCTTTCCTGTCTGTCACATGTGCTCAGTGTGAACCTGCTTTCATCTGTGAAGAGCATGGTGTACCAGTAGTGGACCTGCCAATTGTAGTGTTGAGCTGCATGGTGCTGGGCTGTGAGGACAGGTCCCACTAAAAGACCTCATGCCACTCTCATGGAGTCTGAAATCTGACAGTTGGGTCAGAAACATGCACACCAGTAGCCTGCAGGAGGTCATTTTGTAGGCATCTGGGAGTGCTCCTCCTGTTCCTTCTCACACAAGGGGAGCAGATAAGTGTCCTTGTGTAACAGCCTGTGCCTAGAATCTCTTTGATGCTCTTGAAAACCCTTTTTGAGATGCCATGTATGGAAGCGCCATTCTGGCGGAGCTGGACTATCTGTGCAACCTGAATAGGCTGTAGACACTGCCTCATGCTACCAGCAGTGACAAGGACACTAGCAAAATGCAAAACTAGAGAAGAATCAGTCAGGAAGGACAAGAAGACAGTAATCGTCTATGGCCACCACCTGCAAAACCATTCCCTTTTTGGGGGATGTCTTGCTCTTGGTGCTCCAGTGCACCTGTTGTCATTTGATTCACAGATGGACAGATGGACTTGCACAATGCTTACACATTGGTGCTTCAATATTAATATTCTAAAGATGTCCACTGATAGAGAGGGTACAGGGAAGGCTGACAAATTTTTCTTGGTATATACATATGTGCCACAGGGCAGTGGAAACTTGGTAGGTTAGGACTCCGGGTTGTTGCTCGGAAGGTCAGGGGTTTGAGTCCCAAAATGTGGGCTGCTGCTGTTGGGCCCTTCAGCAAGTCACTTAACACGCTGCTCAACCCGGCCACAGAGAGGTGCAACACACACAGTGCCATTCCCAAGCCCAGTTAATGGGAGGGTTGCATCAGGAAGAGCTTCAGACATAAAAACCTGCGCCAGATGCAGCGACCCCAAGGAATGGGAACAAGTCATGAAAAAGAAGGGAAAGAAAATGTACATATTTGCCACCATTACAAAATATATGCCTATGTTTGCCTGCATATATGTATATACAGTATTTTATTGGTTTGTAGATTTATGCATGCCCTGCCTATATCCTGTGTACTGTATCTTGTATTAATGTATATGTATATAGAACTCACTCACCTCCGTCTGGTAAATTGGCCCAGTATATGACTCGGTAGCCAAGAAGCATGCCATTCAGTGCCTCTTTAGGAAGAGGAGCCCAGGACAGAGAGATGGTCTCTGGGGTTGTAGCAGTGGTCACAACGTTTTCAGGTGAACGGCTTGGAACTAGGAGAGTGGATAAATAGAAGCGCATTGAGAAATCACCTCAAATTCCACTCATTTTTTATTTAATTTAATTGAGAAACAATTATAACATGTATTTGTAAGAATGTTGTATGTGTGGCAGCCTAGGAAACACTTCACATGGTGAAATCCTGATATCTTCTACTGTATAGGGTTCTACAAACTACAAACGTTCCTGAACTTATAAAAATTTGGGATACACAAACAAGTACACAAACAAACAACTACACATTTCATGTTAATATACACTGGCATCTACTTTGTTCAAATTAGAGGTAATAAAAAAAAACTATCGATTAGAGAATATATTTAGAGATTTATTTCAGACTTTCAATGAGAATTCCAATGAGTCAAAAGTTTACATGCACCAAGTTGACTCTCTCTTTAAACAGTCTGGAAGATTGCTGGTGAAGGATTGTCATGATAAAGATTGATCGATCTTTTCACCAATCTTTTTAATCACCAGCCTTTTGGAGAAGTGTTCTCTGGTCAGATGAAATAAAAATGTAACTGTTTGGCCTTAATGATCAGTACATGTATAGAAGAAAAAACTAGGGGTTTGGGGAATCATTATGCTGTGGGAGTGTTTTGCAGGAAAAGAGACTGGTGCACTTTGGAAAATAGATGGTATTATAAGAAAGCAGGATTGTGTAGAAATACACCTCAAGACAACTTGGTCGCTAAGTTGTATCAAAATGGGTTAAAGACAACAAAGTAAAATTATTAGACTGTACATTACACAGCCAGAACAAAGAGGCACAAAAACCTGATCAAATTACACCATTCAGGAAGAATGAGCTAAAATTCAGTTAAAGTATTGTGATAAGATTGAGGAAGGCTCCCCTAAGTGTTTGCTTCAAGTCTGATTCAAGTTAGATTTGCAATCAAGCAATTACAAAACATTGCTCCCAAATACTCACAAAGTATATGTACGAATGTTTGACCCACTGAAAATCTGATCTTTGTAATAAAGTAAAATCTACATGGCTCATTGTGATATTCATGCGATATGGCCTGACTGACCATCTTCCAGTGTGGTTATGATGGCCTCCTCTGATGTGGGCCCCATTCCTGCACGATTGGCAGCCTGCACGCGCACTTCATACTGTGTGTATTTCTTCAGGTTGTCTAGAGTGATGATCTCCATGTCACCCGTTGTGTCCAGATTGATGGTGTTGTACTGGGGGCTTCCTCCTGTACCGTATTCCCTATAGCACACCTGATAGCTCCGGATCAAACCGTTCTGAAGGTGCTTGTGGGGAGCCTGAGAGTGAAAAGGACATTCAAAAAAAGGTTCTATTGGACATGGACAGTTTTAACTATAAGGTTTTGTACAGAAGGATAAGCAGTGCTGTAAGAAGGCTGACACATGTGTCTAAATGATGGTTATGAATGTCATGGTGAAACAATGCCATTCATAGTTTCCAATAAAGTTGTCTGATATTCATTATACAGCATATGATACTGCACTGACTAAGCATTACTGATTCATTTACAGCAATTCAAGCAATTGTTCAAGTAATTGTGGTAATTGTACATGAGAACGGATTAATATTTCATTATTATGCCTTAACACAGCGTGTTATACATGTGTCTGCCAGGTAATATGAAGTATACCTTATATAATTCACTAAGACTGAATGAATTGATATGCTTAAAAACAATGGTCAAGTAAGTTTATCTTATATAATTCAGACAAGTAGCTTGCTAAAAACCTTGCTTATACCTTCATTTAGCCTGGTAAACCCATTCAGCTTGATAGAAATCAATCATTGCTCTCGGTTTACTCAATATTTAAAGATGACCATTCGTGAGATTTGAGAATTTACCTTCCAAGTGACTTTAATGCTCTGGGATGATATCGCTTCAAGCTGCACATCCTGGGGAGCACCGTCAGGAGCTGCAGACATTAAACACCACAGAGTGTTGGAAAACAGATAAAGCTTTGTACACAAGCTTCCACTAGATGGCAACATCTTCACATCTTCACAGAATTGAAAACTAGACAGCAATCGCACATGCACAGAATGCTCACAAGATAAATCTAAAACAATTATTATCAGCTATTATTATTATTATTATTATTAGCTATGTCTGTGTGATA
>JAOVYV010000021.1:11045581-11060563 GCA_025674545.1 Hassar affinis
GCTCTGTCTTTCATTAATAAGGTTCGTCAAGTTTAGTGCCAATGAACTGCACAGTCAATCAAAGTTAAATAGGTCTTTTTGCACTTGATTTTGAGCCACAGAATCAACAATCAGGAAATCAGGAGCTCTGTCAGACTGTCTTTTATGGAAAATGATTGACTGCTTTATGAATTTCTTAGGAAAGTACACCCAAACCCTGGTGCTGCAAGGGCTTTAGGCAACTTGCCAGGTGCTATAGCTAAACCAAAGGGAAAACGGATTTATATGTCACTCTACTTACAGTATATAGAAGTAACTAAAATGGTCTGTGTTCCACAACAGTTTGTCAGTGCAATGCAAATCTTTCTTATAGTAGAGGACAGCCTGCAAATGAGGCTGTATTGAGGCTTCAAGATGCTGCATAGAGTTGATATCAGAGAACAGACCTGGCTGTTGTCAGGTCTGTGGCAAATTTGGCACATAACTCCATTTCCCAGAATCCCTCACTCCCTACAAACATGGCTGCTGAGAATTCCATTTGCCAGTTAATCAAGTTCACCAACCATCTGACTGCACACACCTGGAACTCATTAAAACACACTCACTCTATTTAAGCATGCCTGATTCATTCATTGCAAAGTCTCCCTCGGTGTTATGTACCTGTGGATTCTAAGCTTTTTGAGTACTGTGTTTAAGCTTCTCTGGTTTTGACCCTTAAAACTGGTGTTACCATTTTTTTTTTAACTTTGTACATGTACATGTTTTTATATTCTGGGTTTTGACTCATGCCATGTTTTTGACTTTGTGTTTTTTGATATTCCTGTGTATTGTATTGCTGTTTGCTGATCACCTGACACCTCTTTCTTTTTGCACACAGATTTGGATTTGTCTGCCAAATTCTTAATAAAATGCTGATTGTTTTGTTTGATGGTGGCAAAAGGTAATTAATAATTGGTCATAATATCATAATATCAACCTCCAATGCTTTAACAGCAGAGGGTAAACACACCTACTGTTAACTGTATATTTTCAAACCTGCCACTAGTGTTGAGTTAATGTTTGTTTGAACTTGCATTGCATTCTGATCTGCTCCTGTGGTATTATAGCAGTATGGTGTGTGCTGTATTCTACATAACTCTTTCAGTCTGCCATTACAGACTTTGAACCTCAAATCTTCTGGGAACTCAAGTAGCCTGCTATCCCATATGCTTAGTTTGTGTTTCAACCATGAAGTGGTGATTACCAGGGCCTCCTGAACCTGTACACCAAAGGCACCAGGCCAAGCACTGACATCAGGTAGGGAAAAGTGTTTTGCCAGATACTGGCCATGGCATTTGCATAAGCCAAATGTGCCTTCCAATTTGTGTTAATAGACCCAGACCCAATGATTTCCCAAGCCATATTGCTATACAGGTTCTCAAAGCTGGTCTAACACTTAAGTAACAGTCCTTGTGGAATTGAATGGTTAGGAACACAGCACAGTGTTAGTTTTACAAACCAGTGTGTCATTTGTGTACAGTTTTTGCAAAGTGCATATCTGCCCACAATGCTTTATCATGTACTAGTACATTTTTGGCATCCAGAGTGTCCAGAGTGACTTACATTTATCTCATTTATACAGCTGAGGGTTAAAGGCCTTGCTCAAGGGCTCAACAGTGGCAGTTTTGGTGGTTCTGGGATTTGAACTCATGACCTTCCAATCAGAAGTCCAATGTGGAACAGTCCAGCTTGGGCTGATATACAACAAACTGGGTCAGGCACTGGATCTTCTGCATTAGATGAAGGATCAAGCTTTAGTTTTGTCAAAGTGGCCTTGAGCCTGCTTGAAACACATTATCCACTACTGTGTCATACTAGTACACTGGGCTTACAATCTGAACTTCCAAATGCTCCATTTGCAAGCAATGCAGGCCACTCTCCAAGATGGGCCTCAAACATAGAGAATCAGCAACAGCCATTGAAAGTCTGTCTTTACATGTAAGGGAACTGTACTGTACATTGTCGCAGTAATACTTATTTTATTTGACCCATGCTCATTGGCAGCTTCTCTACTCTGTGCTCCAACTCAGTAAGAGTGTACATTCATTCCCCTACATGGGGCTGAAGAAATGAACCCTCTGTCAAGTATTGTTCTTCCTTTGATTGTGCCACAGAAGACCTTGGGTGCCTTTTCCTAGTGGGCCCTGCTGTCACATGAGTTGCCCACATCACCCCCCACTACTGTCCTGCAGCTAGACTGCGACTTGTGTTTCCTGTTTCACCACTGGCATTATGATGCAATTCAATTAAGGCCATGTCTTGAAGTCTTGAATCTGCTTCATCTTTTTCCTCAGCAATGCAAGAATGGTCAAGGACACGTGTGGTCATGGTCACAAAGAGACAACTTTGTTTTAAGCACTCAACTAGAAAACATGTAAATAGTTCCACAAGGAACCCATTCTGGTGGCCTGGAATGTGAGGATATGCATCTTCATCTATCTGCTGTTAGCAAGATAGCTTATTACTCAAGTCAAGGAAACGGCTTCAGCTACATTAAACTGCTGCCAAGAATGTGATGCAAAATCCATTTGTTACACTCCTCTTCCTGGTATTGCTTGGACACACAAGAGTTGAACATCAGAACTGTAATTCAGTGGCAGATAAATTCTGCTTAGAGGTAATTTGAGTCATGGAAAATTTGACCCTGTGATCTGTGTAACACAAAGGCTTGACATGAAATAGGAAACTGTCAAACTGTGGTCTAATTGTAAACATTTTTATGGAGGGGGTGATACTAATCCAGCAATGCACAAAACCCATATATACCAGTTAGTTAACTGAGGGTATATTGTTAGCACATGCATACTAATATTCAAAAACCAGAGTTTTATTATTGTTATTAATTCATTCATTTTCAAAGGCTTTCTGGGGTATGCTGATTCTTATTTTATAGATCACAACAACATGGTGTTTGTGTTTTGACATACCTGATACTATGTACATCATTCTGAACTTGGTGAGTTTAGGCAACTCAGCTGATTATCAGTAATGCTTTTTCACAGAGATAAGCAGCAAAACAATGCATAAAAACAAAACTTTCTTCAGACCTGAACTTCTAGATAGGTTTTATGGATGAGCAAGCTGTTGTGTTTAAATTCTGCATTCAGAATGGTCACTGGACATGTGAGTTTCTAGCAGCTTTCACTCCAATAATTCCATCCCTCATGCATATAAATTACTATTGTTGGTTTATTTATTTATTCATATTGGATTGAGATTAAGCTCTGTGACAATTGTGTAAACGAGGGCATACATTTTGTAAGAGAATGGCATCCACTGTGTCTCTTTGAAACCAAACCTTGCTCACCAGGTGTTGAAGATTAGGTTAAAACTAACTCACCCTCTAGAATGACCTGCACAAAATCCTGGGTGGACATCTTGCCATTACGTGCAAAACACTGGTAGGCTCCTCCATCACTCTTGGCCATGCCCTCCATCACCAGGTTCTCACTGCTGAGGCCAGTAATGCGGACATTGGGCCCTGGATGGATCCTCTCTCCATTTCGGTACCAGGTGATTTCATATTCGTCAGAACCAGTGACACTGCAGAACAGAGACACCTGACTGCCCACGCTGCCTCTCACCTTACGAGGACTCACCACAGCTTTCAGGGGCTCTGGAGAGGAACATAGACATGGTGAACATATCAGCTATTGGTCCTTCAAAAGAAAAATCGGTCATGCATGTAGGCTCATTTCCAGAAAAGTTGTGCAATGCAATGAAAACTGAAATCTGTAATTTTTTTTTACTTTTTTACTTGAACCTTTACTTGGCCAACAAAAGGACAAAGACAAGATTTTCAGTCATTTCAATGACAAAATTCTATTTGTTAAATAGCCTGCAACTCACTCACAAAAGGAATTGAAGATTGAAGATACTAATTGTTACAGTTTTACAAGTGGAATTTTTGTCCGTTCTTGCTGTGTACAAGACTTGAGCTGCTCAACAGTCGGTTATCACTATTGTCTGATTCTCCTCTCCTATATGCGCCATTCATTTTCAATGGGAGAGAGATCTGGACTGCAGGCAGGCCTGTCAAGCACACACACACTCTGTGTACAGATCCATGCTGTTGTAAATTGTGCAGAATAAGGCCTTGCATTGTCCTGGGAAATAGACATGGCATTCCTGGGAAAAGATGTCATCTTGACAGAAGCATATGTTTCTTCAAAAGTGGTACCTTCACACATATGCAGATCACCCATGCCGTGGCCACTGATGCAAGCCCATGCCATCACAGATGCTTGTTTTTTGCACTTTTTGTTGGTCTTTTTCATCTTTGGCATGCCAATGTTCATTTTTTTCCCCAAAACAAGCTGAAATGTGGATTTGTCTGAGCACAGAATATATTTTATAAAATATACTTCCGCTGTCTTTTGGTCCATCTCAGATGATTTTGAGCTCAGAGAACTTTCTGCACAAAATGAATACATGGCTTTCTCTTTGTATAAGACAGTTCCTGGTTGTATTTCTTGATACAGCAGTAGACTATGTTAAGTGATAATGATTTTCTAAAGTACTGCCCAGCCCTTGTGGCCACCAAGCCACAAGTAGCATGATGGATTCTCAAACAATTCCGCATGAGGACTCAATGATCCTGCACACAAGATTCCTCTGACTCCTTGAATCTTTTCATGATATTATGAACTGTAGATGATGAAAGATATTTTTGCACTAACATTGTCTTTGAACTGATTCGCAATTCTCTCATGAATTTTTTTGAAGAGGTGAACCACGACCCATCCTTGCTTGCAAAAACTAAGCCCTAGGCAGATTCTCCTTTTATACTCAATCTTGATGACCTTGCCTGCTACCAGTTGCTAATTGTGGAACCTTCCAGAACAGTGTTACTTGTCTAATCTTTTCAGTATTATTTTGTCCCTGTCCCAACTTTTTTTGCAGGTATTGCAAGAGTCATATACTATTGTTTTTTTTTATATTTACGAAAATACAATTAGGCTTGTCATTAAAACCACTGAAAATGTTTTCTTTTTACTTTTAAATAAAAGTTCAAGTAATTTAATAAATTGCAGTTTTTAGTTTTTAATTGCATTATTTAGAAATGCAACTTTTCTGGAAATGGGGTTTGTAAATCTTGGCCTGAATGGTACAGGCTCAGTCTGTGGCTTCAGAATTATAAACCATTTCACTCATTTCACAAAAAATGTTAAACTTGAAACTAAAAACTCACGTTTGACCACCAATCGTCCCACCACCTTGGCATTTCCAAAGCTGTTCCAGACTTCGCACACATAGTTGCCTCCATCACTTGGTCGGGTGGCCTCAATCAGGAGTCCTGACACACTCTGGTGGTATCGACTGTCAGACTCCAGAGGGCTGTTGTCCTTTAGCCAGCGGTAGCGAGGCGGAGGATGACCAGACGCCTTGCAGGGCAGTTCGACCCGATGACCAATCATGACCTCCTTCCTTTCAAAGCCATCTAGAATCACTGGAGCTGAATCAACAGGTTCTGCAACAAAACAACAAATAGAACGTAGTTATTGTTGCCTGTAATGAATACTCCCGCATTAGTCTTGAGTGGTTTATGTATTCAAAGTGTCATCATTTGGTGCGAAATGCCTGTAATGAAAAGTCAAAGGAATCTGCTTTGATTAATATCATATAACATACTGGATTCTACTGTCACACTGGGGCAAGCACAACTAAGCAGCACTGATGTGTTTATAAAGGTGGAGCCTTAAAAGTTCTGTCTAATATCTTGCAACTTTTAATGTTGATCCATTTCAATATAAATGGTTACAAATTCAACAAATTATTTTCTCAGTCATAAATTTGTACACGCATCCCTGTTGTCACTAGTAAATATGAATCATAAAAATGTCAAACACAGAGCACCACATAATTAATAGAATTATTGAAATCTAATTTAATGGGGGGCAGTGGTAGCCCAGTAGGTTGTGGTTGTGGCTCTGGGTTGTGGTTCGGGAGGTCAGGGGTTCAAACCCCAATCGGGGCTGCTGCCCTTCGGCCCCTGAGCAAGGCGCTCAACCCACTGCTCAACCTTGTCCCAACACCCCGCTTAAGTGGAAGGGTTGAGTCAGGAAGGGCATCTGGCATAAAAACTATGCCAAGGTGCAGACATGATCTGCTGTGGCGACCCCAAGGAATGGGAGCAGCCAAAGAATTTAAATCTAATTTAATCCATAAGTGAAATTTAATTGTTAAATATGTCTGTAAATCTATTGACAATGTAAAGACATGCATTCTATTGTTTAAGGTCGCAAGCAGAAGCATGGACATTGCAGACACAAAGTAACAAATCTTATCGTCTCAACAAGTCCATCAATTTAAAAATTGTGTGAATTTGCTGAAACTTTGTCAGCTTTCTTAACCTCTGATGTATTTCAGGATGGTAAGCTGTTCAAGCCAAGCCTGGTTGGAGTTAGATAACATATGACCAACATCCAAACCGTTTGAGACCTGAATATTTGGAACAAAAAGCCTTGACTAACTGCATGTTAGACGTGTAAAGCACACCTCCCAGGATAACAATACTGTGGACTATGCATCTGGCACTGTGAGGCCACAGTAAGGAGTAAAACAAGCAGTAGATATGGCAAGAGAGCTTACAGAAAAGAAAGAGTTGTGCTTCTTTGCAACTAGCTGTGGGCATATAGAGCTCAGAGAAGTATATAACAGCCTAGAGCTATCACGCATACAGAGACAGACCTTGAGGTAGTTAGAGCAGTTAGAGCCCACTTTGGTGGAAAGTACTGATCCACCATCATATGGTACAGAAGCTGAGGCTCAGGAACAGCAGTGATTGTTCTGAAGGCTTTTTTATTAAAGCTTCATCTCACCAACTCATGGTATAGTTGCCCAAGTACGTTTCTGGACTATCCAACAATTAATCAGCTGCTTTAAAGAGCTCAAAGCACTCAAAAGCACACTGATGAAACAACCTGAAACAGTTGAATAGTTGAATACATGAATAGTGAAGACAGATACAGAAGGATTGTGGGGGCATGAAGCCAATTGTAAAGGAACTGGTAGAATGCTTCACAAATTGTACGCTGTTATGGTGAATGTGAGTTGCATCCGTAACCCCCCACAGTTGCTCCTAACTGGTAATGAGTTAATACCAATACAGTAACTGCAAATGACATGGGTGCCACAATGAAAACATGGCAGCGATCCAGTAGATCATTTGAATTGATCTTGTACACAAGAAGGATGGCTGTCCATTCCTGGAAGTACACACTATTCAAGCTTCTGCTGTTACATGGCATGACTTTAGCAGGCCTGGACAGTACTAGATTGTGTACATGTTCTGTCCAAAACAAAAACATTCCCCAGAGATTCCTCCTCTGCCACCACAAGCATTGAAATTCTTGCATCTGTTCAGGAAATTGATGTCTGATTGCAGTGACGTAAATGATTCATTCAGTTGCACAGACTGACCAAATGTGTAACCTGTAGCCAGTACTGCTGAATGTACTGAAAGCATGGAAATGTCTAGCTTGGACCAAATGAATCCAAATGGGACTCCTTGAATTCAGTCAATGTGACAAAAAACATATCTAAACCTATCTAGCCATCACCCTACTCTTCCAAAGCTAGGTTTCAGAAACTGTGTGGCTATAGATCTGAAAGATGAATTTCCAGGATACAGGAGGCTTCTCCACTTTCACAGCAGAGTGCCATACCAATTCCTTTGGCAACAGGGTGATAGCAAGGTGGTGTCCATAGAGAGTGTGGCTTGAACACCTGCAATGGCATGGTCTGTGTGTAGCTCTTTATGTGCACAGTTACACATATCCATATCACAAAGGCAGTTGTCACTGGTAGTGTGCACATACCCTACATTTTTCCCCATCAAAGAAGGAAACTGTAATGTCAGATGCCTCTAGCAAGGTTGGCGAAGCTAGTGATAAATACTATCTTCACTTAAGAGCTGCCTACATAACAGAGTGATTGCATTAGGCACTGGACACACAGATTTCACAGTCCTGTGCCAGGGGAATCTGTAATTTAGAAGTAGGAATTTCTGGTAAGGTGAAAACACCCACAGAAGAGAAGAGCACTGGTTTGTTTGTGAACAGACAGACAACTCCCTGTCTGATATGGTTCATAAACAAGGCAGAGACAGAAACAAGCTCTCTGTACCAGGATTTGTTGGTGCCGTATTGGCCATAATGGATGTGGATGATGCAGTAGGGGTAGTAGCAGACTGTGTAATCATTGTGTTGATACCCCAACTGAATCTGAAAAGATCATTGTTTGACCTGTTAATATTACTGACAGGCCATCCATGTCCACAGCATACGACACACAGTGTCAGCCAATCATTGTATTGTGCATGCTGCAACTATGCGGCACTTAAATGCAGGCAAGGCGGAAGATTTCTCACTTTTGTGCTATGGATTGCATAGACTAGTCGACTAGTCACTTAATACATTCACTAGTCAATGCTCTGGTGAGCTTTCCACTGGTCAGGGAGAGACAGACAATGAGGAGGTGTAGGCAGATGGTAAAGAAAGTAGGCTATTACAGATGGCACAGTTATGGGATGTCATTCTCTGAATTAGTTCAAAAATACAAATTGCAAGTGAAGAGAGATTTCTGGAAGTATTTTCAAACTAGACATTCCATCATTAGGAAGTTTTGGTAAGATAAGGTAGTTGATTGCTAAATATCATGAAAACCCATTCAATCATACAGTGTCAGGATTCTATAATAACTCAATTGATTTAAATAGTCATACATGTGAAGATTTGATAAATATGATAGAGAGGCCTTGACTGTGAGATTGACAAAGATAACTGGAAACAGATTATGGTCAATAAAGGATGACATGTTAGGGAAGCCAAAAGAAAATTTATTCAATATAAAAATTCTGCATCAATATTACTGGACACTATGTAGCACCAGGAGAAAGTGTGAATGAGGACAAGGCAGCTGATATCACTCTGTCATGCTGATTGAATTAGAAGAGCAGACTGGTTGCTTTAAAAGAGGGGTGATGCTTGAAATCATTATCTTCTTCTGTTAACCATGGTCACCTCCAAGAAAACACATGTGGTTATCACTGCTTTGCATCAAAAGGGCTTCACAAGGCAAAGACATTGCTGCTTGTAAGATAAATCAACCAGATCATCAAGAACTTCAAGGCACCCATGGAAGTCCAGCAAGTGCCAGGACTTTTCAGCTATGGGATTGGGACACCACCAGCGCAGAGCTTGCTCAGAAATGGCAGCAGGCAAGTGTGAGTGCATCTGCAGGCACAGTGAGGTGAAAGCTTTTGTAGGATGGCCTGGTGTCAAGAAGGGCACCAAAAAAAAAGTCAAGGACAGACTGACATTTTGCAGGAAGTACAGAGATTGGACTACAGAAGTATAAAGTATTAAGTCTACTTCAGACTGTTTGTGACATCTGGAAAAAATGATTGTCTGGAGAAGAAAATGTGAGCACTACCATGAGTCCTGTGTCATGCCAACAGTACAGCATACTGAGACCATTCATGTGTGCGGTTGCTTCTCATGGAAGAGAGTGGGCTCACTCACAATTTTGCCTATGAACACTGCCATGAATAAAGAATGGTAAAGAAAAGCAGTTTGGTGATTAACAATGCTTTTTCCAGCAAGATGGAGCACCATGTCACAAGGCAAAAGTGATAACTAAGTAGCTCGGTGAACAAAACATTGAAATTTTGGGTCCATGGCCAGGAAACTCCCCAGATCTCAATCCAATTGAGAACCCATGGTCAGTCCTCAAAAAGTGGGTAGACAAATAAAAACAGAAATTTTTATAAGAATGGGAAGAAAGGCTTGCTATCAGTCAGGATTTTGCCCAGAGGCTGATATGCCCAGCATGCCAGGGTGAATAGTAGAAGTCTTGAAAAAGAAGGTTCAATGATGTAAATTTTGAGTTTTTGCATACACTTGTATGTATGATATGTATTTGTCAATAAAATAAATAAAAAAAACTTATGAAATGCTTATATTTGTACTTCAGTATAAAATTCAACTTTTGGCCACTACTTTATTTATAAATGTTGTATGTATGCATTTCAGGATGTGTTACAAAACCTTCTGGCAACTTTGATTCATGGCCAGTTGGTGTTCCTGAACAGTAGGATTTGTATGTCATTTGTATCCTGGCTCTACGAATGAGTGGAGGACCACCAGGGTTAACTGGTTACTCAAGTGGGCAGTGCAGCTCAGTGGTTAAGGTGTTGGACTACTGACCAGAAGGTTCTGAGTTCAAAATCCCACCAGTGCCAAGCTGCACTGCTGGGCCCCTGAGCAAGGCCCTTAACCCTCACCTGCTCAGCTGTGTGCATGAGCTAAGTGTAAGTCGCTCTGGATAAGGGTGTCTGCCAAATGCCATAAATATAAATGTAAATGTAAGTTGATATGAATTGCCAGAGGACAAGCATGTTACTTATAGATGACAAAGAAATGAGCAAATGGGAAACCTGCACTATTTATGAAAAAAAAATAACATGGTTAGTCATAGAACCATATGTAACCTACTTTACCAGTTTACCATAGAACATGAATAAATCGCTTACCTGATAAAAGTAATCGGGCACTGTTACTTTGTCTCGTCTCTCCCGTGTAGCGATGCCGTGTGGTGCAGCGGTAGATGTTCACCGCATCCTCTGACTGCACATCCAGAATATACAAGGCCCCTGTGGATGTAACAAGAAATCTTGATCCTAGAATAGAGAAGAAAAAAGAACAGAGGCAGAATCAGTGTAAAGGTATTCAGTCACCTTAATGTGCCATTTAGTGTACACAGAGTATCAGAATAACTTAAAAATACAACACTGTGCTATTTAATCAAATTCACTAAAGATACAGATGACTGGATGTGTGTAAAATATTTATTTTATTCTAGTTAAATGTACAGGCTAATCTGGGGTTGGTGGTGAAGTACCGAGTTGCTGAATGTGACTGTGCTGCCACAGAGCCATTGGTTAAGCCTGTTGTTGTTACCTCAAGCTCAAAGTGAGACGTATTAAAACACAACAGATTGTGTTAGGTGAGCATTTAATGATAGAAAAAATGGTTTCTTTCATAATTTTTTTTCAATTCGTTGCTATTAGTCTACATTGCCTCCTTTCAGACCAATTATGTAAAAGCCAACGCGGCTTGAAATGGTTTGTTGATGCACGCAGTCTGCCAAACACAGCTAGTGGTGTATAGGGTGTGAGGGTGAGGGAAGAGGAGGGGGAAAGAGGGGGGAATGGAGTCTGCAGCTATTGTAAGCAATGACCTACTTAGGAATGGGCGTTTAAGATTTGATATACTAAGGGGAGGGTGGTTCCTAGTTTAAAGCTAGTTGTGTGAGAAAATACCACTATTCCAACATTAAACCATACATTGTGGTGCATGCAGTTCAATATCAAAAAGGTCGAGCTGAGAGGTGATTATCTTCTCCTAAGTGAGAGTATCCTACAGATTCTAAATTCCTAATCATGCAACGGCCATCACATCAAGCTGCGTAGCTGCAATGCGAGCACATCGCTTGGACAATTAACAGTAACCAAAACCAGGCACATCTAAGACCAAAAAATACTCAAATGCAGATGCTAAAGCAGTGCCGAATGAGGGACCATGGCAGCCAAAAAATAGTCACTTTTGATTAATACTAACTAACTGACTTTATGTGCCCAATGTTTTATGCATTGCATGGTAAAGCGCTATCACCTGTTAATTTCTAACCAATATTTGTCATTTTCCTTTCCTTTATCGGTCTATTAAGAGCTCATGGGAATTTCACAAGGAATTTCTAATTAGCTGAACATTCCTTTGCACATTTTCTTGTTATATAAATTTCATCTTTCTCCTAGCTTCTGAGTACACTGCAGCACAGCATTAAAATGTCACAATTCTCTCTTGGTATCCCAGTTAGCTTGTTAGGAGCTAATCAGAGCTAAATACCGGAGCCAGACGGCAGTTGTACAGGGGATAAGAAGCCTGATCATTGCTAATTAAGATCATTAAACCTGAAACACCCCACTATAAGAACTCCAGACCAGCTGACAAAGGCACAGTACTTGTAGTCTGGTCTTCAAGCACAAGACACTATATTACAGAATGTTTTATCTTTTCCTGGTGTGAAACAAGGTACAAAAGTAATCCGTTGGGCTTTTGTTAGATAATAGCAAGTACTAATCAAATTCAGTGTACCATTTAGGACCTGTAACACATCAGGATGGACCAGTGTAATGGTGTGTAGTATATAGCAGGAGTTCTCAAAATGGTATCATGGAATTTCTTAATAAATAAATAAATATATTAATAAATTAATAAATTTAAAAATCAATAAATCAACAAATCAACAAATTAATAAATTAATAAATTAATAATAATAATGGAAAATTGAATATTGGGCCTTGTACCTAAATTCAAACAAAATGAATCAAGTTCTTAAACATGTAATATCAATAAATGCTAAATATTTTTTTCTTTATAAAGCATTTTACTAAATACGCTTCCATAGAAACATGGTTGTAATTTACATTTTAGATTGTAATTTTTTTTTCATGCCAATATATGCTTAAATTCTATTAGATGAGCATCTGAAAAAGGTTTTTCACAACTATACATGAACTATATGCTGTTCCGACTGCTTTTTTGTAAAATAAATAAATAAAAAAATTTTTTTAGTTTGTTAACTGTGGCTGAGTTATGCAAATCTGATCAGTACGTTTGTTTTATATTCTGTGGCCACTTTGAAATGCCTGCCTTTTTACAATAAAATGTTTTAAATGTGATAATAAAATTATAAACACAAATATTATACCTACTTGAGCTGTGACAGTGTGTCTGTTCCTGAACATATCATTTTGACTTGTGTGACTGTTACGGTATGTGGTGTAAAACACTTTTAGGACTAATGTTTTCTGTATTTTGTTCTGAGCAACACTCACTGGAATGTGTCTACAGTACAGGCCAAAAGTTTGGACACACCTTCTCATTCAATGCATTTTCTTTATTTTCATGACTATTTACATTGTAGATATGAATTATATTATTAATGAACTAGTTTTGAGGTCTTCAGTGAGAATCTACAATGTAAATAGTCATGAAAATAAAGAAAATGCATTGAATGAGAAGGTATGTACAAACTTTTGGCCTGTACTGTATATATTTTAATTAAAAGAAGCACAGATTTTGTCAATGTAAAACAGAAAACTGCTTGCACGGTGTAGCCGTTCCGTTATCCATTTCTGTTCTACTCAGAAGTCAGGTATTCCTGAGCTCAGAATCTGAAATGAGCTCTAAGGCTGATCTAAATGCATTGCAGTATCTCAACTCATTCAACCCTCCTAAAATTCTAAACATAAAATTCTGACTTAATGATAGCTTGAAGGCTAGTAGACATAGAAAACTACTTGAATTTAGTGCTATTATGCCCAAATTAACGGAGTCATAAAGATTATCCTATCTTCATTCCAGCACTTATTCACACCGTGATTACACTGAACATCATAACCAAAACCCACATTTAGTACAGTTCCCACTTTCTCTTTATAACTGTATGCTCTAATGCACTCTAATGTCAGCCAAAAGAGTTTAGGATTTCTTAAGGTCCTTTCTACATGCCAATTCAGGCATTTTCCTTACCACTACTGGGCATCTCAGTGCACAATACATTTCCCAGTGTGACTAGCTCTGCTCTCAAAAACAAACATATGTGCCATATTCATTTGTTATAACATTATTTTTGATCCTGTCTCTACCTCTACCAGCATTGGCTGATTACTCTAATGTGTTCACCTGTTCTGTGTCTTGATCAGTTTGCTTACTGCCTTGTTGTTTCTGTTCCTCCTTGCGGTCTAGATCTACATCTAGTTTTCAGTAAAGCTGCACTGTGACCATGTCTTTTGTTAAAAGTGCTATACAAATAATGAACTGAACTGAGATAAACTAGTCAGTGTGCTGCCATATAGACTGTGATGTCTGGTGTGTCTGTTAGTAAGTTTCTGGTCCAGAATTCTGACTTAGACGAACATCCAGCTGCATATTCTTTTAGATATGCAGAGTACAATCACACATAGAATCATAGCCAGTTTGTCACTAATAACTAAAAGGTTCAAATTTGACTCACTGCTAAAAAATCCACAGTGAAACACTGAAATACCAGCTCAGCTTCAGCCTCAGAATAGCTGCTATGCATGCATCACAAAACTAAGGCTATGACGCACACCCATGACACGTCCCACATATAGCAATGCTGCATGTCTAATATGTCTGTAAGCAGTAGCGAGATTCCAGTGACTGATAAGCCTGTCTATAGTGACTGACACTGGATCCAGAGGCCCAGGCTTTTAATAAGGTCTTATGCCAGTAATTATGCTGACAATTCGATCAGCTCAGCCTGAGTATCTGCATCTCAGGCTGATCGAGAGGGCGAATTAACACTGATGTAATGAGTACCATTTGTCACTATTAGAGTGATGTGTTGATAGCAGCCTACACCATCATGGCAACAGTGGGTAACCCTGAACCCCTAACAAATACAGAACAATCCAGTCACTTATAATGTAAATCAAAGATGACAGTATATAATGATCTATAGCACTCTGAAGCATCAATAGAAAATGAGGACTAGGAAATGTGTAAAAATGCACATATAATGAATATCACTAATATCCCATTATAGATACTGTATCATATATGGTATCTACTTACAATGCCATATACATATTACATGATAATGTGAAAGGAATAAAACACTAATGGGATCATATGTACATGTTATTGGAATAATTACACTGTTAACAATGTAATTATACCAATAACATTATGTAAAAGTATGTAAAACTATGTTAAAATGTGTTTTTTTTCCATATTATACTATAGCAATTTGCCAATCCTTATGCTTTTATGTATTAAAGAATGAGAACATAATGTGTATACAGTACAGGCCAAAAGTTTGGACACACCTTCTCATTCAATGCGTTTTCTTTATTTTCATGACTATTTACAT
>JAOVYV010000021.1:11140777-11151492 GCA_025674545.1 Hassar affinis
AATGGCTTAAAATCCCTCTGACCACTGTGCAGGACTTGTAGATGTCATTCCCAAGACGAACTGATGCTGTATTGGCCGCAAAATGAGGCCCTACACCATACTAATAAATTATTGTGGTCTAAAATGACAGGCATTTCAGTTTCATTGTCTAACACCTGTATATTTTACTTAGATGTAGATGTACCGTCTTCACACGCAGTACTGTAGATCTAGCTCCAGCTGTGCACATCCAGTAGATCTTTCATAATATAACCTAATAAATCAGGTGAATTCAGATTTGCACAATGCTTAAGCTTTCTTGCCATTAATAAAATAAATTACACCAACAGTCCATACACTTGGTCCTCAAGGTGTTACCCTTTTTGTTTAAACTGACTGAAAGCCATATTTAATGTTTGTTAATTTGGGACACATATCGTCATCGGTTTAGATAGCTAGTTAGATTACTTTGTTGATCCCTTAGGGGAAATCCGCAAGGGGACATTTTCAGCCCTTTAGTTTCATCCACTGTTTATTTGTAACACACTTATTCGCTGCATCAATAAATCAAATTTCAACGAAGGAATCTTCACCGAATTTATCATCAACATATTCCAATATCGTATGAACACAGCAGATTAAGTAAAATTGTCTACAGGCTTAAGTAAGGTTCAATAATTCATTTTTTTTACAGCAATAACAACAATAACGGGGCTTATGAAATTTTCAGGATCGGCAAATTCACGGCGAGTCATTTCTAAAATTCAGTTTAAACAGTTACGATTGCAGGAATAATAAACCACTAAGGTTAGTAACGTTGAATAATTCATTTCTTGTAGTATAGCAGCACAAGACAGAAAAAAACACCTTTTAATGCACCTCAAATCCGTAAAATAACCATAAGCATAATTGTGGGGTGTTTCATGAATCCATTATATGTCTTCTTTATGTGTACTACATTTTAAGATTACGCCCATATTAGCTCTAAGCATGCAGTGCAAAATGACCATGTTCAGTAGTTTGGGTCATCTTGGAAATGATTAATTAATACACCTTCAAACCTTCTGTATGCACAATATTCGTGATCAATACATCTAGTGTGTTAGTCATTACCATTTTAGAACCTTATGAATGCCACAGCATATGTCATTTTTCCTTTGGGGTCAACTTCTTGTTTGACACTGGCCACACCCCCTTATATGATGTCACATAAATTAAGACACTTTATTATTATAAGTTATTAAGTAACTGTTATCAAGTAGGTTCACTGCAACGCACGTTTTGACTTTCACTTAAAAGGGAAGAAAATATGTGTGGCCCCAATTTAAGATAAACTGCTCCAATTTACCAGACGTCCTAACGGACCTAATGTAAATTCACTCTACTCTGAATATTTTAAATGAATTTACAACCATGAATAGACTGTAATCTGCCTTTTTATTATTTTACTTTAACTAAAAAAGAAACAGTGATATTTTTAGTTGAACTGAACTCACTAACCTGAACTTGAGTCAACATAACTAACTGATATTTGCACAGAGAATATTGGCTTGATCAAATTTCAATTTATTGAAAAAAATTATTCAAGCTCTCAAAGCGTTGATGGATAAATGATAAATTCATTAGGTAGACCACCAGGCAAGTAAAAGCTCTATTATGTTGGCTAGGCTAAAAATAACTGGTAGCTAACATAACATAATAATAATATAGATTAAGGGAAATAAATGAGTATACACTGAAGTACCAGAAAAACTGGTATACTATGCAAAATACATGCATAGTCATTGCATAGACTACGCACGTCATTGGTTGCGCCCGCCGGCACGCGTATAAAGAGACAGACATCTGCGGAAGCTTCTAGAGTCGTTTCCGCTGTGAGAATGGCAACTTTTCATGATTTTGCGGTTTTCTACTAATATTAATAGTTGGAGTTCGTGAGATCGAGGTCATAGCATTTCAGAGATAGAAGCAAAGTTTGGATTTTCATGTATGAGCATTTCAAGGGTGTAACGTCACTACAAGAATTTCGGCAAAACCTCGAACTTACGACAGCAGCGTGGCCGTAAAAAGACTCTGGGTGAACGTGAGCAGCGTCGGCTGGCAAGAATCGTTTGTCGCAACAGGCATACAAACACTGCCTCAAGTAACGTCAGAATTCAATGCTGGGGCCTCAATGAACATCAGTGTGAGGACTGTGCAACGTTCCCTCTGAGATCCTGTGGGGGACCTAGCAAGTATTAATCAAGTACTAAGTATGCCAGTTTTTCTGGTACTTCATTGTATGTTCACAATTATTATTAGCCCAGCTAAGACTAGCATTGAGGTGAAATTGTGCAGCCCTAAATATGAGCAGATTACAATAATTAGTTATTACGATAACTAAATAAAAATTGTCAAGTCATGCTAGACTGCATCATTCTTCAGTAATATGCCATGCTGTATAGATGGTGGGTGAATATCTATCTATCTATCTATCTATCTATCTATCTATCTATCTATCTATCTATCTATCCACCTCTCTCTCTCTCTCTCTCTCTCTATATATATATATATATACTTATACAGACTGTATATCAGCAAGTCTATAGTACCGGAGTGCCTCCTGTGTGCCATACCCATTTTACAGCATTGCAGAGCCTCACACAGCTGTAAAGTCTTCGGCAGGAGACATAATGGCTGCCCCTCTCTCTTTTTTTTTTTTTATACGGTCTTCCCCTCAACCCAGCTGTCCTCTAATCCCCTCTTCTTCTCCTCCGCTCACTCTTCTTCAATCTAACACTCCTGTGAATTCTAGCTTGGATGAGAGGGGGACCAGCCAACCGCGGAGACACAAATGTATTCAAAGCATTTAGTAGCCCGGATTAATCGAATTATAATTTAATCATCTGATCAAACAACAATTAGCATAATCACTTCTGGGGAAAGGATGATAGAGAGGAAGAAGGAACACACAATAAACCTCGGGCAACTGGCGCTCTAATGAGACGTTTAACTGCGAAAACACACTTTAAATGTAACGTTTTGCTGAGATCCTCATCAGATGTTAATGTTTACTGAAGGATATCGGTGGAATATAACGCGAGGAGGTGAGGCAGGATTTGCATATCGGCAGCTTTGGCGAAGTTTAAGATGATAAGAAGCCTCAAAACGTTTGTATAGGGACAATTATATATGATCTACGTATATTAATAGGGTTTTTTTTTTTATATATTTGTTCCTTCCTTTATGTTCATTGGAGTTCAGGTTTCCGTTAAATCTGTGTATGAGCAACAGTATCATGATACTATGGTCAAAATGGATGCTACAAAAAACATACAGTAAACTGTATGTAGGAAATGGAAATGTATTGCCTAGCAATGACAACAGCTGCTGTGGCGTGTTATAAACTAATACTGAATGCATCCTTTTCAAATAGCTATATTGATGCATCTGAATGCATTATCTAATCATTTGAACTGATTTAACATATGGGTTGTAATTCTAAAACACTATATGAGAAATCAGACATAAGAATTCAAACTAAATTAAGTTCGTAAGTCATTAAAATTCCGAAAACAGCGATATAGGCGTGTAACCATCCAACAAATTGGAGTAATTAAACAGGTAACGACGGCACCCATGCAACCATGATAAACCTTATACGATTGATCATAAATCAATTATTATCTATCATATTTTTAACTTAATTAACTAATGATGGGTAAATTATTTAATATGCCTGTAACTCCCAGAATGGTAACTCCCAGAATGCCTGTAACTCCCAGAATCCTTCACTATGATCTTGATCATTTGCATATTAAACAAGACTCTGAGAAAAGGTGCTCACATATCGGTACCAAAAACGTCAAATAATTAGCTGTCGCTTTACGAACCACATTCATACCGCACTGTGTGAACGCCTGTGCTGTACACCCTGATCAGAAACCCACACGCAATCCCTTCTTGCTTTGCAATGACTTTATTTTGTCTAAAAAACAAGCCCCGCCATGATGATTTTACATTGTCCGGTATAACCTGTTTACTGGGTCTAATCCTGTATAATCCTGACACACTGTATACATGACAAATCTAAACACACACACAGCCATAGTCGTTTCATCGAAACGTTGCTATTCTTTATTTCGCTTGGGATATACATCTAGGAATTTGGAATAGCATTTTATTTGTTTACTCTTCATATCGTTTGTTACTAAAAATATCTCACTTGTACTTTTTATTTTATTCCTGAACTGGTTTCATCGAAGCACAAGCACAAAGCAGAGGATTTACTGCGATTTCGAAATTCACACAAAGAGCTCATGTAAAAAGAACGCAATTCTTATAAGCAGACTAAATCCAGTCTTTACCCGTTTCCCACGTCTATCATCTAAATAATCACAACTAAATCTGCATGGTTTTAAAGACCATCAATTTTATTATAATAATACGCAATGTGTTTCCCAGGACTGATCAGCTCCGGGGTCATTAGAAATGTCATAAGCAAAGGAATATAAGAAAGATGATATGATTGATATTTCAGGGGGAAGATCTCAAGGATTTAGTATTGTAAAGCCATCCTTGTTCGTGCGTGCGTCCTAACGGTCTTTTGGGAAGGATATATACATATACAAGCACCGTCGCCTCACAGCAAGAAGGCCCCGGGTTCGATCCCCGGGTGGGGCGGTCTGGGGCCTTTCTGTGTGGAGTCTGCATGTCCTCCCCTTGTCAGCCTGGGTTTTCTCCGGGTACTCTGGTTTCCTCCAACAGACCAAAGACATGCACGTTACGTTGATTGACGTCTCTAAAGTGGCCCTAGTGTGTGTGGGTATGAGTGTGTGTGTGTGTTTGTGTGCCCTACGATGGATTGGCGCCCTGCCTTGCGCCCTATGCTGCCGGCTAGGCACCGGCTCTCTCGTGACCCTGAAAAGGAATAAGCGGTTAAGATAATGAATGAATGAATGATATACATATACATTTGAATGTGTGTTTGCACCCTTCTGTTAATGTCAATTTTCTAACAATATGACCCAAACGTCATGGATTCTGGTATTGTTCATGCTTTATGGTAAAACTATAATCTCTGGATGAATACACACAGCACAGGAAAACAGACGAGAACCGTAAAGAGGTGCCACTCCTCCTGACTTTTCTTTTAATTTGGCATTTAATGATTCATTGTTCAGTTGTTATTTATAGATGTAAGAAATAAAAACCTCACAACTATTCTATTAATTGTGTAATATTTCATGTAGCTAATATAACCCAAAAAAATATAAGAAATTAGAGCACATCTCCACATTTCACACGGACAATAAAGTTTTTCCTTTAAGCCTCCAAAAATGGACGTAACTCAACATAATTAGGTATAACCAGACTTAATTCCTTTTAAGATGATGACGTGATGCTGTTTTTTTTTTCACAAGCAACAGTTATGAAAACAACGGATATGCGGTAAATACGGAAAATTATTAACGACCGAACAGCGACTTCAGGTCAAACAATCTGCGTTTTTTTTTTTTTCAGAAATTCCTGCCTTATTCTTATTCCTATTCTCTCCTTAACAAAACAGCGATTTTCAATACAGCCATCAACAGAGCGGATCTCGTCTCAGGTCTGAGCCGCCGTTACGTACGTACCAAACCGAACAACCCGCTGATTGTCCAAACTCACAACATGCTAATAACCGATGGTGGAGATCTAGAGCTGATGTCAAACGGCGAGATCTGCAGAAAAGACAAATGACACGTGGTCGAACGCGAACAGCATGTCGCGCAGACACTGCAGTAATTGATTTTAATCCAATTAGCCTGCGTAAGCCTTCCATCCAGCACCTGAACGAGGCCACGCTAACTTGGGAGAATCTTTAAATAGATAGAGGATTGAAAGGCATAAGACTTTCATGAGCACCTTGCAAAAACTCGAGCAGATGGGCCCTTAATCAGCACAGTGTCTTAATTGCCCCCAGTAGATTAACTCCCACGAAACGCTTTCAAGCGGCCAACTGGAGTCAAATTAGCGCCGGTGTTTTCCACCTTCGGTCGTCCGCCGATATTCATTTCGAAACAATCTGAAAAAAAACGCTATTCCTACCTGCCGACCTTTTACTGATCTCATCAGGAAAACAGATGCTCTCCATACTGCGTAGGATAATCTCAGATAACAGAACGCAGTCTGTTTTTAGACTGAGATTATCAGATTATAATCCAGCATTACTCTTCTTGCTTTACTACTAGCCCTGCATCTGGGAACGATACCGTTAAAGCCGCAAATCCGTACCATCTCGGTCCCTGCGTTCCCCTCCCAAGACGGTGATTGTACGGTTTAATTGTACAGTACACATTCGAATCTGAACACGCTTTGCCTGAAGCGTTGCTCGGCGTCGAGGCAGGAGCAAATTCCCCAAGCCCCTGTAATGCGTCTATCAAAATTAGCATTGAATACATTTTAGCTCGACATGCAAAAATAAAATCGGTTGCGGAAGATATCTGCCCTGAAGTTACACAGCAAGAGTTGAAAGGATTGATGGTTTTAATAAACATCTCAATAAGAGTTAGGAGTAGTTTTAAAAAAAAAAAAATGCACATTGGGATAAAATGTGAACATCCTGCTCTCTAGTGCTTTTAAATTTCATTAAAAAATTGTAAGGATGATAATAAGCAATGCAATTCTACAATATGAATATGAATATATAAATATATTATATATTATAATATTTATATTAAATATTCAGTAAATAAATATGTATTTTCAGAAAGTTTCTTATCTTAAATTATGTTTTTTTTCTGATTTTCTTTGCATGCCATGTATTCCATCACAGGTATCTTTTAAATATTATTATATAGGGTCTTTTTGAACTATTATTACAGGGTAGGAGCGATATAATGTTACGGATATTGCAATAAATTACACGACGACACCCTTTTCTCTTACAACAAACCAGGTCTGTTTTTTTAAACCCCAACAAGCACTTTATTTATTTTTATCCATTTTTTTTCCTTTTTCTTTTCCTCCTACTGGTTTATCGCTGTACAGTCCTGCTGTATTATAAGACTATAAGATTATAAGATTTTTCCACATGTGGACATGTGATCTATGGTTCAAAAAACAAAAAAATAATAATAATAATCACACACCGTGTACCGTGAAAATATATTTGTGTGCTGGGTTGACAGTCTAACCGTTTTCTCTTGCACACTAATCACTAATAAAGCTAAAAATATTCACGCAGGCTTTGTGCAAGAGGCAAAATGGTGCATATTGTAAAATCTGAGAATTATATAGCGTTGATGGTTTGTACTGCGACCGGGCAGCGTATGAAAGCTCTACATGTACATTGCACTTCTAGGATCGTTCTCACTATGGCCTTATTTGATGAAACACCCAGCCATGGCATTCATAATGGAGGTTTCCATAGAGACAGGCCAAGGAGCATGTGCAACCTTGTAGAGATCTAGAATTTTCCAGAACAGGCTTGATCCACACACACGAAAAAAGAGGGAAAAAAAAAGACCAGCTTTATCACTGGGAGCAAGTTTGCTTTACAATGGATATTAGGTGAAAACAAAGAGCATGGCTTAAAATTGCTTCTGCTAATCAGATGTCTCCTCTAATTCGTCTCTTTCAAAACAATTTTTTACTGAAAGCTTTTTTCGCAGGCATTGTACTAACACACTGCATGGTTAAGGCTGGAAAAATACACCGCGATGTACAGAATGTACAAACAGACGATAGCTCACATGACTCTCACCCTGCTGTCTAACCTGGTGTATGATGAATAATCTGTCCTTATTGGTCTTTTATGAGATTCAGCAGCTGAGGCAGGGGAAGCAGGAGGCACCGAGGGGTTTTTTTCTACATTTTTGCAGTTAATATACCGCACAATGCGAACGGATTTCAGTGGATACAGCACTGCTGTCCCAAAAGACAGCATTCACGTCCACATCCACGTCCACATCCACATCCACAACCACAGCTGCACCTTTCCCTCCATCACCAAAACGCGATTTCACTTTTAATCCCTACAAACAAATCCACCATCGTTCGGATCCGTGCTTTTTTTTTCTGGATGTTGCATAGTAACCTCCATTCAGCAATGTGTGAAATTTGTCAAGGAGACTCATTTCTTTCCCTGCCTTTCCCTTCATTTTTTTAGCCTTTTTTTTTTGTTATCCCTCCTTTGGTCTCCGTACACACCCTACCATGTTTTTTTACCTACTGACCGTCGGTGGCAGCTCGGCCAAAAAAAAAACACATCCTTTTCTACATAATATGATTTTTTTTGCCTTTTAATTCAACTGCATACGTATACACACACACACACACACACATACGACCCGTCACAAATGCAGGGATACTATATATATCTAAAAACACACACCCAGACAGAAAACCACACGTTAACCTGTTTTTTCAGCACACATCCTAAAGTCTTTCACCTCATTTTAAGTTGATTGATAAAAGAATAAAGAATAAAATTGATCTGCAACCTCCTAGAACGTCTTAATTATCTGCAGGCCTGCAAGTCTTGGAAAAAAAAACGACATGATGTGTGTTGTGATGTTTTTTCATCCTTAATGCTCTGCATGGTTTGCATATGGTTTACTACAGGAATTAGATGATTGCATAAATACTACATTTTAAGGATAGGTCTATAGGTATATGTATATACACACACCATATATACAACAACAAATCTATACTGCTGTGTGATTTATTCATTCATATCATAATCCCACCAAAATATTTCTTCCCCAGCCATGGCATCAAATGCAACTCTGATGCATGACTGATCAGCTTGTGTCAGATGGGTCTGCTGCTTCCAAAAAAAAATACATTTGAGGTGATGTTTCTGGGAAGGATGCAATGAGCTCCATCACGGTGGGGAGAGGTGAGGGAGGAAAGGGAAGGACAGCTCGTCTACAGACGCGCCATGCGCGGTGAAGGCACCGGCCAGGCCGCTGAACCGGGCTGCTTTTTGGTTGTTTGCTTGTATTTAAATGCGCGTCCGAAATCTCAACGCATCATCAAATGCCATCTAAATCACTTAAGGTGTTAAACAGGAGCTCAGGTCCATTAACGCGCCATCGAGCGGAAAGTGAATGGCAGGAAACGCGCAACCTGTGTAATTAGCGCTAAATCCCCCCTAGAAGACTGTGTGTGCGCGCTGTGTGTGTGTGTGTGTGTGTGTGTGTGTGTCGGATAGACAGCATTTCTGGAAGGCCCTTTTCTGTTTGCAGTGATTATGGAGCTGCAGTGGAGCTTCTGGGTTTCAATTCTAAACTGGAACACCTCGAGCATGTTATAAGCTTGTTATTCGTTCCTGACCATTTCCGGTCTTGCTCAGCCCTGAGACTGAGTTCAGGTTTAAATGAGATGAACTAAAAATGATGATAAATGCCACCAACCATTTGAGATGCTCTGGAGAAAGAGAAATGCAAATATCCACATGCCCCGCTCCGTTCAATCCCCAAGCTATGCTTCCTCTTCGCACTCCGCGCACTTTGTCCACTGTTGTTTGTGTTTGTTTGTTTGTTTGTTTGTTTATTCGTTGCCACCTCTCTGGCTACTCGGTGACTCGGCGTGTGGAATCTTTGCGCTCTTGCGCGCCGGGTACCAGCGTCGTGCGCTTCCGCGATCCGGTCTGTGTGCAGTCCCGGGTTCCGACAGGGGAGTCTGAGTCCCGCTCCGGGTCCGAGTCCGGGTTCGGGTCCGAGTCCGGGCTGTTCACGGGTAAAGACGGCTTCGCGCCACGCGCTTCGAGTGGGAAAACGCAGGAGGGGAAAGAAAACTCGGAAACAACACCAAGAGGCAAAAAGACGCACTCCTGCGTGTCATTGAAGTGAAAAGCGAACCGGGTGGGGGCGGAAAGGAAAAAAAGGAAAACGCGTTTAAAGAACAAATAAAAACAAGCATGTGTGGAATGGGGGAAAAGGTAAATAAATCATGGGGTGTTTGTTTTTTTTTTCCAAAGGGGAAAAAGGGGGAAAAAAGGAAAGCAAATCCGGATAAAAAGCAGAAGCAGCGGGAGCAAGCGAGCGGTCGCTGGATGCCGAACTCAGACCATCTTCACGCACCTCTCGCCGTCCCGCAGGCTACACGCACGCGCATGCATCTCCTCCCGCAGCCGCTTTAATCGCGTTGGCTTCTGCTGCGCTCGGGCTCACAGCATCACGGGTAAGAAAGCTTCTTCCTCTCTCCTCTTCCTCCACAGCCCGCTCATCCCTCCCATAGCGCCTTAAAGGAGCCGAGGTTCACGCCTCCCGAGCGCGCGCGCAAAAACGGCGGACAAGGGTGCGAGAGAGCAGGTCGGTACCCGGGACCCTGAGCTAATCACGCGCACATCTAATGGCGATAATTGCCATGTGGCTCTGGCGAGAAGTTTCACTGTCGATATTTCCGTTTCCATCCAGCACACCTGACTCACCTCAGAAAGCCCTTCATGTGGATGAAATGGGTGTGTTGGGAAAGGAGAGCACGGCTGTGTGCAGGAACAGGACACTAAGTCACACCAAGGTTATTAGATTTCCTTGCTAAATTCTTGAAAGAGCTGGGTTAGGTTAAAAACGTGAATAAAGATTAGAACTACAGGGGTTAGACAATGAAACTGAAACACCTGTCATTTTAGACCACAATAATTTATTAGTATGGTGTAGTATGGGTCCTTTTGCAGCCAATACAGCATCAATTCGTCTTGGGAATGACATCTACAAGTCCTACAAAGTGGTCAGAGGGATTTTAAGCCATTCTTCTTGCAGGAT
>JAOVYV010000021.1:11403780-11416763 GCA_025674545.1 Hassar affinis
TATATATACTTATTCATGTGAGAAATCAGATCAAAGAATGAAATGTGGAAAATTTACATGTAAAATTAAATGATTCATGGGGGGTACAACATATGTGATAATATAAAAATAAATGAATAATGTAAAAAAAAGTGTCAAACAAAACATAGGACGTGACATTTCAAATGCAGTTCTGTAAGGAACATCATTTTCACACGTGAATAATATGTGAAAAGCAAATAAGGGTGCATTTCATCAAGCCGTGCCTTGAAATTGCACGTCAAAAAGGAAAAATGAATTGAGAAAAATAGCCTCATATAGCCCCATGTGTCATGTAAAAAGATTTTGCATGTGAAAATAAATAAATGAAAAACAAATGTGAAAACAGTGTGAAACAGAACGTCTAAAAGCCACGTGTGTAAATTACATCTACTGGTCATGTGACTCATTTTTCTTTGAGGCAGTCAATAGCATGGATGATCTCTAAATCATTTCAGCATGAATATAGCTTAAGTTAATGAACGCTGCATTTTAAAAGCAGTTAGAAATATCATGTTTTTTTGCTGTAGGTTTGTGATCTGAGACAAAACAAAGAACGACTAAAACACCTACTGTAATACTGTAATCTATCTTTCCCTCTGCGTCTTTAATCTCTTACTTCTTACTCTGCTTTTTCAGTTCATTAACATTCTCTAAACCTAACCGCAGCTCTTTGCAGTTTAGCATATTTTACCCCACTCTCAATTTTTTTCGCTTTCCCTCTCTTTCCCTCTCTCTCTCTCTCTCTCTCCCTCTGCTCCCTCCTCAGCTCCCTTGTCTATATTCTGACAGGTGTGTAATTGGATGATTAATGTCCGTTTGCAGTCCTCCTACACCCCCTTCCTCTCACACAAAGCTACAACCACATGCACACATTATCACATACACATTGTACAAGTATAATGAAGCAGGGGCTATTATTAAAAAAAAAAGAATTTGTCTAGATTGTGGTTCCTCCCTGGCGCAGGAAGTTACTACACCAGTGAACATTAAGAACTCACTAGCAATTACTGGATGTAGGTCTATTCCATAGGAACTAGGCTACCCCTACCCCTTATTTTTCTTTTTCTGCATGCCTTGTCTACATCTTTATTCATTTCTAATTCATGGAAATTCAAAAGGTGGTGACTTCTTCTCCTTCTTCTCCTTTTTCTTCTTTGTCAAACCTTTGTGTCCAACATGGAGCAAGTCCACAATGTCCATTAAAATGCCTTGCACCCAGGGTAAACATCCATTATTATACAAGAAGAAAACAGTGGAAAACAGTGAAAGCAGCCAAGATCTAAAGTGACTCAGGGTTAGCTGCAGGGGTCAAAGAGAGATGCCACTTCCTGTTAACCCCTGGATGAACTCTAACCCCTGCTGCAAGCTGCATTCATCACATTCGCATGGTAAGGGGTCAAGATGCATGAAAGTGCAGAAGGGAGTGGATGAAAGAAAGAGCGGGAAGGTTGCTACACATGAATAGTCTCACTTTTAACTGGGATTGCAAGACAGAAAGCAAACGCTCATGGGTATATTTCTGAGTGTATAATGTTGCTTAGTTTTTAGACTTGATGAAATTGGATTTAACAGCAAAAGCAAATAAGAAAACTAGTATCTATGGTTAGTTTATTCCGTGCTCTGATTAGAAGTCTACCAGCAGTGGAAAATTTGTGTAAAAGCTGATGGATTATGTAAGATCAAATCCATTATGTGTTTCTTAGTTTCAGTTTTAAATTTAATATCGTCTCAGAGACCGAAAAAACTGATTCTATTCACAATCTTTATGATTTGAAAAATCTTCCTAAGATTTGAAATACAGTATCTTCCTAAGATTTGCGCAATACTTTTTTTTCATGTATTAAGAGAAAATATGAACAGATGGAATGTTTTTTTGTACTGTATTATACTGTGAGTAGAAAAAAAACATATATAATTACAAATGCATATTCCTTGTGTATGATTTTTTAAATGTTATTCATGTATGTTTTTGTGCTTTATTGATTTTTTTGTGTAGGTGTGGGAAGTGGGAAGGTGATATAAAGTATGGTTTTGGCTACAACATTTTGTCTGTCACATGACACAATAACACTTTTCTCTGAAGGGGTAGTAAAGTTACAACAAGTCATGTTCCCTGCCATGTGATGATCTCTGAGACAACTACATGCAATTGACAAGTAATAAATATGTTAATGCAAATTAATATACTGCTATTTTCTGGTTAAACTGGCTTTAGTTAGTTTTCTTTGTATGCACACGGAATATAAATTTTGTCCAATATAATTATACTACATATATATATGTCACTATTTCTAAAACAAGAGAAAGCAATGTTTGCTATGTAGTAATATAGTTATTATCAACATTAATGATTCCATTATCATCATCAGTATTATCCTCATTTTTACCACTGGGTTTAAATTTGTTTTATTATTACAGAGGTGAGGGACAAGACGTTTATAGATTCCAAATATTAGTCAAGTTACTTCAAAACAGGCAGGAATATACGCCTCTGTAAAAGAAACAAAAGGGACCTGACATTGGTACTTGCAGAACTCCTCACAGAATTTACTCTGTTGAACAGTTTACCAAAAAATGTTAACACAGATTACATATGATAAACAAAGATGCCGTGCTAGGTGGATCCTTTACAGCAAACTTAACATATGCTTGTTAGGACGTGGTGAATTCTACCTTTAATACAAACTTCAAAAAACTGAAGATTAACGGCAACTCAACAAGTTTGGTGACGCCCAGACTTCAACAGACATAAATACAAAAATAGATTCAACATTAAAGCAAAATTAAATTAAATACGGTGTACAAATGACAAGAGTGCCATTAATGACAAAGGGGTTAAACTGCCCGCTTTATGGGAAGACTAGGATTGGTCCATAGCATATGGGACTGGTTGAGGAACCCAGCTATTATTCACAGTTCAAGCTCTCGTTTCGTCGAACGGATCAAGCGATCAAGTCTTTGGGTTTGTGGCAAGGCTTGAATATGTCAGTTCAGGAATTTTTGGTACAGTTGTGAAGGCACCAGACTACAGAAATCTGGTGTGCTCCTCTGTTCATATTCCTTATGAGCAGTCTCTGGGCAAGGCAGAAAGGCTCTGAAGGCCCCCAAATTTCAGTTTAGGAAGCAGAAAGGCCATAGGAAGACATGAGTCTAACCAGATGATGTGTACCGTGCAAAATTGGTTTTGTAAGTTAATGTGTGAGAAATGCAAGAGTCAGGCAGTGTGGCTCTACGGGTGTTTTTCCACTGCACACACAATAGGGACAAGCCATGCCAGGAACCAATGGAACATAGGGTACTGGGACATTCTTTGCCAACTTCATATGCATAACATAAAAATGTCTATTCTGTCATTATGATGCAACACTCTCAGTATTTAACTAGCTTTTTATTGTCAGAATGGAGGGGTGATGCCCTGAATCAAAGGTGCACCTGTTTTCCTTTACTATGTATCTTTCACCTGGAAATGTGGATACACTCTAGCTTTTAACATGGACCACATTTGGTTTTTAGAGTCCAGCATTAACGATACATACACCTTTCTAGATAAATGATAAATACAAAAGGTGCACCACCCCCCTAACCACCACCACCACCCACCAAAAACTACTCTTCTGAGAGTGAACAGCACTACACTTAAATTCAACATGGAATAAGTGATTCAACCGATGAAATTATGGCCTGAAAACATTGTTGATGGATTATTACAATCACCAACAATTAGAACAAATCAGTAAACCTGCATTCTGATGTAATGAATTTGCTTTCAAAACAAATGTGACACAAAATAGCTCTTTACAATGGACATTTGGAGTACAATTAGAACCTCTGTTAAATTCTACATATTCAAGTAAGATCATTTGTTTGTAAAAAATAATTTATTGTGCTTATAAGGGTTTTTTAAAGTAATTAAATGTAAATGTTGGCACAGGTTAAGAAATAGAACAGTGCAATGTTTGGCAAATCTACAACCTATTCCTTATGGCATGAACACCTCGTCCCCGAGTACCATCAGTTCTTTGTTGGTGTATATCTATAACTATGATGCTGGAAACTTTTGGCCCAGCACCAACACCAACTTTTGGCCCAACACATGTTTTTTTCAGTTGCCAAAATTTCCAGTACTTTGTACAGTAGGAAAAAGCCTGAACCACACCACTGGGTTGACTCTGATATCAGTGTGTAATGTAACAACAAAAAAAATGACAGGTTTCATTTCAGTTTTTAAGACAGCGATTATAAAGGGTTAGTGTCATAACATGACAAGGTGTCAAAGTTTCTGAGTCGTGTCATCATGTTACTGAGGTGAAAATAGTGCACTCGGAGTGTGTGAGCCCAGTTTCCTGTTAGCCTCATCCCCTCCCCCGCTCTCAGTGGGCATGGATGTCCAGGCCTTGTCCAATTAGAGGCTCAGCGGAGTGCGGATGAGGGGGTGGGTGCAGTAGCATGGCAGGGTGGGGGCCGGGGTAAGGGTGCAGCGACGGAGCCGCATGGGTGTAACCCGGCTGTGGCAAGAGTGCGCCGGGGTAGTCTGCAGGCAGAGACGGCATTCCCTGAAGACCTGCAGAGAGGAAACGGGATGATGAGTCTATAATTATTCAGTTATAAGTCAGAACTCATATTACTAGCTATCCTTGCTGTTCTGTTTAATTGATTTGTATTCATTTAGTCATTCTGTACTTCTAAAATGAATGATCTGCACTAAGGTTAACATTAAACTATTATTATTTCTAAACTATTTGACTACTAAAATTTGAATTGACTGCATTTACTCCAACCCTCAATACCTCAAAGCATTATAAATGATTCCAAAATGCGATTCATAGCCAAAATACTATGTTACACATTTGATAATGAGTCTAATATCTGATTTGCTGGATTATGTTCTTAAAATAAATAGTTGCTGGCTTTGAAATATGAAAACTATAAATAAAAACATCTTATCTAGCAGCACTGTGCTGATGTAAATACAAGTCTCAAGTAAATTCATTCATCCGTGTTGATGCTCGTTGTCATTGTCATCCAAGAGCTTAGATTCTGAGGTGTGCTTAAATGTAGACACATCCCAGCATAAGAAAATAAAACTCAGGCAATCAAGACACTGTACAATCCTTATATATTACATGCATTATAAAACAACAGGAATGGTGTTCTTCTAGCCACTATATTGAGTATATTCGGCATTTACCTGCTGTCCGAAGGCCTAAGTGAGGCTGACTGTCTAATCCATAACCCCCTAACGCTCCTCCCTCTGGGCTGTATGGGGCACCTTGACCTGTGTGATCATATAGACATGTAGCAAAGATTATTCAGAGAACTTAGACATAAAGCCAGTTGAAATAAAATGGCATGTTATTGTTACACATATTGGCTATTTTTATTTATTTTATTTTTTTACCTGAGCGATTTGACTGGTCAATCATGGGCTGGACTATTCTGCGTCTGGCGTTTATAAACCTGAGCAAGACGAAAGGACAGACATCACAGATTACATACACAAATATCGTGCAGAAATGTAGCAAATGTATTCATTTCAAAAAGTATTCATTTTTGTTTGATAGAGAATCTGGTAGTCTCTTAACATGACTAAGAAATTCAATCATCTATAAATATTACTCCAATTAAAAAAAAAAAAAACCATGTATAATATGTTTCTGTATAAGAAACAAAATGGACCCCAGCTATTACATATCGTAGTTGTAATGCTTGTAATGCTGTACATAAGCCTAAACGGGAAAGCATGAGATCCACAAAGTCGTAACTGATGCTGAGTAAATGAAAATGTTCATGAAGCCAGAATAAATAGATAAGATTAGCAGATAAGCAGATGCATTATTAATGTTTCCACAGCCAGCATAAATCCTCATTAAAAGCGAGTATTGATCATGGTGCAGTAGCTGGTTCATCACTGATCAATGACGGCAGAAGGAAGTGCAGTGCGAAAGAGGCTAGAGGTTAGAGGTGTACTGACCAGTTGTTGACCTGAAGGATGGTGAGTCCTGTGTCTTGAGAGAGTTGCTTTTTCTGTTCTTCGGAAGGGTACGGATGCTGTTACGGCACAAAAAAAGAAGCGTTTTTTTTTTAACAACAAGTGGCATCGTGGCAGAGGAAAGGACAGCTTTGAGTGGTCAGTCATGAGTAGCTCTTTATTTTTGGAATTGGACACTTTGTGTATTGGCTATAAGGGCATGTGAAGGCAGCATCAAACCACAAAGCAAGAAATAGCTTTTCCTTAAACTGATCCACTTTTACAGAACGTATGTTTTATAATTCGACCATAACGTTTGAAAAGAGCATGTGAAGTCACTGACTGTATAACAAAGTACAATCTGACTCTGTAATAATTGAGCAGGCACGAATCTTCGATCTAGACAGAGCCACTGGCGTCTGCACAGAGCCTCTCCTGTCTTTATTTATAGTCAATGTGCCGGAGTTCAATTATGTGCGTAATTACAGCAGCTTCATTAGCGGCTAATTACCATATGCTCGTTACTGTACTGCGCCGGCACCTCTCATTTCAACTCCATTCAGCTGTGCAATAATTCCCCGGCTGCGAGTTCATAAAATTCAGATTTCACACCGACTGGTTTGAGACGCCATGGCTTCCTCTCTGGAATTTTCTATTAGATCCCCCGCATCTCTTCTTCTAACATACTTCTCTTATTTGTCTTCCTGCTATAAAAAACCCTAAGTCAATTTTTTTTCAGTGCCTCTGTGTCTTGACTTACTGATAGGTGCTGGAAGAGCCAAGCTCTCATGATGTTGGTTGCCACTTTCGGAAAGATCCCTCGTTTCTTATTGTTTCGTCTGTCTCGATCTGTCTCGTCCTCTTCTCCTGTGCTAGGAGATGCTACAGCTCCGTCCAGTCCGTCTCCTGAAAAATGCAATGAGGCTGAAGTTAGTCATGTAACAAAGTATTTCCCTTTTTTTTTCCTGTTGAAGTGCATGTGTGTTATTATGTCAAATCTAATGCAGGAGAACATGATTTCTGCTGAACACATTCATGCATCAACATCTTTCTGTTTATGGAGTTACACTGCTTTTACTCAATCTCTTGTCATCACTGCACACCTCTGATTGCTCATTGACATTTTAGTTCCTAATTCTTGAAAATATAACTGATGTTTATTTGATTGGATTATTTTATTTTATTATTTTTTAAATAATTATTATTATTTTTAAATGCAGTGTGAAGTAAAAACAAACAGAAATAAAGAAACAAAAGACACTCTCAAATAAAAAAATATAATAAATAAATAAATAAATATTTTATTAATTTTAGGGTGAAGTAAAAAACATAGATAAAAACAAAGGGAACTCACAAATAAAAATAGATAGATAGATAGATAGATAGATAGATAGATAGATAGATAGATAGATAGATAGATAGATAGATAGATATTAAAAAATAAAAATAAATAGATATAAAATAGATAGATAGACAGATAAATAAATAAATATTAAAATAATAAAAATAAATAGATGAATAAACAGAGATAGATAGTTTAGATAGATAAATATTTAAAAATAAAAATTAATTTGATAAAAAATAAACAAATAGATAGATAGATAGATAGATAGATAGATATTTAAAAAATTAAAATATATAGATACAAAATAGATAGATAGATAGATAGATAGATAGATAGATAGATAGATAGATAGATAGATAGATAGATAGATAGATAGATAGATCAGCTTGTTGATAAAGTATTTTAAGTCTTAAGATCATTTGAAAGGGATGTTGCTTGTAGTGGATCTTGTAGAACATGAATACAAGACAGAGCGGTGTGTAACATGGCCACCGCATAAATTGAGAGTGCAGGAATGACGTGGAATAAGCACAACAAATGGCAAAATTAAGCAGTTCTTGAGATGTTGAAAAGTGTCGTTGCAGTGCAGCGCCCCTTGTAGATGAAATGTCACCAAATCTGGCAATGTGGTAATGACACAGGGTGTGAAATTTGATGACGTTAGAACATTTACATTATGAGATATTGGCTGGTGAATTGCTAGATTTCTTCCTAGCACATTATACACTAAGTGGTGCTACTTAACAAAAATGAATCATAGGTTAATGCACCTCCTAGAGGCCAGCTTCTGTTTTGATTTTTAAGCTATTGCCCAGAAAGTACTTTGTGCCTAAGCTTATTTCACGGGGCCATAGCATGAAGGGGCAGCCGACACTAAAGACTAAAACTTTATATTCTGTAACAGACTTGTGGAGCCACAACCACACCAAGTGTCAGGTGGATTGGAGAAAACCAAGTATATGATATCATCGATCAAAATCGGTGTGGGGAAAACAGAAGAAATATAACAACAACGACTATATGAGCCAGAGCTATTAGAAACTATTAGAAGAGGTTTGACCAATCAGAATCAAAAGTGCTATGGTAGAAAATGACAAAATTATTCTCAGAGAGTTCAAAATATTTCAGAGTTTAATATGTTATTTGTGTCTCTCCGATAGACGCGCTCATGATTCTTCACAAAATGACACGAAGCTGTCAAGCAGGCCGGCAAGTAAAATGGAAAATATGAATAGCGGCACAGAAAGAAACAGTGTATAGTATTCATCTCTGTCTGTTCCTCTGTTTCTCGCTCTCACTGTTTCTCTGTGTTTCTTTCTCTCTCTCTCTCTCTCTCTCTCTCTCTCTCTCTCTCTCTCTCTCTCTCTGTTATCTCCTTTCCAACCTGAGTAGTTCTGACATTGGTTGTACATCAATTTCTTAAAGTGGATTTTTTTTTTGCCCACCTTCACCTTCATACCCCCCCTTCTCTCTCTCTCTCACACACACACACACACACACACACACACTTTCATTGCGATCACAATCGTGACATCTCAGCTGACTCATAAATGAAAGATATCAATGCAGGCATACAGTACCTAATGAAGTCTCAGTCTGACCTTCTGTGTGATTGATTCTGTAATTTGGTTTTCTCAGAGGCTGCTCAGAATGAAAGCATGCCGAACAAGTTTTAAATACCCGACGGTAGGAGGGAAGCAGCTGGAGACATATTTTTAGTTTCGGAGGTTTATAATTAGGATGCTTCAATGACTGGGAGGCATCAATACCAATATTATTTCTATTTAAACCTTCTCCTTATTATTCATTATTATTCTGCTTTGCAAAAATATCTACAGCGTCTTCCGACAATACGAGTAAGCTGATAAAATATTGTACATAAAACACAGTTAAAACAGTTTATTCCCAAAAGCACCACAAACAACACTGGGAAAAACATCTACTGATAGACAACACTAGGTGAGTGAAAATGCAGCTCTTACCCAGTATGATGTTCTTGATGATCAGCTGCTACTGGTCTTTGAAAGTGAGGGATTCTGACACAACAGCTATATTTAAATTGAGTTGCTTCCACCATGAGAATGGCAAGTTATCACGATAGCTCGTGAGATGTGTTATATTCAATGCTGGGGCCTCAAAAAACATCAGCATGAGGACTGTGCAACGTTCCCTCCAAGACCAACCCAGTATTTTAACTGCCATCTTTTCTGTGCTCTTTTCAGACATCAGGACATTTTTACAATATACAATATTATCAAGTATCATGATTCGGAAACAGCTTTGCATTGGAAAAAAAAGTGATAAACAAACTGAGTGTGATGAGACTTTTATTCAGTGTGGGTATAAATAACTTGGCTTAAATTAAAGCAGTCAAAAGAATAGAATTCTGTAAAAATTTTAAAAATTTAAATTGAGTTGTTTCCACTATGAGAATGGCAAGTTATCTCAATAGCTCGTGAGATGTGTTATATTCAATGCTGGGGCCTCAAAAAACATCAGCATGAGGACTGTGCAACGTTCCCTCCAAGACCAACCTAGTATTTTATACCAGTTTTTCTGGTACTTCAGCATATTTATCTTAGCTGTCTGATTCTGTCCATCATGTCTTGTGACCCTTATTAGTTGTTATGGGAAAGTTAAGAAACATACACAATTTGTGAGATACAAGAAATATTAGATATGAAAATACCCAAACCCAAATGCAACTTTTTGGTCAGCAAAGCAAAACTTATGCAACAACAGTTCTCCTCTGTAATGGAAAGTAACTTAATAAATAACTTGACACATCCTGAGTTATGGTTTATCCTGAAAGGTACGTACGGATGTTCCATGCATGCCAAACGAGAGCGCTAGGGAAGCCGAGAGAGAGAGAGTGCAAAAATATGTAGCTTTAGTGAGTTTGATTTAAGGGCAGACCACCATAGGTAGACGGAAGAAGAAAAAGAAAAGGAAGAAGAAGAAGGAAAAAAATAAAGGTTGGCAAAATAAAGCCAAATTGTGTTGGTTTAAAATGGCAGCAGAGCAGTGAATATGTGCAAAGAGCTGATAAACTATCTTTAATAGAGCTGACCTTTTCACACTGGCCAAAGTTACTGACAGAATCATCCTTATAATTACCATATAGATGATTTTACCCATCCCCATCCCCCAACCCCACCTCCTCCTCCTCCTCCTCCTCCTCCTCCGCCAATGGAACATTTCCAACAGCAGTGTGTGGCTGATTGAATGGAAATTGAACTTGTTAACATTCTTTTCAGTGTGGAACAGCTCATACCAAGATGCTTTTAATAAATCCACCACTAACTCACAACCCTACCCCCCCATCCATCTCTCTCTCTCTTTCTCTCTCTCTCAGCTCACAGTATCTTTTCAGACCAGTCTGTCACATGCTTCTTTAAATTTCAACCAGAAAAAGAGACAGAAGGGACTGTCTATGTTTTTTTTTTTTTAGTGTTTGTGCGATCATGAGTGTGAAAGACTGCTCCGTGTTTTTTTGGGGGGCCATAACTGCTCTCACTGGTGGTGGTTAAGGCTTTGATGAAAGAGGATTGGATAGTGTTTGAAGTAGAAGCAAACAGTCATCGATCAAAGGTGACTCAGTGTTTGACATGAATGCTGTTGAGTATTGTGTGATGTCAGATTCCTTTAGGCGCTGCGCTTTCAGAGCCTTTTGTGTCCACCGAGCCTGAGCTGTATACCGTGTTATGAAAAAATGCCATCCATACCATTATATAAGCTTTTTTTTTTTTTTTGCATAACCTAAAATGTGCTTAGGGAGATGGAAAATAGTCATTTGTACACATATATCTTCTTATTTCATAAGCAGTGCTAACTGAATACATTTGCAGATACACATGAGCAATTAACCAGATTTGAAAGTGTCTAGTGTGTTTTGTTTTTTGTTTTTCCTGCAAATGTATTAACTCCTTTCAGAGTAGTTACAGTCGGTTCAAGGCAGATGCTTGGCATCAGAAATATGAACTGAAAACATGAATTCTAAAAACAAACCAGCTAATGGAATTAGGATTAGTGGTTCAGCTAGCCTGTCATAAATTTGTTTGTAACTGGATAAATATATGTGATACATTACAAATAGAAAGTTAGCTAGACTTGAAATCTGCTGGTTTGTGTTTTTCTTGATAAATGATACATCTCTGAGGTAATAAAAATAAAAACAAATCACAAAAAGTAAATAGCTCTTGAAATGAACATATTTAGAGTGCATTCAGTGGTGGAGAAATATATTTTTTTTACAAAAACAAAAGTTTGATACAACAAATTGTTGCTTGGGAACAGAAAAACGAACAGCAAACACTAATGAATATAAGAATAAAACAAGCTAACTAGATAATGACCAGAATTAGCAGACAGCTAGCTGGTGATTTATAACTGGATAAATGTTAGCGATCTAACTAATCTCTGAGGTAATCTTGAAAAATGTGAATTTATAATCTAAATTCTGCAACTGCTAACTGCTAAATAACACAAACATGGACAGCAAAAAAGCTAACTCTAGGCTAGGATTAGCTAGCTAGCAGCTTGCTAGCATGTCATTATGTTATTTATAACTGGATAAATGTTAGTAAGACAATACACTTGTATGGACAATTAACAATTAGTGATTTCTGAGGTAATGAATGTGCAAGAAATGTTCAAAAACATGACATACCTATCATTTAAGTGATAGTTAAAGTTGCTTGAACACTTGCAGGGAAATCTGAGTATATTCAGGGTTAACAAATTGGGCCAACAGTTCGGCTAGCTAGCTAGCAAAACATGTGTATGTGTATGAGTATAGTTTGTGTTTTCTCTGTTAAAATATGAATCTCTGAGGTAATAGAAGTTCCAAATAAGTGAAAATTTGACACTGTTTAAGTAGTTAACTGTTGCTTGGACAATTTTAGCTAAGAATTGTGGCGCTAATCATTGCGGTTAACAGCTCAGCTAACTAGCTAGCTAAGTTTTACACACAGCAAGACAGACTGACAATGAAACAAGATAAATATATCAGGAATATCAACATTTCCCTCAGATGTCCTGGCAAAATAAGATGAAAAGACACAACAGGACTAAAATACAATGTAAATATACTTAGATATACTTAGCATTAATCACAGATTTATTATTATTTTTATTTATTATTATTATTATTATTATTTATATTTATATTCATTAATCTAAAATATTAGAAGAGACTGAACTAAACGTGGCCTGATAATAAAAGCAGGTGAATGTCTAGTTAGCAAATCAGCTAATCAGTTCTTAGCATGGACGAGAGCACATAATGACATGGAGTTGATAATATAGCTCCATTTACACCTTTTATTAGACATTCTTTCAAATTCCATGCTAACTCAGAAGCTCTGCCTTTAGCTAAATATGTCAATGTGTCAAATGTATCAAATTAATTTGGAGATGATAGTAGTTTAATAAGAACATAAATTAGAAATTAATTCCATATATGGTTGCTGTGGCATAGTGGAAACATTACATTGCAATATCGAACACGCAAGTAGCTGAAGCTTGTAAAGACCTTGATGGAGATCTCTAGCCTGGGTTGTGTGATTATATGGTCACACACACACACACACACACACACACACACACACACACACACACACACACACACACACACACACACAAACACAC
>JAOVYV010000021.1:11420281-11430945 GCA_025674545.1 Hassar affinis
GCCCTACACCATACTAATAAATTATTGTGGTCTAAAATGACAGGTGTTTCAGTTTCATTGTCTAACACCTGTAAGTCTTAATGTATTTTATTCATTTCAAAACTATTTCTCCATATAATATGTTTTATAACTAAATAACTAACCAGTCCTAAATTGTTGCATCTGAAAGTTTCATGTTATGTGTGATTGCACTATGATCTAATCCATCCTGATCTTTAATATTTATATTCATCTTAAATTAGCTATACATCTCCGTTGAGCTTAGTCGTATTTTCCCGCTAGTTTGTCTGACTAGGAAAAAAAGGAACAGTTTGGCAGGATCGGAGTAAACCCGAAGCTTGGCCTTGTGTTGTAAATTACCCCTAACTAACGCAACAATTATTCAAAACGTTTCCTTTATTGGCCTCCCGCCGGTAAACACCAGCAGGCAGCCGGAGCATCAATGCGCAGAAAGCGGCAGGCGCGCGCAATCACACGCATTTTACACACCAGGGGGAACGTGAGCGACTGTCACTAACCGTGCGGCCAGGTGCGCAGTGCGCATGCGCGTCACGATCACGCATGCGCAATGAACGCGGAGTGAGATCAAGCGACCTGCTCCCCTTCAACTCCCCGGGAGGCGCCTTCCCGATGGAGATGATCATAGCTCGAAAAGGTTCTTTAACAGGCGAACAACGGCGATTTAACAAGGGCGTGAATGGAGCAACGCCCTTTGAATGTCCGGATTAACGGCATTGTTTCCAAGTGTACTTATTCACCCTGGGTTTTTTAATGTGCAAACGTGGAAGGTTTTGCAATCCTGTAGGAGCCTAGTAGACCCAGAAGACGGGTACAAACCTTGAACAGAGGCAGTTGTCTGCAAGGATACTGTTTATGCTGTTGAATTGACCTAGTTTTAGTGTGTGTGTGTGTGTGTGTGTGTGTGTGTGTCCAGAGCTGAAGGTGGAGGCCACTAATGTGACTGAATAAACCCATTTAGGACGTGGGTGTGAAAGGGGTCTGAGAAATGGAGAATGCTTTTATTTTTATGTCCCCGTTTGTCAGCCACTGTCAGAGTGTGATGTTTGTTTTGGACGGAGTGTTCAGTACTCGCCTGAACACCCCCTTTCTCTCTCTGTTCACTGTCCAGACAGTAATATAGTTTTTTTTCTCCTTTTTTGCTAAAAATCAGACTATACTCAAAGCAACACTAACAAAAGAGATTCAGGCAAATGACAGCTATGCACTTTCTCATTCTTACAAATGAAAACCTTAAGTGAAAGTCAGACATTTTGACATTTCTAAATCTTAAATTTCTCTTCTTTATCTATTAACGTTCTCCGAGACTTCTGTCAGGTTTTATAAAAACACAGCACTAGTCCCAGAGTAAGTAAGTGTTACAAGTCCATCTAAAGTCTAATGTGTGTGTGTACACAGCCGACACCAGTCATCACGCAGGCTGTCCCTGGAGGTGTACCTTTCTTCAGCTTTCCTCAGATTTCAGCTGGATTCTGACCAGTAGCTCGCCAGAAGAAGATTAAGAAAGAAAGATGTTGGTGTTAACATGTTATCTCAGAGCGTATTATTATTATTATATAGTCCAATGTAACGGAAACGTACATTTACGAGAGTGAGGAATGTAAGTCTGACTCTAGGCTTACACCTGATTCTATAATCTCACGCAGATCATGTGCTTTTGGTTCTTCATGTCTCCGCTTGGCTAACCTTGGCCACCCAGGCTACTTGACACTGTTGACTTGGCTGTAAACGCTAATGGCTGCCATGACCCCCACATGCCCCAGCACACTGTAGGACATCAAAGACGTGCAGGGCGCCCATGAACTGCTGCTGTGTTCAACAAAGAGCCAGGGTTAATACTGACTCTGAGAAGTAGAGTGCTTTTTTACAAGAGTAGTGCATTATACCTTTCGGAGAAGGAAGAAATATTTTGTACTGTCTCACTGCCTGTCCATTACACTTTGATTCATTCGAATGATCATTTCTAGTGGCACCTCAACACTAAGCCGGTTACAGTGACAATAACATTCACGGCCCACATTTCACACAATTCACAATCCAGTTTTAAGTAAGGAATAAAACATGATAGGATTCATGGTTATAGTAAAATAATCAACAGTAGGGTGCTAAGAGTTGTTGTTGATTATTTTTTCTTTAACAGCACATTCCAGCTTACCTTATTAATGTAACCTGCATAGTGTTTTTGTATGGCACTCAAAATGACAAACTCAATGGTGTGCACCAAGTTGATTATTTTCTTATAACAGCACATCCCAAAAGGTCTTATTCTTTTTTATACCACAACAATTTGCCACAAAGAAATTGCATTCATTACTCTTTAAATAATGAGATATCCCACTGATGAACATACAATGTTGTGGAACATCCATGAAGCAAGCTCATTCCTGTCATCACTTTACCTTAGAACAGCTATAACATATGAACAGTTATTTCTTTACCAGCCATTTTTCTTCTCTGTCTTGAAATTCATATGGTAAAAAAGCAGCTTGTCATATTACCAAAAAGTCCTGAGGTCTCTGGCATTTTCTGTGGTGCAACACCTACGACATTGTAGACTCCTTCCATGAATGTTAAACGTTAAAGCAGTTCTCCTTACAGAAACAATTTATGTGGAGAGTTCTCCATACACGTCCCTGTGAATCATCAGTCACTATAAAAAAGATTATTAATATTATAAGTAGATTATTAGCATGCCTGTTGATATACAGTACTGGGCAAAAGTCTTAGGTACCCTATTGTTTTAGGTAACTTTTTTGTGATTTTTATTTAGTTATGCATTATTGAGTCAGTACAAAAATATTGTATATTTCCAAATGTTACTTTTCCATCAAAAACTGAACTGTTACTCAAAAATGTTTGGATGTCAGTAATGAAAGCAACATGTTACATAACAGAGTACTTTTCAGACAAAAAAGCATAATGAAATAATGAAATAATGGGTTTTGAATGCAAAAAAAAGAAGTAAGTGTGACAAAGTGTCGTCAAAGTCTCCAGAAGAGCTGTGGCAGGTTCTCCAAGACACTCAGTAAAACTTACCAGCTAATTACTGTACAGTACGATGCAGGAGTCTTAGGCACATGCAAAGACTTGCTGTAAAGCAAAGATGCCTTTGAAAATAATAGTGTTTCTATGTAAAAGAAAACACTATAAAGTGCAGTAAACTAAAGGAAGTCAATATTTGGTCTGCCTTTTTCTTAAACAGTGTTCCCAGTTAAAATGTGTGCAGTTTTATAAGGAAATTAGCTTTTAAGTTTTACTGAGTGTCTTGGAGAATCTGCCACAGCTCTTCTGGAGACTTTGACTGTCACACTTGCTTCTTTTTTTCATGCAAAACCCAGCAGCCTTCATTATGTTATTTGTCTGAAAAGTGCTCTGTTATGTAATGTGTTGCCTTCGTTACTGACATACAAACATTTTTGTGTAATATTTCATTTTTTATTAGAAAGGTGGATGCAGTGGAGGCTCTGAATTAGTTTATAGGTTAAAGCTCTGGGGTGCTGATCAGAAGATCAGGGGTTTGAGCCCCAGCTTTGTCAGTGCCAAGCTGTCAGTGTTTGGCCCTTAACTCTCCCTGCTCCAGGGTCACTGCATCATGGCTGACCCTGTGCTCTGATTTGGGTTATGTGAAGAAAAAAAAATTATATGTGACAAATAAAGCTTTCATTTCATTAATGTTCGGAAATAATGCAGAACTCAAAAAAAGACCCTCAGTAACTAAAGTTGTACCTAAAAACCAAATAGAGTGCCCATGACTTTTGCGCAATGCTGTATGATGTATGTGTTAGAAGAAATCTGTCAGTCAGTCAGTCAGTCAGTCATCTTCTGTACCGCTTATTCCCAGTTACGGGGTCACGGGGGAGCCGGTGTCCAGCCGGCAACTCTGAGCGCAAGGGCTGTTAGAAGAAATGTATTAATATAAACCTGTGAGTTGCCTTGCAGCCAGCACGACCGTTAGAGCTGCTGTTATAAAAAATAAATTAGCACATTCTGAAAAATCATACACAAGAACTCATCAGCACTGTGATATAAATACTAATAATACATTATCTTTGATAGGCAGTGCCCTATAAGGCAAATTGAACAACCTAATAAAATAAAAGACTATACAAACGAATGTCATGTATCAGAGGTTTCGTATAAATGATAGCTAGAGTTAATGTAAAAACAGTCAAGCATTTGTGACTTTTATAGTTTCTTGACCAAAATCTCTCCCCTTTCACTGTAAAGTGGTTCATCTTAGGTAAAGCTTGCCCCTAAAAATTTGACCCTGGTCCCTGTGTCCCTGTTATCAAATCCTTCATACTTGAGTCTGAGCAAACTAGTGAATGAGAGGTAATTAGTGGCCCAAAGCTAACCTAGCAATCGTAACTAGTGAGTGAAAGCCTCACTACTGTAAAACTCTGCAATTGTGTTGAGTTCAACAAACCCGATCATCTCTGCTTGTGACTTACTGATTAGTTCGACTTCAGCGGCATTTTCATATCACGCTACTTTTTTATTTTCATGTTTTATAGGACTTTAATGAGAACCAATTATGCAGTGTGGACATTATGACTCACTTTAGAGAGCTGATTCTTTCAAATTTGCAGTGTTTAATGATCACCATGCCAATCCCAGTCGAACAAAAATTGTTTTCAAATTACCCCAGATGTTGTGGCTTCACTTCAAGAACAAAAATTAGGGAAAAAAATGTTACACATGCATATGACAACTCCTACTTAAAAACGGCAATCTGATGATGCGTGAACAGCATCAGTGTGGGCTTGTGATGAGAAAACCAAAGGAAGATCATGAACAGCATGTATATCACCAGTATGTCAGGGGTAGGAAATGTTGGTGTCAGATGTTTAGCTTGCTGTTCCTGATTTCGATGAAAAAAAAAAAGAAATCATGTCATGTGATTTGGTTTTTGCCCATTTTGCTTAAAAGAGTAGTTCAAAAAGAATGAATCATTCCCAAATCACCGATCAGTTCCTGAAAGTGAGACGATTGCACGCTTTACCTTGGTCTTGCATCAGTTTTTCCTTTATACGCTTTAAGAAACTTTTTTTCTTGTCTGGCTCGCCTTATGTTTAGCTTTCCCTTTTTCATTTGGAAAGATTAGGACAGGCAAGGTTTCCTGCACTGTCATATTCGAGTTGTTCTCTGTCTCTCCGTATCTGCCTCCATCCTTCTCTCTTCCTCCATCCCTCCCTCACTGCCTCCCTTGCCTGGTCCCCTTACAGATGGAGATTAACTCAGAGCCTGAGCCCCATCCGTTTTCCTGACTGTTTGTTATTAAGGAGATGGATGGCAGCTCGCAGTGCCAGGCCGACGCAGCCACAATTACACTGGGCCTTGTGATAGATAGAGGGAGAGAGAGGGAGAGAGAGGGAGGGAGGGAATGAGGGAGGGAGGAGATGGAGAAGGGGAGACAGCGAGAGGTGCATCTATCACACCCCTTAATCTACCTGTCACTCTGGGCGCATGGCAAGGAAAAAGAAGAAGGCTGAGAGGAGAGAGCAGAGAAAGGCAAGTAGGAGAAACAGAGAGAATTGTAATGTGGTGGAAACCCTGGGGTTAAAGTCATTTTCCTGGTAATTCACTGTTAATGTTACTGCTAAAGAAATGAGTATGTTTACTAAGCAGCCTGTTAATTAATAGATGACTCTAATGACTTATTACTATACACTATTTCTATATTATTCAATTTATAATATCATATGCCAAGTACTCAATTTCATTATTTCTAGAATTCCTAATAAGCTTTAATAGGTCTACTTAAAGGTGATTTATAAACATGTCATCTTCATAGTATGTCACCATGGCATTATGATAAATTGTGAGCATTAAACAATAAATTTCCCCTGAAACACATTAAATATGTTTTCATTGAAATATATATGCAGTGTGCTTGCTAATTTGTTGGTGGTTGGTGCTGTATTTTGTTTTTCCTATAAGAAGTAGTGTCCTGGCATTGCTCCTGCACTCATAATGCTGTTTAATAGCAGTCTTAATGCCAATAATCTGAAGCCTAAGGATTAATGATCAATTTTCAGCAGCTCCTTCGAACAAAACAGCACGAGCTTCTTTTCCACTCACTATATTCTAACAACAATTGGCTTCATACAATATGACCACAAGTTTATGAATATCTGACCACTGTCCCACATGCGCTTTAGTATCGTCTTTGCTGTTATAACAACGTCCGTTCTTCTGGGAACACTTTCCAGCATGGCTGTAGGGATTTGTGCTCATTCAGCTACAAGAGCATTAGTGAGGTCAGGCCCTGACATTAGGTGAGGAGAGCTGGGGTGCAATCAGTATTGCACTTCATCTCAAAGGTGTGCAGTGAGGTTGAGGTCAGGGATCTGTGCAGGCCACTCGAGATCTTACATACCAAACCATAGGGCTCATTACATGTACTTCAGCATCTTCATGCTGGAACAGGTTTGGGCCTCTTAGTTCTAGTGAAGGGAAGTTGTAATGCTCAGCATACAAAGGCTTTCTATACTATTCAAGTTTCTGTAAACAGTTCAGAGAAGACTCTCAAGCTCAAAAATCCAATGCAGAAGTAGTAGAGACTGTACATTTTGGATAATAATAGCACGAAAGTTTTGGAACCTTATATAATCATAATGTAGGTGAAGAGGTGAGAGAACTGGACAGATTAAAGGACTGCTGCATTGCTCTCTTTAGGTAAAAATGAAGCAAGAGCTAAATCCCACTGGCACTACTAATTATCAGCAGGTAGTCAAATGGCATTAGGGGAAATATAACCATTATCCAAAGTGAAAATAGACCAAGAGGTTTAACTTCAAGGAGATAATTACAGCACTTTATGACCCAGGATAAATTAGCCTACGGTTTTCCTATGGTTAGCTTTATAACCTTCTCCCAATGTTTAGAAAATATTCACTCCACTTCAGAATGTTCCCCAAATGTTTCACAAACTAAAAACTCTATAATGACAAGGAACATTCCTATAACATTTAGAGAACCTAACTGGAACTCAATGTTTCTTATATTGCAACGGTTCAGGGAATGTTGATAAAAAAAACCAACTGGGAACATTCTCCAAAGGTTTCCCAACATTTCAAATGTTAGGAGAACTTTCCATAGAACGATGCATGCAGCCAAAATCTGATTCTTAATTCTAAACTATGATATCATATAATAGATTCCTAGATATAATAGATTCCGAAACAGTCTAACAAAGCTTCAAGGAACTTTCCTGTAACCAAAACATAACATTCCTGGGAACCAAAAATTGTTAGCTGGATATAATGTATGTAGAGTTTATAATGTTTGCCAAACTGCTAGTAATTAAAGCCATGCTAATAATGTTTGTTAAATGTGGGTGTCATAGAAAGTCTTTAAAAAAAGGAACTAAACAAATGATATATACAGTAAGTATGAAGTATGTAAGTGCTATACGACTATTCACTTATGCACCAGAAAAACTGGTATACCAGTTAATACCCAGCATTCCGATGTTATTTGAGGCAGTGATGCATGCCTATCGAAAATTATTCTTGCCAGCTGATGCTGGTCACGTTCACCCAGAGTCTTTTTATGTCCACACTGCTGTCATAAGGTTTTGGTGGAATTCTTGTAGTCGTAATCCAAACTTTGCTTCTACCTCCGAAATGCTATGACCCAACTCACAAGCTCCAACTATTAAACTGCATTGAAAATCGCAAAATCGTGAGGTCTTGCCATGATCATGATGGAAACAACTCTAGAAGATTTATATAGTTTATATTTTATATATGCACTGGTGATTGCAACCAATCATGTGCATATCATTAGTTGCTATGTATTTTGCATAAGCAGTTTTTCAGGAACTTATAAATGCTATAAATGCTTGTATATAAATGCTAACTGAAGAGTACAGTAACAGTTTGGGTAGTTTAGTAAAATGTTTGGGGCTCTGGCTTCACACTTCTAGCAGGCTTGGGATAAACATTTGACTTTCTCTTTAACGTCCTCCATTGCATTAACCTCCCAGGATGGGAGAAAAAAAAACCTCCTGGCATGTCAGACACATTTGAGTCAAACCAGCCCAGCAAGAGCATGACATGAACTCTGTTTGACCCCGTCACCTCATCACTGGACAGGCTGTCGACATGAAGCTGTTGTCTCAACAACATTCGTAATATTATTATGGCTCTCTGTGAGGTTGAGGTGACGTTTTGTGTTTTCGGCAGCTCCCAATCAGAAGCTTTCACACTTTGTAAGCACGGGTGGTCCAGGTTTATATTAAGATATGGGATCAGAACAAGCTTGGAGATGACAAGCTTGATCTCACACACACACATGCACACACAAACTGCAAGGGAATCCTGAAATGCTCACCTAAAAATAGTAGTATTATAAGTGAGAGCATGAGCTGGTATTATAAGTGTATGCATTGTGATCCAGTTTTAGAGAAACATTATGAAAAAGTCGTCCCAGGTTCTCCCTTCTTCTCCTCCTCTCCAAACCCTCCTTCTCTCTTGCTGTCCAAAGGAGTGAGAGATGGGATGAGGGGGGATTAATGCTCTTCCGCTGGCCATGGGGATGATAGATGGACAGATGTGGGGAAGGACAGAAGGAGGGGAGGAGTAAGGAGCAGGGCAAAGGAGAAACGCTAAGTCAAGTGGTTCATAAATCGGACCCAAGGTCTGGTTTGCATCACATGTACACTGAGTTTTGGCGAGGTGTTATAATCAGCAAGTGGATTATTGTGAACCGCAGTAACATGGCTGGGTTGAGTTTAGTTTTGCTTTTCCGATGTGTTACCAGCTGTGACTGGTTGTGTGCAAAAGTGTGAATGTGAACGTAAAAAACACGGTAAAATAGACACGGTCCATCATTACAGCATTACTTTGCATACCAATCCCATTGTACAAACACCTCTGGTGATTTAATGAACAGATCATGTTTTTGTAATATCACAGTTTAATGAACTGTGCCACTGGAATCTTGTAAGCCAATTAATCCTATGGCCTAGTACTTTATTTACAGTTACTTTAGATACATTTGTACCTGTCTTTTAAATATATGGAGCTTCATATGCATCATTTTGTTCATCTATTTGTGTTTGCTTGAGTGTGTGTGTGGGTGGGTGGGTGTGCGCGCATGTGTGTTTTTAATCAGCATCTGGAGTCATCTGTAAGTGCCGTTGTCTGCAGCCTGGTGAGGATCAGATAAAATGCACCCCCAACCACCACACACACCAACCCACACACTGCCCCATTCCATCCCTCCTCTATCCATTTGTCATGAGGCAGCTGTCAGGCTGCTGTGATTGGTTGTTGTGGGAGACAGATCGCCGATAGGCTCTGATTAATAGTCGTGGCTCTAGATCTTGCTCATTGATCAAGGGAATGGGCAAGAGGCAGAAAGAGAGAGAGAGAGAGAGAAAGAGAGAGGGATGGGGATGGGGAGTAGAGCGAGAGTGAAATAAGAGGGAAGCATGCTATTTTCAAGCTTCCAGCCTCCTCTGATGATCAGATTGTGATGATGAGATAAAATTCTGTGTTTTTTTAAAAAATGGATTCTTTAAAGCATCTCCAAACTAGCTAATAAGGGCACATAATAATACATGGCTCATGAAGGTTTAATGTGCTTGATGCATATAGTGTAGGTATGAGTTTGATTGATCTGCGGTAATCAGTCTGTACACGGTGTCCCAAAAGTCGCCATACATTGGGAAAATGGGAAATTGTAACTAAATGTACCTTTCTTTGCAAAATATTCATTACAAAATATTTAAAAGAATATACAGTATAAATATAAAAAATATAAAAAAGATCATATAATATAAAATATAATGAGTTTGTTCATTTTTCCTATGATTGGAGACTTTCAGGACATCTTGCATTATGAAAGGATGTGGTTTGTTTCAAAGCTTTACATTTAAAATGAATCTGTGAATTAATTAAGAAGTGTAAACGTGCAGCATCGATTGCTTTAACTGAAAGTAAATGTCAAAAGATATATTTTTCTCCGCTACAAATTCAGCCATTATGGAAAAGCCATGCATCAGACAATTAATTAAAAAAAGTTTGTTTTTTTTTTACATGTGGTTATGTGAGCAAATATAATCTAGAAAACATGAACAATATGTGATCATATTTGACAATAAATGAATCATGTCGGAAAATCACAGAAAGGATGCCCTGGAAAATTAACATTTCATTCATTCGTTCGAATTCAGTAAGGTCTTTATACTGATTCGGGTTGCAGTGAAGCCTGAGCCTGGTCCAGGAACACTAGGCACAAGGCAAACGCTGGGCAAATCACATGCAAAAGTACATGCCGTATATACATGCAGAAATCCTTTTTAAAAAGTGTGAAACAAACTGTGATGTGTTTAAAATCCACAAGGATAAACATTAGACACTGTATTCATACACATCCTTTTTTTTACCATTAAAGTACCCTGAATATGTGAAGAGAAAGTGAGATCAGTAGCACCTCTTGAGCATGAGTGAATTTGGTGTCTATATAAATTCGAATGAGTATTAGGCATGAGAATTTAGGTATGTGTTCAATATATAAAATTTATATACAGTACAGGCCAAAAGTTTGGACACACCTTCTCATTCAAAGCGTGTTCTTTATTTTCATGACTATTTACATTGTAGATTCTCACTGAAGGCATCAAAACTATGAATGAA
>JAOVYV010000021.1:11473368-11485650 GCA_025674545.1 Hassar affinis
TGGCTGTTCACAAAAGAAATATTCTAATCATCTGAGATACTGGATTTCTGCTTTTCATGAGCTACAAGCCATAATGAACAAAATGAAAAAAAAAAAATGCTTGTATGGTACGTGTTTGATGAGATACATTGTAACATGTCATAAAATATGGCAGTTTACCTTTTTCAAATTAAATTATGAAAAAAATTAACTTCCTCTATATTCTGATTTTTTGAGATGCACTAGTATATACCATGCATGCACTAATTACACCTGGACTATGTGTGATGGCATGGAAATTCTCATTACTGTTGTCTTCTCTGCTGCCATAATTGGAAATGTAATGTTTTGCAGCACGAGATATAGATGTATGAAAGACTTGGTTCAACTATGTCTGATCTGTCTCTCTGTCTGTCTTTTTTTCGCCAACAAAATTCAGCAGGGATCACTCACCTTTTGCTGCGAACAATTTTATATTAGATGGCCTCTTCAAACCAAGTTCATCACAGATCTGACAACAGAGAAACAGATGCTGATGAATAACAGTTCAATTAAGCCAAATAAAAAAGAAAAATAACATTCTGCACTCTCAGGATGCTGGACTGACCTCAGAAAAGATCTCGACTGAGGCTTCTGGGGCTGCATTGAAGAAGTGCAGGACATTGCTTGGGTGCTGGATGCGGTTCTTAGCCGCTTGTTCTGGGGAGGCAAAGCGATTGTTCCGGCTGCCGTGGAAGTCCTTAAAGCTGCTGCTGCCGTCCTCTAGCTCATATGACTGACCTGGCATGATGGCCTGCTGCTTGGACACACTGCAAGGATAAAGAGTCTGATGCTGATCCAATCCATCACGTTTGTAGAAATGTTAACAGGTAAAAGTAATTTTGTTGGATTTTATACATACGAACATAGCAGAAGCTGGAAAATGCTAATTCTGTCCTTATCTAGGCTTGTTTGTAACTTTTCGCCAGTTAACTAAAGCAAATCTTAAAAGAGCATCTATAAAAGTCAGTACAACCAAACTATACCAAAAATGTCTCCAGTATTATACAGGGTGTCTGAAAAGTCGGGAGCAGATGGGAATACGTTGAGAAAGTATGTCCAACAGAAGTGCACAGACAAAACACTTACCAGACATTAAGTTTCTGGTTGAATAAGAAATAGTTGTTTAGATGACAAATGGCCCGGTCTACAGCGTAGCAGTCTCCCATTTCCACCATGGCAGCACCTGGTTTGCTCTTCATAAATTTCACCTGGATATCAACATAAATAAAATGAATCTCTCTTTCTAAACCTTAAAACAGACGTTGAAAAATATGGGCTGTTTCAGCATGCACTGCTTACCCTCTCAACATTGCCATAGAGGCAGAAGATATTAAACACCCTGTCTGCATTTATTTTGGATGGCTCCAGACCATAGACCATCATCACTGGTGACTCAGCATGAGCACTGTATTCACCCGGAGGAGGTGGAGGTGGGGCTCCATACTGGCCACCGTAGCGCTGACTAGCACCACCCCTCCGTGGGCCTCCCATAGAGGGACCCACGCGGCGTCCGTCATATCCGCCATAACTCTCGTCCTGGTACCCGTACCCACCTGGCAAACAGATACATGAATACACGATGGCTGAAATTTAGCATTCACATTGGATTGCAATTCTGACTCAACACAGCACTTTCTTACTGCCACTGTGGATCTATGCACCCGAATTAAACAAGCACAATCACTCCCCGTTTTTGTGAGTGAACGTGTTGGTGTCCGCCAGGAGCCTTACCGTACTCTGTAGGGTGGTGTCCCAGCAGAGCCGGCTGCCTCTGGCGCTTGTTGGAGTGGCCATTCATATCTGAGAGGCGAGAGAGGGAAGGAGGCCGTGAAAGGGGAAAAGAAGAATACAGAGTGACAGGGAGAAAGGGCGGAACTTGCCAAAAAAAAAATGAAGAAGCTGTAGCTTAATATATAAAATGATACAAAATTTATAACTGATTGGATAGGAAAGAAATGGGGCCAGAAATAAATGACAGAAAAAGAGCTGCACCAAAACTGAATATGCAATAGGAAGATGAGCCCTAGACAATGTGGACCAGCACCAATATGTGTGAATAAGGAATGCAATGGAGAGTATTATCAAATCGCGAAATAGACAATGATTTCAATGATTATATGGCGTATTGAGAAGGGAAAACAGGAAGGATTAAAATAAATAAAAAAAAAACAGCCTAGAATGCACACACACCTTGTTCGCCCCCATCGCCATCACCGTCTGCACCTGTTCAGGTACAAACATTGCAAACATAAATCTCAAACTAGTACTGCAGCATTTGCTTCAACGCAAGAGAACAGTTCTTTAGTAATGGGCTTAACCGTCACATGTCCTGAACATAATACAAGAAGAATATAGCAGTACTACTGATGCAGCACAGCAACACGAAACTGGAGTCCACTGGATAAACAGGCAAATGGAGAACGGAAAGGGAAAGCGATAGCAAGTTAGGTACATATCATTTTGTCAGAATAAAACCATCAAAGCATCACTCCAAGACAACACAAGCTTGGGGATACTTACAGCTCAAATTCAAAGGGAGGGGTAGAGTGTGATGCAGGTGGCACAGGTTGTCAATAAGCCACAGAGGAGGATCCTCTTCATCGCTGCCACTTGAAAGTTTCCATTTTCCTCCAAACTCAGTTTAGTCTCAAAGACTCTAGTGGCTGTCCTCTTTGCCTGAGCCCAAAGTGCAGCCGCAGCTCTTCCATATTCTTCCAGGAGTCCGTATTGAGTTAAAAATATTGTCCGTGTCATCACACACAGCTTGCAGCGTGGTGGATTTTTGCACATTTTCAGATTCCCACTAGAGACAATGCCAAACCTGCATCATATTGGAAGGTGTTACAAAGTAGGTCATAAGACTAAAAATAGAAAGGGAACACACACACACATTGAGATGAAAAAAAAAAGTTCAGGAGATCTAGAGGTGGGAGGTATGCTGGACAATTGGTATTCTGTGATCAAAGGTGTCAGCATGTTGTCTGTGTGGGTGACCTCTTCCTCACACTTGTGGTGTGGCATTTCTTGCAGAAATCAGAGCTATAATCAGTAGGTCGGCACGGATGCTTTTTATGTGGAATGTGAGCACATTTTGTTCAAGGAGTCAAATACGAGTGACAGGGAACAAAATATACACCCATGGAAGAGTAGGGTTCAGAGAAGGTGTTTTGTTTCTTGAGTGACTTGTCCTCTGTTTGTGTGCATGGACTGGACTCTTTTTTTTGTCAGTTTGCAACGTGTTCCCCCCTGAAGAGTCCTTTATCAGCAGTTGGTGGTGGTGTTGGTGCTGTGTCACAGTAGGGTGGTGAGGGTACTCTCTCAGTGGCGTGTGTCTTATTCTTCTAACACAATCAGAATGTGTGTCATGCCATAGGGTGGCGCATCTTCGTGGCTGTAGTGGTTCAGTGGTGGTTCAGGAGATGATGAGTGTAAAATGTCTTGTATGGAGTGTCAGAATGCATGGTTTCTCTATCATGCGTATGCTTTCCTGGTGCTTGCTGAAGGAGAAAATGCTCTTGCAGGTGTAGCTGAGGAAACTGAAATATCTTCGATGTATGTGAAAAGTGCACTCTTCACTGTCCAAAGTGTGTTGTTGCAGCTGATGTTTTGGAGCAGCTTATTGTTTGTACAGCATAGATGTGGCGGAGCAACTGGCTCATAAGCAGGCATCAAGTGTGCAAATTAAAAACTGATGCCTTTTAAAAAGCACTTCTATACCTTTTAAGGAGCTAAACTGGGTAAAATGCAACAAAAATGCACACAGCATTTCAGCACATTCACCTCAAGGTTCCAGAGAACCTTTTAAGGAACTAAAGAAATGTGAAACCATCCGCAGTGAGATCTACACAGTTCAGGGACAAATTCCTGCTATATATTTCCACTGCACTGCAGGGGTGGTGAACATTATGTAACATAAGTGACACAGTTTAGAAAGTGGACTGACATTTCCAGCAGAGCTTTACTAATCTCCACAAAACCCCCCTTACTTTCAGATACAGGTAAAATGAGTTTAGATAGTTTTGGATTAATTTTATTTTTCTATTAGGAGTTTAACATTATGTCTGTGACTATTGTTTATATGTTTATTTGTAATGTGTTTAATGTTGGGGGTTGTAGGGTGTTCGTCTCTGGAGAAAACCCACACTGAGGCGGCGGGGCTACCCACTGTGCCACCATGCCCAACAGTTTTGTATTAAGATGAGTCACTACATTATGATGTGATAAAGCGTTCCAAGAAGGTTATAAAAAGGAACTGGCTGTAAATCCATGTAAAGCTCTGTATAGACCTCCTGAAATGTTCCTCAAAATGTTCCTGGATAAGAATCATGCTTTTTATTAAATGGCCAATACTTTAAAATTGGAAAAGTGATGCATACTCAGTGGTCCAGTTGCTCCTTTCATCTTTGCCTTGCTGAGGAAAGGAGCTCATAATATTCTGAAAAGCTGTGTACATTCAAGACACAAGGTCATAAAACAACCACTCTACTACCTGCTATGCCTCAGTGCCTGTAAGGAGCAATTAAGTACTGGAGCTCCTGATGTCTAACATGACCCACTCCCACCCGCTTAGCTATTCTCCACAGTGGCAGTAAGGGTGCTGAGTTGTGTCAGAGTAGAAAAATGTCCGGCTGCTCACGTTACCTTGGCTGCTCAGGTTTGGATTGGTGTAGTCCCACGTGTCTTGGTCGTTCTTGAATACGTTGAGGCGTGATGGCTGTGAGGAGGAAAGCTAATCATTAGATTTGTTTCTACACAAACCGTTTCTACAAAGTCATCAAACTGTTTCATGCCCCGATCTATTTCCTATTGACATTTTCAAAAACTTGCTGGCAGGAAATGCAACAATGTACAGTCAAGCTTCCAAATCGCCCAACCTGCTGCACTACACACATCACCAGATGCACGATCAGGCTAATGATGGAAGAATTTTACTAAGCTGAATAATTAGCCTGAAAAATAGCCTTTTCAGAATTCAGGAAAACGCAGGTATGTGAAAACAGCGATGAAACTAAAAGTACAGGAAAAGCTGTCTCATATACCTGTATAGCTCATATTGTGTATAGCTTCTGCTAGCAAGATACAAGAGCATAGAGTTAAACACATTTTAGTTGCAAGGAGGAAAAAAAAATGCAAAACTGAAATGCTTGCCAACACTATGTACTACATTTGAATTGCTACCAGGAGAGCTTAAGGCTGTACAGTCATCCTCCCCACAAATGCATTGTTCTTATACTTGTTCATTTCCCTAGAAATTTAATTAATATTTATCTACATTATAAAACTAGTATATGGGCACTTCAGAACTGAACAACATTGGTGTATGTACAGTATATATAATAATAAAGTTGCTTTTCCCAATACCTAGTTTTTCTATTTTTATTAGCTTTATCATTTAATCTTCATTTAGTGTTGCTAGTGTTTATGACATTTTACATTGTTTAATTAACTACTGTCAATTTAACATAAGTGATCTAATTTGACTGGTCAAGTAACATTCCAAAAGTGCATACATTTCCTATAACCACAGTGGGACGTTAAACCGTGCATCACTCGGCTTGTCTTTGCCATGTAAAATTCCACTTCCTAGATTTGTCTTCTGTTCATTCACTGCATTTATGTAAATCTATGTTAATTTATGAAAAACTATTAACACAAATTTTTGAAAGCATTTGTCGTTTACAGCATTTTTTCACAACTACCTAAAAATATGAAACTTTGTCAGTTGAAGATGAAAGCAGGAAAATGATGCCAATTTTACCAGAAGCACCTTTAGAAGGAATGTACAAAAACAAAGTGAGCTGGCTAGTGAGCCAGCGGACATGCTACAAAGTGAGTGTGTGGGTACTTCTGGATCCATTTCCACCAGCAAAAAAAAAAACAAAAAACGTAGTGTCTGGTATGTCACTTACTCAATATTAATTTCTTTCTGACAAAACTGTTGTATAAAACAATAACCAAATCACCTGCAGTATTCAGTAGAAATGAACACAGTTGTTTGTGCAATATTACTTAAAGACTATTCCTCTTCCCCATGTTTATTCTTGCTTGTATCATTGAGAAGAAAAGAACTTCAGAAAATCCACTGTTAATATGCTTAACTAAGTAGCTTTACTACTTGGATTATTTTAATAATCAACCTTTGAGCCTTGTTAAAAAGGTTTCCAGGCAACAATAAAATAGGGCTCAGGTGCACACTTGCCTGGTGGACTAGCTAATAAATGAATCAGTTGTCCGCTCCTGGTATAGCATAATAGTATGTAAAAGCAGATTAACAGACACACAACCCTCACTCAGCCTTTAACAATCAGATACTATGTATGTGTCTGTGTTCTAAATATATCTGAATAAAATTCACTTACCTTGGCATACTCAATCTTGAGCGTGCAGCAGCCTGAATATATATCGGCACCATTGAGAGAGGCTTTGGCCCGCTGTGCACTCTGGACTGAATCAAATGTGGGAATTATTAAGGAAAATAAAAAAAGTACATTCCAACAATCAAACAACTACTATTCAACATGCCCTTACAAAGCAAGGTTCTGCAATGACTGCTTTATTCTGGTTGGTACTGTGATGGATCTGGAGTCTATTTGTGGAACACTGGCCATGAAAAAGGAGGGGGGGAACAATATATATGGGATGCCAGTCCATTGCAGAACACATCTGCTTGCTTATTCATACCGAGGGGCAATTCAGGCCGATCGTTGCATTTGGAGGTGGACAAAACCCTTTGTCGAGCCTCAGTGCCAGGCTCTTATCCAAAGTATCTTTGCTATTTGTAGGCAGTGTGACACCTAGCCTAATGCAGTAAAGGATATTCTACCATGGCCTGGACACCATTCTTCCTGAAGATGACAATTCTTTGAACAGGACCACAATTGTTGCAGATGGTATACAGCACATCCTGCAGAATGCAAAAAATACATATTAAGGGATTGTGGTTATATATGTTTACATAATCACAGCCATGAATTCATATTCATCTTCTATGAATATATTCATATTCATACATCATATTCACAGCCATATTCATTCATTCATCTTCTATGATTTGTTATACAAATATTAATGTAAAAGAGATGTTTCAGAGTATTACCGTGGTGATGGGATAAATGGGGTTCATGATTGTGAATAACAAAACATTATTAACACTGCGAGAGTCATCAGAATCGCCAGGCCGGGAGATCTTCTGACTGGTGGAGTAATTCACATAAGCAGGATTTCCAGCAATGTAGATCTGGTTGTCAGTGGCATATGTTACCGCATTGCAAGAGCCAGTCATGTCCTCATATTCGACTAGCGCTTGGCGCTTTTTGGGCATCAGCACCACGTAACTGTAGAAACAGGAAAAAATCAGTTCATCTTCCAAATACTACTTGTAATGCGATTGAGGGGAAAAAAATATTACTACAGCAATTTGGATATTCTCCCTAAAACAATGCCACAAAATGAGCAACCAAGGAGTCTCTGCAGATGGATTTGGAGGAAATTGGGGAAGATAGTACATCTAGTTATTGAATACTCTACAGAATGGTGTAGAGATGCTGAGCAGACATCATTCATTACAACCCACTGCTAGAATTTTACTACATATTTCTAAACCACTGACATGGAAAATTCTGTGTTTTGATGCCGCCTCATAACATCTATTGCACGATGTTCCAAGCAGGGATATAGTGGATACTAGTTCTGTTTGGAAGCTTGTGCACACAAAAACTGTTGCCATCATTCACACTCAAAATGCATCTGACAGCCAGCTTTAAACCAGACATGGCCATTATCCGAATGCAACACTGATATGAAATGAAGTGTGACCAGGATTTACTCCAAAAATACAAGAGCACATGGGATTCCATTGTCCCAGTGAAATCTGCATGTCCTGTAATTAGTAATGCCAATTTTGTAGTAATGCCAACTTTTTAATGCCAATTCTCATGAATGTACTGTAATAGTAAATCAGGCAAATATTTGCTATACTATTATAGCATGCATTAATAAATGATAAACATGTACTCCATTATATTGCATTACTGTCCAAAATACTGAAAAAAAAATGTGATCTTTTATCCCAGAACCGCAACTCTTTTGGCAGATTTAGCCTTTAAAAGATACCGTAATACAACAGGTTATGAAGATGCATGTTACCTGATGGTTCCAAATTCCTGCAGGGCTTCAACAATGTCTGCTTCCAAAACTCCATCCACCAACCCTCTTATGTGCACCACAAGGGAGGGGAGAGGTTTGTGAGGGTCTTCATAACCCTCCTGTAATACACAATGGCAAAACACATTAAAGTATATACACCTAGAGAGACATTATAAAATGTTTGATTCGCGATCATACACTTTGATACGACCAGCTCAAAGAACAAAAATACCAAATGTACACAATATTAACATTTTTCTGATTGTAGCAGAACATGGAAAGTGCTTTTGGATAACAGTTACTCCTTTTCAGTTCTTGAACTGGTTTTCTTTAAGGATACTTGGAAGTTTGGTGCTATCTAGTGAACTGGCCTGTGTCTCCACCAGTTTTGTGCAGAAACATTAATCAAGGATGTGGCATCAACAGAGGATGTTGCAAAATACACAACGGAAGTAAACAATAGTACAAGACAGCAGATTGCAGTGATTATCTGCAGGCTTTTGTTCTGTTATTACAGATGTTTGTTTTTATCCCAAAAACAAGCATGAACTATTAACCCTATGAAAACTAGGCTTTCACTACCTTTACTTTTAAGCTCATATCTTAGTCATTATATGTTTTTTTTTTTTTTTTAGAACAGTCTAGGCTATCCAGATCTTCCATCATTTGATATCATACTTGCAGATTTTTTCATATTAGTCTTTATATCACAGAAGAAAAAGTTTGCATCTTAGGAAATTGTGTAATAAATTGTGTGTCCATAAACGTGTAGGAAAGATTGTCTGGAATCTGGCAACAATGATGGCAGGGGATCCTCAAACCTTGTACACTGCACGAATGGGCAAAAATCCCACTTGCAGGCATCAATTTCTAAATTTGTTTATACACTCACAAGGCACTTCATTAGGTACACCTTGCTAGTACCAGGTAAGACCAGCTTTTGCCTTTGGAACTGCCTTAATTCATGGAATAGATTCAACAACGTTCTATTCCATTTCTCAGAGATTTTGGACCATACTGACATGACATGGCATCATGTTGCTGCAGATTTGTCAGCTGCACATCCATGATGCAAATCACCCATTCCACATTTCAATGGTGCTCTATTGGATTGAGATCTGCTGACTGTGGAGGCCATATGAGGATCATAGGGAACTCATGGTCATGTTCAAGAAACCTGTTTGAGATGATCTGAGCTTTGAGACACGGGGTGTTATCCTGCTGGAACTAGCTATCGAAAGATGGGTGGCGATGCTCAGTTTGTATTAACGGGGCCTGAAGTGTGCCCACAACACCACTACCACCACCAGCCTGAACCACTGATACAAGGCAATACTATCAAAAAGTTGCAGCAGAAATTGAGATTCCTCAGACCAGGCAACATTTTCTGATCTTCTATTGTCCAATTTTGGTGAGCCTGTGCGAATTGTGGCCTTATTTGCCTGTTCTTAGTTGACAGGAGTGGCACTTGGTGTGGTCTTCTGCTGCTGGAGCCCATCTCTTGACGGTTTGATGCATTGTGCATTCAGAGATGCTCTTCTGCATACCTTGGTTGTAACGAGTGGTTATTTGAAATAATGTTGCCCTTCTATCAGCTCAAACCACTCTCGCCATTCTCCTCTGACTTCTGGCATCAACAAGCCATTTTCACCCAAAGAACTGCTGCTCTATTTCTGGACCATTCTCTGTAAACCCTAGCGATGTTTTGAGAGTGAAAATCCCAGTAGATCAGAGGTTTCTGAAATACTCATTCCAGCGCGTCTAGTGCCAACAATCATGCCATGTTCAAATCAAATTTCTTCCCCATTCTGATGTACGCTTTGAAGATCAGCGGGTTGTCTTGACCACGTCTACATGCCTAAATGCACAGAGTTGCTGCCATGTGTAGGTTAGATATTTGCATTACAGAGCAGTTGAACATGTGTACCTAATGAAGCGAGTGTACTTAACCAATAAAGTTAAGTTTGTCACTGAAAACACTGAAATCTTTTGTCCTTTTGTCAGTGATATAAAGCTTCAAGTGAATTTTAGAAAGTGTCCCAACCTTTCTGGAAAATGGGCTTTTATTATTATTATTATTATTATTATTAATTTCTCACTTGACTTCTCCACTGTTGCTTTCTCCATTTCTTTTCTTGGATGAAGCGAAGAAGAGGAAGAGAGTAAGTAACTGAGCAAGAGACCACCAAGTGTAAACCTCAGACTGGCTTGTACTGGTCACGAGAGCTAAATAAGATGAAAAAAAAAAAAGCCAAAAAAGATGCCGAGCTGACTTTTATGTTGTTGGACTAGTTCGTATTAACTTATTATCTGGCTTGCTGTGTCTTGTGCTGCTGTGTTTGCTTGGTGTTTGGGTGTTTGCCAACATTTCTGACTCGCTAGTTTTTACTTTTCTCCAGGCGATGTTGGCAAACTTGCTAGCTAAGACAAGTTTCAGGTTGTGTCAGTGGAATCAAAGTTTTTAAAGATAATTTTAGTGGACCAATTGTTCTTCGTCCACAAGCATCCCCAGCATTGATATGTTCTACTTAGGTGTTAGCAGCACATTGTCTTTGGCCCATGTATCACTAGCTTAGCAGGTTATGATATGGCGTTTGCTGCATAGAACATTTGTTTACTTCAGTACATATGTTTAAGACAATGTTATTTATGAAAAACTGCACCGCAGACTATAAGCGTTTGTATCCTTCTTGTCTCAAGGAGATTTTCTGGAGCTTCTGGATATAAAAAAAAAATTAGCACTCAGTCTCATTTCCAATGAGCATGCAAAGAAATAATTCATCTCATGCCAAAAGGTTGTCAGTCTTTGCCAATGCTGCGCCAAATAAGCCTTGAATGTTTCTCACAGCCTATCCTTTGTACTGAAATCCTTCACCCTTTCAACAAATGCATATGTACAGCTGTCTATGGCTGTGTTCCAAATTGACCGTGCTCACTAGACTAGTGCAAGGCAAATAACAGTTTATACACCCTGGGTAGTGCACAGGCTTGGACTTCAGCCCACGAAGAGAGTTCAAAGCGTGATTATTATTTACGACATTGTTGGAAAATGGAATTACACTCCTCACCCTGCTGGAGGACCCCATGAGCTAAATAGCAATTCTCATCTACCGTAAAATTATCATAGCAGCTCCGGCCCAGAATCACAGAAGAACTGTGAGCATCACACGTTTGATGGATGAACCGCATTTGGAATTACTGCAAACTGAATTTTCCTGCCAGTTTTTAACTGTGGTTAAGCTTGAATCTAATCTTTTCCTGCCTGTTGGGTAAGGAATAAAACCGGAAGAGCACATTTTCCAGTAACAGCATACTTGTTTTATAAATGTTTTATTTCTCATATGCTTTTTAACCCTTTATAGTTACATTTTGTGTGTTGGGGACAACTTGGTTTCTACTTTCGCTTACATTAGAGCAGCTATATACAAGTTGTCCCCACACTGGACTCTAATTTTTTCACTTTTTCTGCAATTATGACATTAGAGAAAGCAGAAATTGTGAAATCCTGTCCTGTAGACATTCTAGCTTACTGATACTGGAGACTCCTTCCATAAAAGGTTACATACGTTCATCATGGACATGAAAGTCATGGCAATACTGGTCTTTCATCTATATGATCTTTTTCTGGGGCAAGATGAGTGTACAACATACATCTTTAGACAGATAAACAGAGTTCAGTTAAATGTGTTGGGTTCCTGGCATGGACTCACCTTTTAAACAGTCTACATATTTTCAATATGGTTGAGGTGAGGAGTTTCAACAGTCTGATGGTTTGAGGTTATGCTGAAGAATTCTGAGGTAGTCTTCCCTCTTTAATAGTCAATAGAGTGAGTGCTGTCAGACTCACTAAGTCCTTATGTGGGCACAGAGAAGCTACCAGCCGTAGTCAGTCGTGACCACTAACAGGTAGTTAAAAGGTTTGGAAAATTAAGACATTTTGGAACATTTAGCTTTAATAACAGAAGTGGGTGTGTGTATATTTTCGGTGTTCCTGGCAGTAAGAAATTAAAACTTGTCAGCCGAATTCTTTTCTATTAAAGATGTACAGGGGTTAGACAATGAAACTGAAACACCTGTCATTTTAGTGTGGGAGGTTTCATGGCTAAATTGGACCAG
>JAOVYV010000021.1:11510125-11521038 GCA_025674545.1 Hassar affinis
TGTGTGTTTATATATATATATATATATATATATATATATATATATACTAATATCTATATAATCTGTATAATAATTTGTAATCTGTATCTGTCTTTTTCTGCTGTAGGTTTGCCCTGAGACTGGAATGGAGATCTCATTTAGGACTATTCTTAATTGAAACACACCCACATACACATGCAGAACAAAGAGAACATGCTAGGAGAAATGCACAGTAGGAGTTGTATGCATTTCTTAGAATGATGCACTGTATAATTGTTCAAAACTCATTTTTGATTTATATATATATATATATATATTGCTAACTTGCTATAAATTTCAATTGCATGTTGTTTCAGAAGATCATGGGACATGTGACTGAACTAAAACACAATAAACCTTAAAACCAGTGTTGTGTCTGTGAAATGGAGAATTGTCATCTAGCCCAGTCCATCTTTACAAGGTTCAGAATAAGCATCATTATAGGCATCTTATCAGTGAACACAATCTGTCCTGTAGTGACTAAAGACCACAGAGTCATGTAGTCGAGTTATAAGGCGGTAGTTATGCCATCCTTTATATGTCTTGCTCTAATTGTCTTCCTCTTTCTCTGACGCGCAGACCTCAGACTTTTGGCTCTTATAGCACCCTGGTAGCAAGTTTAAATCCGTGGCAATGAAATGTTATTTGCATTTAAAGAAGCCATGGTTTCATGTAATCAGCGACCTGAGCTCGCAGTGATCGTGAAACGTGATTAGAAAGTGCAAACCAATGTCCCTTATCGTTAAATAAAATGAATGAATTAGCAGATTTGTTAATCAATCGTCTTTTCAATCAATCGGTGTGAGGTGTACGGCTCGTCCTGTGTGTGTGTGTGTGTGTGTGTGTGTGTGTGTGTGTTCAGGCTGTATAAGCCGCTCGGACAGGTTTATTTTTGGAGAGTGACATTCTCGCTGCCCTTTCGCGTGCTGCGGTTTGTGCGCGCGCCCGCCTGCACCGGAACATAGTGCCATTGCGTTATAGACCGATGTGGACGTCTAGAGAAGCAACACTTTACAAAACAGCAGAAGATACGGATGCATCAAGGTATGCGATTTGTTTTTGACAGTATTTGTTGTTTCTGGCAGCCGTTACGTAAACCGCCGGTTCGGCGGCGCAGCGCGCGATGGAGAATAGCGGCGGCGGAGGACCAGTGCGTTGTGCGTGCAGCATGCACACCATTTTGGAGAAACATAACTGGAATACAGAATCCATATACATGATGGTGTCGTGGATTCATTAAATGTACTGCATGAATAGTTATTTATGCACCCTTTTAGGGTTTTATTAGCTGCACTGGAGACCGGGTATTACCGGGATAAATAGTAGCCTATGTCAAAACTGTGACCTCTGAGAATGTCGTGTCCTGTAAGCAGCACGGTCTGTGGTCTGATATACGCAAGGGAGTAGAATTAGGTAGGGACGGTAGGGACGTGTCACTACCAATATCCAGCGACTACTGAATTGTCCCTAGTAATTATTTTGATCAACGGTCCGTCAGGGTCTAGTCGGTGCATTCGGTACACAAACCGTTAACAGATCTGGTTCTCTACTATAAGTCCCGCCTTCTTGACCCGCATCACTAACACGATTGGCTCTGGGGTTTCTTTCTGACGTGTGATTGGCTGTAGCTGTAGGAAGCGCCGGAGCGCTGAGCTACATGTGTGTATAGGCTGAGTGCGAGTCACTGTCCGGCAGCACAAACATCCCGCCTCTTACTAATTCAGTAATGGACCGTACAGTTTATTATAGTGCTAAAAAAACACTATATTGTTATCCCACATACTTCATCTTATGATTATTCAGTTTATTCTTCAACATATTTAGGTAATTAATACAGCCTCAACCGCTTAAGGTACACATACGGTTCAAACACCTTTGGGATGTGTGAGCTGATATAAACATAGCACAAAAAGTAAGGAATTTTGTGTTTGGTAGATTATTTCTTTGTTGTAATAATGCAATAAATCTTATACCATTGTTAATTTCCCTTTAAATGCTGCCACATTTGTAAGGAACATGCATTTGTAGGATGAGCAGTAGAGCTGAGAATGTGGTTTGTGCCCATGAATGAAATGTGCTAAATCTTCTCTGCCTTTGCCAAGCAGCTTATGTTGCTGTTGCTATTGTTTTGAGCTTCTGGTACCCCCAGGTGCTGCCAAGCAGGTGTCTGATTGCCGATCTCCAGTCTCATCGGGTTGCCGGGAGGCCTGCCATGACTTCCCTTCACCGTCAAGCCCGTTTGCGTTGGTGTTGGCAACGTGCACTGGAACCTGAACATATGGAGGAATGTTATGTTCAGCGATGAGTCCAGATTCTGCCTAGGGCAGCTGGATTTTAAGTTCAAAGTGTGGAGAAGACGCAGAGAACGCTATGCTGATTGCTGCACCGATAGAGTAACGTGTTTTGGTGGAGGCAGTGTGATGGTGTCAGGTGGCATCTCCCTCACTGGAAAAACGAGGCTTGTCATCATTGGAGGCAATCTCAATACAGATAGATATGTGGCAATCCCATGTCTCCACAGTCTGGGACCAAATTCTATCCTCCAAGATGACAACACTCGCCCCCACAGAGCGGGGTTTATCAGAGACTACCTCCAGAATTTGGGAGTGGAGAGGATGGAATGACCTGCCAGCAGTCCTGACCTCAAATTTTATAAATAATGGTATAAGATTTATTGCCAAGAAGCATTGGTACAACAAAGAAATAATCTACCAAAACCAATTTCCTTACTTTTTCTGCTATGTTTATATGTTTGGGTCAATGTGATGTATGTTTTTTAATTTAAGATTAAATAATAAAAAAATTCCATTAGAAATGAATAGGAGTTTTTTAAACTGCTGTAATTCAGTCAATACTTGTGGGATCAGTTGGGTGTGCTGTTCGTGCCAGAGTGACCAACACAACTACGTTGGCTGACTTGCGACAAATGCTGGTTGAAGAATGGGATGCATCCCACAGCAGTGTGTGACCAGGCTGGTGACCAGCATGAGGAGGAGGTGCCAGGCTGTTGTGGCTGTGTATGGTTCTTCCACACGCTACTGAGGCTCCTGTTTGTTAAATGAATAAATTGTTAAATTGCCAATATGTCTAGTCTCTTCAAACTTCAATCATTCAGTCCACCAAACACCAAATGAGTCAATAGCAGAATAAGCTGTTTGGCAATGGCAGAGAGGTTTAGGCAAATATTTCATGGGCACAACCCACATTCTCAGCTCTACTGCTCATCGCACAAATGCATGTTCCTTACAAACGTGGCACCATTTAAAATGGAAATTTTATAAATAATGGTACAAGATTTATTGCCAAGAAGCGTTGGTACAACAAAGAAATAATCTACCAAAACCAATTTCCTTACTTTTTGTGCTATGTTTATATGGGGTCAATGTGATGTATGCTTTTTAATAAATTTAAGATTAAAAAATAAAAAATTCCAGTAGAAATGAATGGGAGTTTTTTAAACTGCTGTAATTCAGTCAAATTTCAAGATACAACCAAACTCACACCTGCGCACACACACAAACAACACACATGCACACACATTCGCACATACACATACAAACAACACACACACAAAACAGAAACACAAAAACAATACACACACGCACACAAAAAAGACACACACACAAAACAAATACACACAAACAACACACACACACTCACAAAATGCTTACACCTACACACGTACATGCAAAACACACAAACAACACATACAAACAAACACTGCACGCACCACACACACGCAAAACAGACACACATAAACAACATACATATACACAAACACACACTCACAAAACAGATACAACCCGACACAAACAAACAACACACACAGACACAAACACACACAAACACAGACACACACACAAAATAGACAAACACTCACAAAACAGACAGTCACAAACACACACAAGGCTGACACACATACCTACGTACTTGCAGCGCTTTTCAAGCACTATATATTTCCTTCAGGAAATGCAAATCTAGTTTTAAATGAGGTACGATTCTATATGGTTATTATATGGAACTGGTTGCAACCGTAAAAGTGTGTATGTGAGTGTGTGCATGTAACCAACAAATACTTCAAAAAATGTCAATGCCAACACATCAATTTTTCAGTTTCAAATAAATGTACGGTGTTCATGTATTCTTAAGCATGGTGTTATTTCTTCAGTGGAGATCATACTACAGCAGACGTTTCTTTAAAATTTGTGGCCACTAATATGGGCCACTATGGGGCACAGAGGGGTTTGTTCCTGATATTGTTTGTATTTCGAGAGAAAGTTAGATAAGAAAGTTTCTGTGAATAGGTTTGTAATTTTGAGTAGAAGCACTTTAAAGTTGGTCATGATATCTGCTTAGGTGTGCAGAATTTGCATATTAAACATTTACAACATTTTTTGTAATTACAATATGAAAAGCAGTGATTAATTACTCAGTCTTAGTTTTGTTTGGAAGCACAAACAACATGTTGAAGTCAACATCTTCTTCTTCTTCAAATAAATGATTTATTACATTAAAGTAACATACCTTTTAGTCAAAGAAGGCCTCATCAGACCATCAGAATTGCTGTTTATTGATCCTTGACCATAAACACTTCCACAGGTTTAGTTACAGAGCATTCAGAGCATTATTAATTGTGATAAAGCTCAGGAATCATAAGATGGTAATACACACTTTTTCTTGAAACAAGCCTGTGAATTGGTGTTATGTTGGTGTACCATGACTAACAGCTTTTATTTTATTTCATTTTCCAAAAACACCCAGGATAATTTCTTGTGTTACATGTAGAGGAAGACAGATCCCAAGGTTTGGTGGTTTGCTTACAGAATTTGACTGTGTAATAGACTTAACTGTTGTAAATAAGTTCAGAAAAAGTTAACCAACAGTTATGTGTATGCCTATTATTAGTAGAATATTTGCATATAAATTTTTTTAATCAGCTGTGTGTGCACATTAACAACACATTTTGAGCACCTCTAGACATCCGCTGGGTCACCCCAGATAAAACACTCCTAGAACCACCTCTGCTGCCAGGTAGTAATTAACATTACAAAATTCATTAATTACCATATTCCTAAATTCAGTATCAACTTAAAACCTAGTTGTCAATCCCTGAATATAATTTTTTTTCCAATTATGAATGTTTGCTTGTTTAGATGTTCAACCATGAAGTACAAAAAACTAACTGTGATGTTGTTGGTTAAGATAATCAACATAATCCAATAAATCAAATACAATTGTGTAATTATTGTCTCAGGAACATACTGACAGAAACAAAACTCCTTTATGAGTGTAATGGCTTCCATATCTATAAATAAAGGCTCTAGATCATGAAATTGCAGTCAGAAGTCTACCATAAATGCAAAAATGCCTAATCTTCCAAGGGCACACTGTGGACCACTTGTATGTCCCCAATGTCAAAATCAAATATATGGATTTATGGCTTATGGATATGCCATTAATGTGCCCTGTAGCTGTATTTCTGATGGCTAATCTATATGGACAATCCAGATTTATTTGTAAAGCACTGTGTTATATAGATATTGTCGCAAAGCAGCTTTCCAGAACATTCAGCTGTAGATTTAAGTCCCCAATGACAGTGACAAGGAAAACCTCATGAGGAAGAAACCTGGAGAGGAACCAAACACCAAAGGGAGTCCATCTTCTTCTGTGTAGCACTGAAGTATGCAGTAATACACAGCGGTTAAACTGGTTGTAACATGTAACATTTTACTTACTGTAAAATAATTAACAATTTATAGACATTTGACAACTGGACATAAAATATGACAAGGTGTGATCTGCTCTGAAAGCCATCTTCTCTGAATGTGGCAGTGTGCAAAACTACAGGCTGTAACTGTAAAAAAGCACAAAAAAACTCTTTCATTGCAGTTATTGATTTAAAGATTTTCCTGTGTTTGAAATAACTAGTAGAAATGAATAAGAATTCCATAATTTCTACAGTCAAACTGAAGTGTTGTCTGTATATTGTGCCCATTCTCTGTTCTTATTAAGGTTGCAGCCGAGTTTCCTTGGATAATCTGTGAAACATCAATCATTATGACCAAAGACGACGAGATCCCTGACTGGGTGGGAGCTCAAGAGTTCTATGAAAAATATGATCCCAAGGAGATTCTCGGAAGGTAGCAGTGATTTCTCACAAATCGAGATTGTTATTGCAGTATATGTATTTGTATATTGCCTGTAATTATAAGCTGCTCAAGCCTGGAACCTTATATCTTTAACTCTTTAACTGAGTTTAAAAAAAAAGCATGTTTTCCATTCGCCACTGTTCAATGCTGCAGAAGCAGCGTATATATGTGAGATCATTTAAATGATTTACCTTTTTCAATTTGAATTCTTTTGATGCACATCCTATGGTCATGAGCTGTGGGTAATGACCGAAAGGACAAGATCGCAGATGCAAACGGCTGATATGAGTTTCCTCTGTAGGGTGGCCGGGCGCTCCCTTAGAGATACGGTCAGATCCTCTGTCACTCGGGAGGAGCTCGGAGTAGAGCCGCTGCTCCTCTACATCGAGAGGAACCAGTTGAGGTGGCTCGGACACCTTTTTTGGATGCTCCCTGGACGCCTCCCTGGGGAGGTGTTCCAGGCAAGCCCCACTGGGAGGAGACCTCGGGGAAGACCCAGGACACTCTGGAGGGACTATGTCTCTTGGCTGGCCTGGGAACACCTCGGGATTCCTCCCGGGGAGCTGGCTGAGGTGTCCGGGGAGAGGGAAGTCTGGGTATCTCTGCTTAGACTGCTGCCCTCTTGACACGGCCTAGGATAAGCGGAAGAAGGTGGATGGATGGATGGATGGATCCTGTCTCTGCACTGGTTGAACTGTGTCCAACTGAGCTGAGAGTCAGATTACTGACATGTGTCACACTGGGAAAGCGCACTGATAGGGAAATATAACGGTTGATAAAACATTGTTAATACATTAAATGATTTTTTAAAGTCTATAAACAATATTAGTCTACTTTACAGATCTGGCCTTTATCTCTGCATAGACAAATGTTCAGATCTCTTTATTATTACTGATTTCAGGACTGCAACAGCTAAAAGCAATAATAAAACAGACATTTGAACCTTTTAATAATTTGACCATACATGTTTTCTCTTTGAACCTCAACCTAGAGATGCACTCCCAAAGCCACCAACTGTTGATGAGGGAAGCGATTTGACTTAGGCTACTTGATGAAAATTCTTCAACTTAAAGTTAGTCAAGGTTTTGAAAGCATATCACTAGGCTCAGATATCAGTGTTATTATTGCTTTTAGCAGTTGCAGTCCTGAAATCAATAACAATGCAGAGATCTGAACTTTTCTCTATGCAAAGATAAAGGCCAGGATCCTCAAGTAGACTAATATTGTTTTGAATCAAAGTATAGAGACAGGGTGTGCATCAAAAGAATTCAAACTGAAAAAGGCAAAAGCTATTATGTATTAACTTATGTTGCATTTTGCTTCAGTCTTGAGTCTACATTTTACCTTTAAGTCATTAACAAATTAAAAATACCTCCTTTTTTTGCCCCAGAGTGGGTCAAGCAAATTTATGTCACTTGGGAGGAGCTCACATGCCACACATAGAGGAAAAAATATGGAATCATTAAATTCTAAGGAAAATATTCTGAAATAATTCTGTAATATGTAGTTCTAAAACAAACACCTGCATCAGATTAGATCTGTTAATTAGTCTTCAGTTAAAAAAGAGTACTCACAACTCAGAGAGCTGTTGCACAAAGCGGATTGACATGAATCAACAAGAGAGATGTCAGTTGAAACAAAGGAGAGGATTATAAATCCTATTCAAGAAGGTAAATCATCACAAAATGTTGCAAAAGATGTTGGTTGTTCCCAGTCAGCTGTGTCTAAAATCTAGACCAAGTACAAACAAAATGAGAATGTTGTAAAAGGGAAGCATACTGGTAGACCAAGGAAGACATCAAAGTATCAAGATAGAAAACTTAAAGCAATATGTCTTGAAAACAGAAAATGCACAACTAAACAAATGGGTGGAAAAACTGGGTGGAAACTGGAGTCAATGTCTGTGACCAAACTGTAAGAAATCACTTAAAAGAAATGGGATTTACATACAGAAGAACCAAAGGAAAGCCGACATTAACACCTACACAGAAAAGATCAAGGTTACAGTGGGCTAAAGAAAAGCAATCATTGACTGTGGGTGACTGGATGAAAGTATTCTTCAGTGATGAATCGCAAATCTGCTTTGGGCAAGGTGATGATGCTGGAACTTTTGTCTTTTTGACTACCTGACGAAAACATGTAAATTTCCACAGTCAGTGATGATCTGGGCCTGCATGTCAGGTAAAGGCATGGGGGAGATGGCAGTCATTACATATTCAGTAAATGCCAAAGTCTACTTTGAAAGTTTGGACACGTTTCTTATTCTATCAGTTGAAAGGATGTTTGTGATGATGACTTCATTTTCCAGTGGGGGCAGGGGCAGTGTAGCTCAGTGGTTAAGAAGTTGGACTACTGACCCAAAGGTCATGAGTTCGAATCCCACCACAGACAAGCTGTTACTGTTGGGCCCCTAAGCAAGGCCCTTAACCCTCAACTACTCAGTTGTGTAAATAATATAAATGTAAGTTGCTCTGGACAAGGGCGTCTGCCAAATGCTGTAAATGTTCCAAGATGATAATGCATTTTGCCGTAGGGCAAAGGATGTGAAAACTATCCCAAAAAAGACATTTAATGTCAGTGGCATGGCCTGCAAATGCTCGGGATCTCAATCCACTTGAAAATCTCTGGTGGAAGAAAATGGTAATTGACAAGGCTCCAACCAGCAAAGCTGATCAGGCAACAACAGTAAAAGACAGAAAGAGCTGGATTGATGATGAATACTGTTTGTCATTAGTTAAGTCATGCCTCAGAGAATTAAAGCTGTTATAAAAGCCAGAGGTGGTGCAACAAAGTACTAATGGTGCAGTGTTTTTCTCATGATTCCATAATATTTTCCTCAGAATTTAGTGATTCTATATATTTTTCCTCTACATGATCTAAAAAAAGCAATTGTGACTGACTACAACAAATATATTTATTTCTTTTTTTATTGTTTCATCATGCCTGGAAGGCTGACATTTTGAAAAACAAATTTGTGGCATGTCTCTGTGATTAATATTTTTCTACAAAATTAAACAATTGAAAGAACATCCTCCAAGCGTGATGATTCCATAATTTTTGCCAGGGGTTGGAGAAGCCATACCCTACTGAAAGTCAAGATCCATTGATTAGATCCATTGATTAAAAACAGATGGAATGAGGTGTGGCTTCTGCTTGGCTGGAAGGAAAACCTGCACCCACACTGGCCCTTTGTGGATTCTGTTTGACACCCCTGACCTAGACGTTTTCACAATCTTATACCTTATACTTCTGCAACTGTAAAACTGTAATACTAACTTCAGAAATAACTTCTCTAATTTCTTGTACATCCAGGGGAGTCAGCAGCGTGGTCCGGCGCTGTGTAAATAAACGTACAGCTCAGGAATTCGCGGTCAAGATCATCGACATAACACCATCAGATAAAATGACACCTCAAGAGATTGAGGAGATCAGGGAAGCCACACTGAAAGAAATCGATATCCTGAGGAAAGTGTGTGGGCAAGAGAACATAAGTAAGAATTCACTTTTTTCATACCAGATAACAAATGGACAAATCAAAGAACAATCATGACCTGCATGACTTTCTTTTACAGCTGAGAGCAAAACCTTGCATATCTTTAGGACAAATTTGTGACACAGATATTGCTCCTTCTTTATCACAAATAACAGGAATAAAGTTAAGTCAAAAGATTTCAGCTGCTGTTTGAAACATGATTAATGTAACACTACACATTGCCGTCTGGCTCCTTGCAGGATATTTATATCTCCGTAGGATATTTGTAGATTGATTGTAAAACAGAGAAACATTTCCATTTTCTCATTAAAAAACACGCAGGATGTAAAACTTTGCACTCAGTAGCATTATTGACTGTTTCTGAGTAGATGTGCTCTGTAGAACATAAATTACCTTTTTGTATCATCCCTGTCATACAAATGGAAAAAAGACCCATCTCAGTTCCCAAAGATATCCACAGATGAGCAAAACAAGGAGCTCTTAAGGGGCACAACAGGAATGTGTTTGACCTGTTGAATAGGCATGGTGAGTTTGAGTCCCAATGATACAGCAGTCAGGATGTGCCTTGGTACTGTGGCTGTGGACTCTGGGTGGGAAGAGCATAAGCTCCCTTTCTTATCAATCACAGAGAACCTAGCCAAACGTCGGTATCTGTACAGATATCATCAGTATCTGTACAGACATGAATGCAAATATGTGCAGATAATGCTCTTCTGTGAGAGCGTTATTCTGCCCTGTGATTCAGCCTGAACAGCAGGTCAAAAAAGATTTGGTTGGCTGGGTTCATGTATCTTGGAGCTTTCACCTTTCTCTGTGATTATGGGGTGGTGTGATATGACACAAAGTGGAATGTTTTATTCCTCTTACACCACAGCAAATTCACAATGATAAACCTCTGCTCAAATGCACTAGATAATTGCTTATCATTATGGTATCAAAGAGAACAATAAACCAAAATGAGCCAGAATGCACTCCTTCTCCCGGCTGTGGTCTTCTTCCTATGTGCAGCTCCCCTAGTTGGTGCCTGATAAACTTGTGTTCCTCTGTAATTGATGAGAGAGAAGCATACAGGGGTTAGACAATGAAACTGAAACACCTGTCATTTTAGACCACAATAATTTATTAGCCTCCTTTTGTGGCCAATACAGCGTCAATTCATCTTGGGAATGACATCTACAAGTCCTGCATAGTGGTCAGAGGGATTTTAAGCCATTCTTCTTGCAGGATAGTGGCCAGGTCACTACGTGATGCTG
>JAOVYV010000021.1:11602861-11613308 GCA_025674545.1 Hassar affinis
CCCACAGTCCAAAGACATGCACGTTAGGTTGATTGGTGTCTCTAAATTGGCCCTAGTGTGTGTGTGTGTGTGTGTGTCCTACGATGGCGCCCTGTCTAGGGTTGTTCCTGCCTTGCGCCCTATGCTGTCGGCATGATTTTTATGATTTGTATTTTTTAAAATAATTACTAATGTACTTTAAATCTCTAATTTGGGCAACAGAATTATATAGTATGTTCAAAGTGTGACAGTATAACAGGATTCAGGGTCAAATGAATGTTGTGGAACACTAAAGTGTACATTTTCTTACAGTCAAAAATGGATGACTCAATAAAGGATGTTTCAAACATGATGCTAAAAGAATTCACACATGTAAATCATGTAAATCAATGTATCCAAACATTTCTGTCTTTGTTTCAGATGTACCTACTCGCCATATCATAAGAATATCATTATTTTTGTGCTTTAACCAGATTATATTTTCACACATAAATGAAAACTTCCAACTCACTATAAAAGGTTTGCTCATAGTTGTGATGTCTTAAGAAGGAATCTGGTTTTAAAATAATGAGACATGTAGGCCAAAGGGAGGACTTTAATTGCCTTCACAGAGAGTTTATATAGACACAGTGACCCTCTCTTCTCCATCTATCATTTCCCTGGAAAGAATAGTAACATTGAGTAGTTGTGGCTGAGAAGTAGACAAGGTATGTTTGCAATATTCCAGTGTAGGCTTTGAGACAAGCCATAGATCATTAGGGACATACACAGTTTGCCAGGGGCTACATGTTTAATGGTTGTGAGATGGGGTACCATTAAGGGTGCCATTAATATCACCATAGAGGTATAGCAAACAGACACTGGGATAATCAGGAATGTAGGGATCACATTTCAAACCATCAGATCTCACACAACTGACATAAACATTTCAGTTCAAGCACTATAAGGTAACTGCCACCGGGTGAGCAATTATTCTGCAGCAAGAGAATACTTTCTATGCTAAAAATAGTGTAAATGATAAGGCTTTTCTGGTAAACATTATGATGTGAACAATGGAAGGATCAAGCCAATTTCCTTTGGAAAGAAACCATTACATATACAAAGAGGTATTTTCTTTGCAATACTTTGTAGCCTGGATTGGAAATGGAAAACATTCTTGTTTCATCATAGACCGTTTTATGACTCAATGAATTTTATTATTATTTTTTTTAGACAATCAAGATATCAAAACTTAAGTTGATGTAAAATCCAGAACAGGTAAAAAAAAATCCCTGGAACCCTGGCTTCTCTTTAATACTGAAATACTGTATAAGAGAAGCCAGCAGTGTCCCATGGTGGCCCCTAACCTGAATTTTGTGATCGTTATGGAAGGCCAGGGAACTGATTAAGATTGGTCTGAGTAATAGCATATTTGCTGCATGAGAGACTAAAGGAAAAAAAACCGTATGGAGAAGACACTGGTGATGACCAAAGCTCCCCTGAGAAAGGAAAGTGATTAGTTAAGCCTCTTTGTAGTGCAAAAACAGAAAAAAACAAGCATTGTGTTTACATCTTAGATTGAATAAAAACAATCACATGAAACATAGAGAAAATGGTCTACTTGAATAAGATGAAGTAACATCTTACACTGACGTCAATGGATGACACGCTGCCTGTGCCTTGCTTGAGGGAAACTGTTTCTTTTATTTTGTTTGTACTTAGGGTTCCTTTCCCCAGTCTGGCTGAAAAACATTAGATCACTGTGTTTTGTGTTGAAATATCTTGCATGTTGTTTGAGTTTTTCTAAGAGTTGGCTTAGAAATATGGAAACATAGAATATCTGAGAAACTGGGGATTTTCAATGGATTGAATTAAATTCACTGAAGAAAAAAGCACAATACAAGCATTGAAATGATGAGATATTGTGGTTTCATTGTGGTCTGAAGCTTGGCAGTTAGCCTGGGCTGAAAGAACTGGCAATGACAATGTATACCCGTCTGAGGAAACTTTAGGATAGGATAGTGTTTAATATAAGGATTCTTAACTTCCTAAATTGCTCTAATTGGAATGTTCTCTGATAGGAAAACCCCGTTCTGCATAGAACCTTCAAAAGTATCCACAGCAAGACAAATCAAAGAGGAAAGAGTAATTATACACCCCTGGAGTCCTAATCTTGATACTGGCTTTTTTGTTTTGTCACAGGCTTGCCCAAACAAGACCCACCTCTTTGACTACATCTATCATATTAAAATATATTCAAGAGCTACCCTGGAGCACTGCAAATCCCAATCAAGATATTTCTTTTCATGGACCTCTTAAAGACAAACAGTAGACAAACAAATCTTCAGCAGATCCTCCACTGCCTCTTGGTACATATCTCTTGTTAGACTCAAGGGTTATATCCAAGTCATCAGAGGATCAGTGCTATTGGCTCTCACTCTATCCTTTTCTTTTTCTCCATGCATATCCCCTTTCTTTATTTTTTCTACGTCTTTGCACTAACCAACGTGGCCATTACGGCTACAGCATGTCCATCCTCAGCTGCTGCTTTCTAAACTCCCTTTAACATTTCCACGTCTCACACTCTCCTTACTTGTTATCCATCCTCCCAATGTGTCCTACTGCTACTACTGTAATATGATGGTTATAATTCAGTCCCTGAATAGTGTTCCAGATTTTAGCTTTCCACCTGGATTTATTATCTGTTGTCCCATAAGCCTTTCTTTGACCACATTCCTGGTCGATTTGTTCTGCTGTGGACTGCCATCTGTCCCAAATATACTACTGGACCACATTCTATGGTGCTGATGTGTGGAACTTTGGTAGAAGCCAATGTTTGGAATATTCTAATCCAAGCGTAGCCCTTTTCTGTTCAGTCACCACCCTGCACCTTCCACATGTACCTCTGGTTAAACTGATACTTGAAGGATTCTGATATACTGTAACATACTGTATTTTGAAATATTGTAATGTAATTCATGGTTCTTGTGCTACATTGTTAAATGATGCTGTATTGTTACTGTTAGTTAGTAGTGGTTGTGTGCTGTGCTGAATCTTTCCCCCAAACAATCCCAGAGACCAAGTTGTCTGTGGGAAAAAAAATCACCTCAAAATTTATTCATAAAATAAATCATGTGCACAATTGAAGATCGCATATGGTTTGGATATATTGATATCTCACTTATTCAGTGTACAACCCCAATTCCAATGAAGTTGTGTAAAACATAAATACAAACAGAATACGATAATTTGCAAATCCTTTTCAACCCATATTCAATTGAATACACTACAACGACACGATATTTAATGTTCAAACTGATAAACTTTATTGTTTTTTGCAAATATTCACTCATTTTGAATTCACTCATCATGCCTGCAACAAACAAAAAAAACAAATCAGTTGGGACAGGGGCATGTTTACCGCTGTGTTACATCACCTTTCCTTTTAACAACACTCAATAAGTGTTTGGGAACTGAGGACACTAATTGTTGAAGCTTTGTAGGTGGAATTCTTCCCATTCTTGCTTGATGTACAACTTCAGTTGCTCAACAGTCCGGGGTCTCTGTTGTTGTATTTTGTGCTTCATAATACGCCACATATTTTCAATGGGAGACAGGTCTGGACTGTAGTCAGGTCAGTCTAGTACCTGTACTCTTTTACTATGAAGCCACACTGTTGTAACACATGGCTTGGCATTGTCTTGCTGAAATAAGCAGGGACATCCCTGAAAAAGACGTTGCTTGGATGGCAGCATATGTTGCCAAAACCTGTATGTACCTTTCAGCATTAATGGTTCCTTCACAGATGTGCCAATTACCCATGCCATGCACACTAACACACCCCCATACCATCAGAGATGCTGGCTTTTGAAATTTGAAACAATAGCAATTCGGACAGTCCTGTTCCTCTTTGGCCTGGAGGACACAACGACCATGATTTCCAAAAACAATTTGAAATATGGACTCGTCAGACCACAGGACACTTTTCCACTTTGCATCAGTCCATCTCAGATGAGCTTGGGCCCAGAGAAGCCGGTGGCTTTTCAGGGTGTTGTTGATATATGGCTTTCACTTTGTATGTTAGAGTTTTAACTTGCACTTGTAGATGGAGCGCCGAATGGTGTTCACTGACAATGGTTTTCTGATGTGTTCCTGAGCCCATGTGGTAATATCCATTACAGAATGATGTCTGTTTTTAATGCAGTGCCGCCTGAGGGATTGAAGGTCATGGGCATTCAATGTTGGTTTTTGGCCTTGCTGCTTACTTCCAGAGATTTTCTGAATCCAGATTCTCTGAATCTTTTGATGATATTATGGACTGTAGATGATGAAATCCTTACATTCCTTGCAAATGCATGTTGGGAAATGTTGTTCTTAACTGTTGGACTGATTGCTCATGCAGTTGTTCACAAAGTGGTGAACCTCGCCCCATCCTTGCTTGTAAATGACTGAGGCTTTTGGGGATGTGGAAAGATCCAATGTTTGTTGCAGGCATCAAATTCAAAATGAATGAATATTTGCAAAAAAACAGTAAAGTTTATCCATTTGAACATTAAATATCTTGTCTTTGTAGTGTATTCAATTGAATATGGGTTGAAAAGGATTTGCAAATCATTGTATTCTGTTTGTATTTATGTTTTACACAATGTCCCAACTTCACTGGATTTGGGGTTGTAGATTTTCCCTTTAACTGCATGGTGCCAGGTAATGTTTTCACAGGAAGTGGAAATGTCATGCTTTTACATTCACTTGCTATTTTTGTTCATATGGCAATCTTTGAATGATACAGTATTTTTGTCAAAATATACAGTTGTTGGTTGTTGGTAAAGATTTTGATTTGCCTGAAATCAAATGTATTCTCAGAAGAAAATGCACATAACTAAAAACAACTACAGTTATCTTTCAACAGACAGTCACTGTTATTTATTTGAACAATTGTATATCTGAATTCAGGAATTATTCTAGCTTTACTTTGCATTCTAATTTGTCACATAACCAGTTGCTAGGTAGATAGTCAATTAATGAGATCATTTATCAATTTATCTTTACCATCTGCTCCTGTTTTAGATGTCATCAATATCATTTATCACCATCAATGTCATCAACCTAAATGTTGCTAAATCACACCATCTGCATGCAGCATTTCATTTGTGAAGAATGATTGCATATGTATATTTATTTGTCAGTAGTGAAAGCAAAAATATTTCAGATGTAGAGTTAGCAGTTTTCCATTTTCCATTTTCAATTCTGTGAGGGAGCTCAAGTATACACAGTTCACATCATATTATACTATAAGCAGAACAAGACCATCTAAGATCCTGCTTTACCTTTATATGTTCAAAACAACTGCAAATAATATCTAAGGAATCTTGCTGGATCTTGACGATTTTGATAGTGATAACATTCAGAACCTTCCAACTGGAGTTCTTGCTAGTTTTATAAAAATAAAAACTCCACTTAAATAGCATACTTTATTATGAACCCTATGGAATATAAGGGACTTGAATGAATAAACTAATACAAAATATGTTATGTATGAATAATAAAACCATTTAAGAAAAAATAAAATGCTGCATAAAGCCAAAAATTGTCAATACGAATGTGAATTTACTTGATTTAGCTGAAATATTGGGTGTTGAAATGCATCTGCTTAGCCAAAAGCTCTGGCAGAGAAACATCTGTGACACCGTGCTGTTTATAGCTGATCTCAACCTTCTAATTTATGGCTCCCCTTGTTTTTCTCCAGACTTTGAAAGACTTCCCATGAGCTTCTGCAATTGCCTGTGAATTTTATTCACTTTCCTCACTTTCTGTTTGTGGGTTTAGCTCACAGTCCATGTTTACATTAAGTGCTTGGCTGCTCATGTACTAAATAAGACAATAAACATAGTTTATGGGATGTTAATCGACACTGCAAACTAAGCACTTGCGGTTACAGAATATTATTTATTAGAACTAAGTTTATGTTCTGTAATATGTGTTTGCTGAAAATGATAATATCAAATGTATGTGTATATGATTCAAAATGTGAACAATAATAGCAGCTAGTTGCACCAGTGGAATGTAAGCTGTATCTTAGTCAGGTTTAGAAGTTCATTTCTCACTATATCTGAATGTATGAAGAACTAAAATGAATAGTTTTGTAAATGTTGTAAATTTATGTCCTTCCACATTGCAGATTATTTTTGCAGCATTTGTTGCTATGGGTTATTAAAATAATGTAATTATTAATTAATTAATTATTTAAATATATAGTTTTTAAATATATTTAAATGAATTAGATAAAATGTAAATAAATATAGTTCAGAAGATAGAACTTGGTTAAAAGAAAATATCCTTAGAAAGATGGGCTCTAACCTCTTCCCTTTGTTTCATAGATGTACTAGGATTTCCTGTTTATGTCTGCTTTTGCTAAGTGGCAAAACACACCACCAGCCAGTTAGCCAAAGCTTTTATCGAGGATGTTGTGACACCCCAGTAGGTAGAAAAGGGAATGAGGACATAAGAGAGGATGGATGCATGGGAGATGTCAAATCAGCTTAACCACTTTAAAGTAGAAAACCCCTTTAAATCCAAGTTTATATAAGCATATCTTAAATCAGTATAATTATAGGTCATAAATAGTTACAATTATGTAAATAGAGGTACAACAAAATTGTCCTATTATATAGGACATTCATGTGTTCATACTAATTTAATGTGATTAGAAATACAAATATGATTTAATTAAATGTTGAAAAATGTATCTGGATTTATAATTGGCCACATTTTGTTGCTATACATTAATACATAATCAGAAACAAGATGTGCTCTTGAACAAAAGTAAAACAAACTGCTTACTAAAATTTTGTCTTTTTTCCAAAAGACAAAACAAGATAATTGTGCAGGACCTGGATTTATCTTAAACTAACTATCACAGTATATATTACTAAATAATCAAGCATCAAGCATGATTTTTATAACATCAGAAAATATAGCATTTGCTTTGTGTTCTTAATTTACTAACTATTAATAATTATTCTGTACATATAGTAAAACAGTAATAGGAAAGGAATGTAATTACAAGAGTTAGGAACGTACAGGACCTGTTCTTTTATGTTTGGACCCATACCATATTAGCCTACTTGTGTTATGTCCTGAGTAGGCTTTAAAATCTCTCATGTCAAATAAAAATCTGGATATTCAACAAGAATCTAGCTGTGAGCTATGATGATGTTTAGCAAGTCCATTCAGCATAGTCTTATACTTATGTCTGGGGTCCAACATTTTTGACTGTATGCACAGTGTTTAGGTCTTACACTGCAAATTCACTTCATTGCTCTAAATATTGAGGCAAATTGCTGTTCATTGTTTTATCAGTGGTATTAGTTTAGTCTGCAGGCATTCTGGGGATTACATCGTTTCCCAGGGCTGGACTCATACCCTTTCAGCTTCCACTTCAGGCTGTCAGTGCAAATGCCAACACACGCAATGCTACACAGAACTTTCACCACATGGCTGTCCTGACAAATATCAACAATCAGTAGAGAACTGCTGAACAACAAAAGCTTTTTATGTTGTTGCCAGGTGGAGCAATTCCAGCTCTTTAGAAACACATTTCTTCCTTTCCGTGTCTGTTATTTAATAGCTTTTTTTTTGCTTCTCTTGTTTTATGTGAAGGCTGATTTTATCATTACATTTTGATATATATAATTCCTCCCACAGCTTGAATTTTAGTAAAGGTCTAAATCATACTGAATGGCAGTGCAATATGCACCATCTGCATTTGGTATTTAATTTGTGAAGGAAGATTGCATATGTATGTTTATTTGTCAGTAGTGAATGCAAAAATATTTCAGATGTTTAAAAATGAACTTCAGACGTGTTTAGGAGTTAGGAGTTAGGATTCCTAAAGGGAAACAGGCATGTTGTGTCAAGATTCATTTTCTGGAATTTTCCACCGCATCTGTTGAGACAGAAGAGCAATGGAGAAAGTCTTAGAAGAAAACAACTGCAAGACATCTAAGGTTTTTTTTGCATTTCAGTTAATTCATTATGTAGTTAAGTTTTCAACATATTTTTGTATTAAACAGACATTTTTTAAATTTAATTTCAATGAGCTTTATTGGGATGACAGTATACATTCACAGTATTGCCAAGGGGTGTGTGATCAGTGTTTTTTAACATTGTTAGTTTGAATTAATAGTCACTATTAGAATGCTGGCATGAAGGACGTTTGCTTATGTTATTAGAGACAGAAATATGGCTGAGGTTATCTTTTTGTAATAAATAAGGCAAATTATGTAGTCAATAGTGATTATTGGTTAAAAATGGTAAAGCTTAGGTTAGATACTTACATAGTACAGGTAAGTTAGCACTGTTACCTTATTTTGAGCTGTTACATAACTATGATCATTACTTCTAGCTAGTTGCAATTCTCCCATACTTGTAAGTAAAAAAAAAAAACACAACAAAAATTCCAATATTTCTATGTCATTGTTTTTAAACTACTATTTTAAGGGGGCTTGCTGTACCATCAGCACCATCGGGGTTGAAGAAGGCTCAGGGATTACCCCCAAACCAGGCCTGTGACCACCCAGCTGACACCCTCTGGTGCACGGCCTCACCACAGAGAAGGCTCTCCTCCAAGCCTCCTAAGAAAAAGGTACTGGTCCTGGGGCTAGTCCATACCCAGGACTAGGACATAACCTAGGTTATTTTTAAGGCAGCCCCCTCTAACTGTCTGGGTCAGAGGACACGGCTGCCTAATCGGTTCCTCCAACCCAAGGAACTCTCCCAGACTCGGACTACCCCTTGGCACTCTCAGGGGAATTGCATTGAGGGTTTGGGGACATCATGAGCCATCCCTTGATGTCCTGTAAGGGGGCTTGCTGTACCGTGGCCGAACACTAGGGCATTCGTGCTGGGAGGACTTAATCTCCCAGGATTCTTAGGGGCAATCACGAGTCGACAGGAGACGCCTGCTTGTCAACCTATTTAATGGGATCCTCGAGTGGTGCCCCTCATCACGCTCTTTTGTGAGCATGACCATGGGGTAGGGCTTATGCCCAAGTAAATTTACCTGACGTATGAGTGTGGCTAGAAGATCTGTTATTACGCCTCATTGGTGCCCCCTTCATTTGCTGCATTTTTAGCCCATTCTCCTCTTTGGTTTTCCCCTGCTATGGCAGGCAGTCATATTTCCCCCTTCCCTTTAGTGGGGAATAGTCCCTTAAGGGCTAGCTGCTCTCTAGCCTTCTCAGGAAGGTCTAAGCTCCACTTCTAGGTTCCCCTAGCCTTGTTATTTTCACTAAGGTTATATATTTATTTATCCACATTTATAAATATATATTTATTTTATTCCTTCTTTATATTTCATTATTTTCCCTTTTTCTCTCTTTCTATTGTCTGGCCTGACAAATAAGAGCCCAGCATTCCCTGCAATTGGGTCCAGTTGCCCAGGCTCCCCTGTTACAGCTATAGCATTTCATGTAACCATATACTGCAGAGTGTCAGTGGTGGCATGGTCAAGTGCTTTCAAATGGTGAAGTTGAACTGGTTCTCAGATGATTTTCACATGTGGCTCGTTAGCAACAAGTTCATTTATATGTATATGTCTGAGTGCTTTCAAATAGAGTTCAACCCTGAAAGTAAAGTTTGGGTTTTTGAGTTTGCCAAATCTGTCTCCTGAGTCTTCTTCCCATTATCCACACCAGTTTACACATTGTTACACGGTGTTGTGAACAAGTCTATTAAATAATTAGCTCAATTAGAAAAAAATCTGAAATTTCAACTGAGTATAAATTTGCCTAGACTGGAAAAGGTGATGAATTCCAGCAACAGTAATCACCCACATTCCCTATTGCATTTATTTTCAGAGTCTGGTTTATGGTTTGAATGGATTTCAATGACATTCACATGGTAAATGCAGAAGTCCAAGTTCCATGTTTTCCAGACAGCCAAAATACAAGTATGACTCATTCTATTTCTATTTTAAATGAATCATTTTCAAGTGTAATCAAGCATTGCTCTGGCAACTAGAGACAGAGGGGCAAGGAGGTAAGTGCTCACACCATGCATATTAATTGACCTAATTGCTCTCTCTTTATGTGTGTCCAGTGAACTTGACAGCTTAAAGGGGAGGAGCTGGAGAGTGCAGGAGAGAGAGACCCATGCCAGAGCCCACACCACCACACCAAACCTGAGTGAATGTTTTAAGTGTTGCAAAGCTGAATTGAAGTTCTCTTAATAAATACCCCATTCTGTTGACCCTTTTTTGTTCCTGTGACTTGTCACAGTAAAACTCAGTTTTAGCTGATTAAGGCTGCCTTTATACTGTGCTTTTGTTTTTGTAGAGAAAAAGAACTGCCTGATGTAAGGATGTACTCCACACAGGTGTTTGAAAGCAAACGCAGAGTTTATTCAAAAGGTTGAAGTCCAAACAATAAGTCAGCTCAGAGCGGGAGCAACAGAAACAAAACAAAGGAGCATAAACAAGAGCGAAGGGGAT
>JAOVYV010000021.1:11633867-11646698 GCA_025674545.1 Hassar affinis
TCAGAGTTGCCAGCTGGGCACCGGCTCCCCCGTGACCCCGTAACTGGGAATAAGCGGTACAGATAATGACTGACTGATGACAACATTTTAGATCTGCATCCATGCAGATTTGCAAAAACAAGTGAAAGCACTGTAGTATGTATGCCAGGCCAGTAGGTGGCAGAATAACTTTTCCACTCATATCTACAAACACCACAAAAGAACACTGTGACCTGCACATTACTGAACCACCCGACCTGCAAACAGCTGGCTTTAGCCTGTATAGAGATGACATCCATATCATAAAGTAAGAGATAATTCTTTCATATATAATGCACCTTTAAAAAAGAAATGATACTCATGTAGACAAGGTTTTGCCTGAGCAGAGTGAACAGTGGTGCACAATTTTTTGGGCTACCCAAACATTATATAATACATTGATAGCGAGGTATAACCTAATAGTGGCTGGCTTTAGGTTACTAAATAAACATTTGAATTGGTCCAAACAGGGTTCTTTATTGTGGAATTTAATTGAATTGTGTCCTCGAAAATGTTCATTCTGGAACCTGAATTCAAAGTTTCAGGCCTCAAAAAAAACTCTATTATGTGGACACAAAAAAAGTTTTCACAAAAATGCTGTTTTCACTGTTGTCATGTGGATGGGATCTTTAAATAAAGGTAGTAAAGTAGTGAACACAGACAATCACAGTGAATGTGATACAAGCAGTGAAATGGACTGCTGTTTGTAGTAAATCACTCTTGGAACCCTATTTGGACAGTCAAATTAGTCAACCAGAACTAACAGTTTTTTTTAATAGTAAACATTAAACAGTTAATATCACTTTCAAAAAATGTAAATGTATATTTATTAAGTTATAGTTAAAAGCATCTGTGTTGGACTGGCTGAGTTATGGACATGACCCTTGACATGGTACCTATGCAACATATCCAATGTGAATTTCAGGTATGACTTTTTTACACTGTATATTGCAAGATACAGTATTTGATAGAGAAGAAAATGAATATGATATACTGCAGTTAAGAAAAGCATGGAAATAATTCATCAGCTTTACATTTTTAACAAGTCTTAAAACATCTAATTTGTTTTTAATAGTTTACTTACTTTCAGCTTAATCTATTAAATGACAGTTTCAAGAAATGCTCCTATTTATTCCGTGGAAGGATTGTGTAACAAACTGTCAGAAAAACAAGGCTTTCACTTGGTGAAAGGCTGTGTGAACAGATGTCCTATTTTTCCTGGAAGTGTGCACTTATTAAGGAATATAATATCCATCCAAGATTTTAGAACATTCATAAAATTGCCTAAGATTTACTCATTACTTCGATTGTAGAAACACAATTTTTGTTTGTTCCATGCATGAACTTGGTGGACACATGGTGTAAGTTAGAAGTGTGCATCCTGCTTAGCAGACATTAGGTAAAAAACTTGTCTGACACACTGAGAGTAGGAAGCCAGAGCAGAGCTATACTGAACGTCAGAGTTGACAGTGAAACACAGCATATCCCCAAAGTAGACATATTTTCTTGGTGAACAACTTCTTTTTGAACAAGTTACTAAGGTGAATGGATCAGACTTGGTCACTGCCATTCACAGAGTCATTCCTTTTGTTGAGCTGATGCTGTCTGGCTTTTGCAAACCACAAAATTTATGTGTAAACCAAAGCTCTACGTTTCCATACATGCCCCTTATTGATTTCATGATGTTCAAACACAGTTTTTATGGAGAGTTACATATGTTTCTGGGAATGTTGTATTTGAACTGTGCTTTTTTTCTTAAATCATGCCAGACATACCTCACATATATTCACTCATATCATTCAGTGAGTAAGTTTTGAAATCAGTGAACTTTCCACCATTAGAGAGTTTTGCTTCTCTCTCATTTAGTAGATCACTTTTTAAATCACTTTTTTAAATCTTCAGTCTTAACTGAAATTTGCTCAGCTCTTATTCAACATATGAGTGCACTCAGTGTCTTCAGTAAGTCCATTGAATCCTGCCCAGGCTTATTCAGTCACTGCTAGAAGTTTTCACTAGTAGTCTGTAGTCATATTGGGTTGGGAGTAAAAAACTTACAAGATAACAGGGAAACAGGATACACTAAATGATCAGTCAGATAACTATAAATGTATGTAGCCATTGTAAAATGCTGTAACCAATGGTGTTTGAGTTTGTAAGAGGTGTTAAATGAAAAAAAGGCTTTTACTGGTATATTTTAAATAATTTTATTTATTATTATAACCCTAGCATTTATAATGTATAGCATTTCTACACAAAAGTGACTTTTGTTTAATCTTTTCTTTCATTCAGGAATCATTCATTTCAGCAGGAGATACCTGATACAAACAGTAGAACAGAGAATTAGATGAAGATATATCTCTCTGGTGCAATTCGGTTATAAAGTAAAATAACATTGTGCAGAGTTGTTACAACAAGTACCATCACTGTAAAAAAAAGGTATACTCTGCCTGAATGACAGGCAATTCTGTTCCTCCTACCTAGAAAGCAGGACCATTTATGCTCTCCTGGACTCTTGACTATAGTTGGATATATCATTGTTGTTATTTGAACTTGTGGTTACGCAGAAGACAGGGTGAATGATTTAGGAGTCACTAATGCAGAGTCTCATTTCTCATGCTTCCTGATACAGATGTCACTTGCATCAGATAAAAAATATCATCCATATGGCATAAATCAATCTTAATTCCACTTGGGACATCAAGTCCAAGAACTTGTGGTTGTCATAAAGAGCAACATGGTTTGCTTTACATTCTTCACTATTTTGAGATATTGAATTGGAACGGATGACATAAGATTCTTGGCCCCTTTGAGGGATGATGCTTTTGCTCACCTAAGTAGAAGGACCAGTTTTTTACTTTTAAGCACATTTAGCATTTAGTGATATAATGATGTTTACTTGTCTTTAACATGTCTTTAAGCATAAGTATGCTTCTGACTCATCAAATGGTATATCACCTGGAAGCCAAATAAAGCTTTTTAGTTGACTATTTAGTTGACTAGAAGACAAAGAATCACAAGAATCACAAATGGATTTTTGCAGTTATGTGGCCAGACATTTGGAGAACATTCACCCAACTCCTCCTCTGAGATTTTGGTTATTTTTCATAGTGATCTGAACAAATTTATCAGAGAACATAGAACAGAGAACAAAAATGTAGCTTGGCAGTCAGTTCCACCCCAAGGACATTGCACTGGAAGAGAACTGCACTTTTTCATAGATGCATTGATTTGCGTAATGCTTCATAGCACTGGTATCAAGCTATGAGAAGTAAAACAAAGAGACTTTTTGTTCAGACGGTAAAAAAAGGATGTTGTGAGACAAATGCACAACATATTAACTTCAGTAAACACATCAGATTTATGACTACTGTCAAGCAAAAAAGATCCAGTACATGATATGCTGTACAGAACATGGTTTTGAGCTTTGGATATAGGTGGTTGCCTAGTGTGTGGAAAAAAACAAAAAGCATGTGACATTGAGACACATTTCATTGTGAAAGCTACTCTGATCTCTGGCTTAATAATTTATTCATTTTTGTTTGGCAAAAAAACTCCTAGTTTCTTTCTTAGTTCTGTTTACTGAGCATTATAATATCAAGACATGTTCAATTGTACCAACAACTCAGTAATTTGATGCAGGCGCACAGTGCTCTACCAAAGTTCCCGTCATTCCCAAGGAATGTTATTTGATTACACTTGGATATGTAAGGCAGCCAGAGTACAGTGCTCCAATTGTGTGAGTAGCTCTCACAGAACAAATAGTTGAAGCTCTGGTGGTTTGGCATGCAAGACCTACAGGCATCACTGCACTCACCAGGTTTCACACATTACCTGATGACCTCGACAGGTTTGTAGATAATTACACTACACACATATGAGGTGCTTTAGGGAGCTCCCAGGTGTTGGCCAGGTCCAGCTTCCATCTGTAACACCACTACAATGTTTTTAACACAGAAATGCAATAGCCCCAGAAGGCAAAGGGAACTGAAATGTGTTCCTGAAACAATTACATCACAAGCCTGTGGATTTGGCAGAGTACCATGAGCTCAAAAAATTTAGTTTGAGTGTGATTTAGATTTCAGCAGCCTAGTTGAATACTGTTCAAGAAGGGCCACCTGTTGAATGTCTGATTCACCTCAAAGCAATTCAATTATGTCCCAGTAAATAAGTGCACTTCCTTCTCAGTACAGCTATGCTGAAGTGTTGCATTTTAAACGAAATAGTAAAATGTTGTCAAGGGGGAAATATATATCTCGGTTGTTTAGTGTGTCTGTGGAGAAATCAGTAATTCAGTTCTGACTCACAAGCTGAATCTGTAGTGTCCATTAATATCCTAACACCTGCTAAAACAGTCGCCATTATTATTTCCAACAAGTGTAACGTGAATGGTCCAGAGACCAGCTGCTTTATTCACTGTGGATTCCTTGTATTTAACATTGTGTCTTTTGAGATGTCTATTGAGATGTTGGAGACGTGTTCATGTTGGCTGAGATGTGGTGGGTTGCTCAGAGACAGGTAACACCAAGAACCTTGTATCTGAAAATGACATCAACATTCTGACATTTAACATTCTGGCAGGAGACCACACATAGCAGCCAAAATGTTCTGTAAAAATTCCTTTTTGTTTCTGCTTCAATGGGAAAAATGCCCATCTGAAAAATAAATACCATAATCCTTTGGTCAGCATGAAGTCACTAGGGAGACTAAATAAAGTACACAATAATCATACCTTTTTGAGAAAATTAAGGGTAAAATACCCCCTGGGAAATCTACTGAAACATGCATTATAGTATTATTGTTACACACATATATTGTGTGTACTTTGGTATCAAACATTGTGAGAATGTGGTAGAGTCTTCTCATATTCATATATCATGTTATATACTGTATGGTCAGAAAGTATTCTTACAAAAAAGTATAAAATTAATGCAATTAATGCAAATTCATGATTCAACACATGACAATAACGAGGAAGTGGTAGTTAGGACTCCAAGTTGTCGATCAGAAGGTTGGGGGTTCGAGCCCTGACATCAGGGCTCAATATATGACAAAAGACTGACTCTGCTATGGTGTAATGCAATTTGATTTAGTAGCCTCCAGTTAATGTGTCCAACTTTGTTCATAATCTGATCATGATGCAGAAAAACACTAAATTAAAGATATCAGAGTTGTGGTTTTGGAGATTTCCCAGAGAGCAGGTATGGACACCAAAGACCATGAGTCTTTGCAATAGGAAAGGGCAAGGCTAATAGTTTAAAGAGTCACAAGCTTACATTTTGTTTACTATGTCAAAACATGTGACATGTGGACTGAGGTTTGTATCCCTATTGCTGTATTGTGCTTATTCATGTATTATGTATTTTGTTTGTAGAAAAAAAACATCCTTATCATCCTCATCCATATCCTCATCATCTTCATGCTTGGACAAGCCAGGGACTTGAACTTATTTAATAGAAATACTATCTACATTCACAGTGAGATTGGAGAAGCTGGAAATGGGAGTTGTAGGGCCAACTAACAAGACTTATTTTGTCAGTATTTTAAGATTCAAAATGCTTCTTTAGTGCCCTCAGAGCAGGAATACCAATCCACGGTTTCCTTGTACATTCCTCATTATTTGGTAGAACATAACCAGAAATATCATATTGTGTTTAATTTCTTATTTTTCTACAAAGACCACATTCTGAATTACCATCTCTTCCCAGGGCCAATCCTGGATTCTACATTAATTGGTGTTCTCCTCAAATTCTGTGAACATCACATAGCTATCAATGAAGATATTAAGGCATTACACCCAGATGTGGGCACAAATTGTGGTGTAGAGTACCCAACATTTTCATCAAAGTCATTCCTCACTTGCTCCAATATGCATATAATAAAATATATTGGCCTGCCATTGGATTTTGGTCAGCACACTGCAGAATTAAATGTTGATTAATGTCAGCATGACCTTATATATGGATGTCTGTTGACTATGATATTGTCTGGACATTAAGATTATGACATTGAGCAGACATTGGGTTTTGGCCAGCATATCTAAATTAAATGAGAGAAGCCTTTAGAATTTGGTTGCTTAAACCATGACTTAAAACCAAGAAGTTATCAATGTCAAATGTTATTAGTATTCTACATAAAAATGACAACCTACATTCAACCAGATATCAATGTCTACTGACATTGGTCGCTAGCTGGGAAGGTCAGTATTGCAGGAAATATAATAGATGTCACACTTTATGCCATTTATTGAAATATAGAACATTACTCATAAGTCTACCTTACTCTGAGGATTTCTAAAAAGACCCCCACCCCCATTACTGAAATATCAGTGATGTTTGTGTCACAAATGCATTGCAGCCAATGGTGGTCTGTCAAAACTGTTCACATCTCATGCCCCCATTCCTCAGACCAGCTCTAGATCCATGATGGTCCTGACAAGAATAAACCAAAGATGAATTAATGAATTAATTGAATGAATGATGGGCAGGCAGTATGGTGTGTTGAGGAAACAACAGGCTCAGGAAAATAGATAAAACTAAAAGTAGCTATTTGATAATGTAGTGAACCTTATACTTAAAATAGAAGTCTCAAAAGGTGGATATCTCAAACAGTCATTACTGAGAAAGTCGTATTGCTCTGGAAGGCCTTTAACCAGCTGCAACCACTGTTTAGCATTTGACCTGGCATGTGACTTTAGCAATGGCCCAACAAATGGTCTCAATGGGGAATGGGGATTTTTCCTCTGAATGGGAAAGTGAAAGAATTAGCCAGTGGTTTCTCTCTCTCTCTCACACACTCTCACACTCTCACACACTCACACACTCACACACACACACACACACACACACACACACAAAAGCTCTCATATATGAGGTCTGTCTGGAAAATAATGAGAATTTTTTCGATTCAATATTAATACCTTCACTATATGAACCTTGTCAAAGCACACAATGCTCCCAATGCCTCTACCATTGTTGGTAGCAGTGAAATCAATTGAGAGGGTTTTCAGAGTCTTGGCCACAGCACTATGGATGTTCTTTACTGTACCAAAGAAGTGGCCTTTCAAATCTGTTTTAATCTTGAGTAAGAAATCACATGTAGCCAAGTCAGGGCTACAGGGTTGATGTGGATGGTTTGGAAAAAATGTTTTCATCCAAGAAGAGGCGATTTGACACTGTTCCTTGTTCCATTTACTGTTTGGCCTTCTAGTATGAATTCTTTATGATTGATCCCTTGAGAATCAAAGCAGCAGATGAACAGTGACTTGATTATTGATTTGCTCATGCAAGCTTTCTTTGGGCAAGGTGATGATAGGCGATGATTGTACTCAAACACCCATCTCCTGTCCTCACTCTGTTCAGGAAATTGGGCTCACTTGTTAAATGATCCAATATTTCACTGTTAATAAGTACACATTTTCCTTCTGATGAACTGACAAGTTCTTGAGAACAGGTTTTGCACAACCTTTCCTTACATGTTAAATACTGTGTGATTTCATGAGCAATGGTTTTAGCAAGTGCTAACTCATATATAATCATCCTGACATACATCGGTCACGGTTCACAACAGACATCACTGCAGCCACATTTTCATTAGTTTTTGATGTGCATGGGTGTCTACAAAATTTTTACAACCCTTTTTGAAAGCTTTGTGCCATTGGTAGACTTGGGCTCATGATAGGGTATCTTGTCCATAACATTTGTTCGAACTATTCAGCAGTTTCTGATGCACCTTTACTGATTTTCACACAGAATCTGATTGTGTACCATTGATCCAAACCCACTTACATTGTTCTAATGATAAGGGACTTAACCAGGGTTTCACAAAAACAATGTCTGGGCACTGCAAAGGCTAGAATGCAACTGAATCAGTCCTTCAACTTATCTGAGTTCCCCTTGTGCTGCCAAAACTGTTATGACCCCTCAAGGCACAACAAGAAGCCTGTGTGTGGAGCCTTGAGAAGAAATGTGCAGTGGTATCTGGCACCAAGATGTTAACAGCAGATCCTTTAAGTCCTGTAACTTGCGAGGTGGGGCCTCCCTGGATCAGATTTGTTTGTTCAGCTCATCCCACAGATGCTTGATTGGGCTGACATCTGGGGAATTTGGAAGCCAAGTCACCTAGAACTCTTTGTCATATTTCTCAAACCATTCCTAACAATTTTTCAGTGTGGCTTGGCACATTATCCTGATGAAAGATGCCACTGCCATTAGGGAATAACATTGCCATGAATGGGTGAATGTGGTATGCAACAATGTTTAGGTAGGTTGTATGTGCCAAAGTAATCCACATAAATGGCAGGACCCATAGTTTCCCTGCAGAACATTGCCCAGGGCATCACACTACTTCTACAGACTTGCCTTCTTCCCATAGTGGATACTGGTGCCATATTTTCCCAGTACACACACACACCATCTACTTGATGTTAAAGAAAACATGATTCATCAGACCTGGCCACCATCTTATATTGCTCTTTGGTTCATTTCTGATGCTCACGTGCCCATTACAGGCACTTTCAGCAGTTGACTGTGAATACCAGGCCTCCAGGCCTCAGCATTGCCTGGTATCGGTGACTGGGGGAGGGGACACTGCAAGTGGTGTGTGAGAAAACTGGAAGTGTGACAGATAGAAAATCAGTTCTGTGCAGTAAGGCTCATGGCAGTGGCTTGTGTGTTTACATCAACACAGAATGGGGACCCTGTGCTAATTTCTAGTTACTGCTCATAATTGGTGGAATTTGTAACTGTTGGATGCACATGATATTATTTACCATAGGAATTCACCACTGTGTTCATTATGGGAGTTTACATTCCACCCAATGCTAAAGCTAAGTAAGCGCTCTGTGTACTGTATGGGGTTATTCGGAAAATGCAAAACACACACTCTGATGGGCTGTTTATTGTCACTGGAGATTTCAAAAATGCACACATTGCATCTTGTTTACACAAAAATTCCCAGCACTTCAACGACTACTGTCCCATTGTACTCACACCTGTTGTCATGAAGTGCTTCAAGAGGCTTGTATCATGCCAACCACTTATGTATTATCCCAACCCTGCTGCAGATGGTGGCATAGCTACCACTCACCATCTGGGTCTCACCCACCTGGACAAGAAGGACACGTACATTTGAATGCTATTCATAGACATTCAACATTCAACAGCATCATTTCTCAGCACCTGACTGGAAAGCTGAACCTGCCGGGCCTGAAAGAGCCACCTTGCTCTGCAATTGGATCCTGGATTTCCTCACTGGGAGACCTCACTTTGTCCAGATCAGTAGCAACATCTCCAGCACCACCACACTGAGCACTGAGGCTTGTCAGGGTTGTGTGCTCAATTCACAACTGTTTACTCTGCTGATTCACAAGTGTTGACTAGAACACAGATTGACCACTCTTTGACACTGATTGACACTGAACTTTGACGGCTCTTCTGTGGAGATCGTCAAGAGCAATAAATTCCTCTGTCTTCACCTAACGGAGAACCTCTCCTGGTCCCTCAACACCAGCTCCATAACCAAGAAAGCCCAGCAGTGACTCTACTTTCTGTAAAGGCAGAGGAAAGCACATCTTCCACCTCCCGTCTCACATTCTACAGAGGGACTATCAAGAGCATCCTGAGCAACTGCATCACTTCCTGGTTTTGGAATTGCACTGTCTCGGACTGTAAGAACCTGCACAGGATAGTGAGGACAACTGAGAAAATCATCTCTCTCCCCTCCATCATGGACATTTACATCAAACACTGCATGTGCAAAGCCACCAACATTGTGGCTGACACTACATACCCCTCACAGACTCTTCACCATCCTGCCATCTGGGAAAAGGTACCAAAGTATTCAGGCCTTCACAATGAGACATCAGACTCCTTAATAACCAGTGACTGGTCTAACCACTACACAGAAACCTCAGACAGGCTGAACTGGTCCAAACATTACACACACATGCACATACACACACACACAAAAACACATTTCCATCCCTTGTTGCCATCACAACACAACTGCAAAACTTGTTTTAACTTGAAAAATATTTACTGCTGCTATGCTATTTATGTTTACATTTTTCACTACTGATCTGCACTTTATAGTCCATACATCTCATTCAGACCTGTGTACCAGTCAAAACCACAACAGCACTGTTTACATTGTTTTACACTGTTCTGTACTGTCTGTTTTGTTTGTTCTGTCCTGCACTGTCTTGCAGTTGTTTGCACAAGTGTACTTTTCATAGTATTAGCTAGTATTGTGTACATGTAGCACATGTAAGTCCTGGAAGAATGTTGTTTCAATTCAATGTGTACTGTGCAGACTGTATATGGGGGAAATTACAATAAAACCCACTTGACTGGGACAGGGGTCTGCATGGGCACTCTGAATGGTCTGCAACTATGAACCACCATACACAGGAAGCTGCAGTGCACTATGTGGCCTATATTTATATTTATATCATAGCCAGCATTAAAACTTGTGCTAGTATAGCTTGTCTGTTGGATCGGACCAGACAGACTAGGCTTCATTCCCTAATAAGTGCATAAGTGAGCTTTGGCTCCCGTGACACTGTCAACTGTTCACTGGCATCCTTCCATGGACCAGTTTTGGTATGTACTAACCACTGCATACCAGGAACACCCCATATAAACCTGTTGTTTTGGAGATGCCCTGAGCCACTTGTCTAGCCATCCCTATTAGGCCCTTGTCAACGTCACCCAGATCCTTATCCCATTTTTCCTGCTTCTAACACATTACCTTCAAGAACTTATCATTCACTTCCTGTCTAATATGTATTATCTTATATCTTATTTTTCCTCCAAAGCAAGACAATTAGTGCCCTTGCAAAAATCTTCAGTTCTCATAAAATACAAGTTACTTAATCATCTTTTTTGATTGGTGTGAGGGAATAAATCCAGATGCTCACACAGCTTCATACACATTTTTGTGTTGAAAAGTAATAATGACATATAGTCTACTGCATCATCATGTTTAACAGAGGAAAGAAGACCAGAACATTCCATATATTTATGGTAAGCTAATTGTTTTCAACAGATCAGTTTTTGTGTTTACAGATGTAATTAAAGGCAAGCAACCATGAATGTTTCGTCCATAATTGAACACATCTGTTTTCAACAACAGTACTAATAACGATAATAATAAAACAAACATTTTGGCACCCATGCTGCTATTTCAGTAGTGACTGATTGTAACCGTAATTGTTCCAAATGTAACATTATGTTTTTTTTGCTTATTTTTTTGCTCACTTTATTCAGATGATGTAAATGCTCTCTGTGTTTAGTATGCAGTCAGCAGATTACTGTATATTGTATTTTGCAGCAACCCAATACATTGTATTTAATACATCTATCATCTCTATGACATGTAGCAAAGAGCAAGGCCCTGAATAATTGATTTAAATAGACTAAAAATAAAATAAAATGTTTAACCAAAGCCAGAGATGTGTTATGCACATTAAAGGTTGTGACTTGGAATCAGACTGTATGCATTAAAAAAAAGTTGTTTTAAATGATTTATTGGACAGAGTAAATCTTAGAGTAAATAGTCACTTTTCTCATTTTGCCCTTGTTACAGATGCTGGTGTTTCATGCAAGAGTTATATTTGATTTTCTCAAAATAATTTGTCCTGGATGATCAGCACAATACATCAAAAACTGGACACATGCAAATAGATGGTATTAGGGTTCTCATTTGCAATATTGATGAATAGAAGCTCTGTACACTCCATTGGGTTTCACTCAGACTTCCAAAACCCATGAGATTTTGCTTTGAGTAACATGGAAAAGAAACCATCTAAAACTCTGAGGAAAACAAATGGGAGGAAGTGCATTTGTGTTAAGTGTGAAAGATGGTCCCAAAGGGATGCTGGTGGCAGTTCTGCTCTACCACATGCTAGCCAAGAATTATTTACCTTGAATGGTTTTCCTCCTATTGTTTGTTCTCTCTGTTTTTGGGGACATGTTTATATACAGTACCAGTCAAAAGTTTGGACATACCTTCTCATTCAATGCTTTGATTTTTGTTCTTTTTTTTCCCCTACATTGTAAATTAATACTGAAGTCATCCAGACTATGAAGAAACGCATAAGGAATCATGTAGTAAACTTAAAAGTGTTAAACAAACTAAAATATGTTTTAGATTTTAGATTTTTCACAGTAGGCACCTTTTTCTTTGATTATAGCTTTGCACACAATTGAGTTCTCTCAATCAGCTTCATGAGGTTATCACCTGAAATGGTTTTCTAACAGTCTTGAAGGAGTTCCCAGAAGTGCTGAACAATTGTTGGGTGCTTTGCCTTCACTCTGTGCTGCAACTCATCCCAACCCATCTCAATTGACTGACCTTCTTGTCTTAAAGTAATGATGGACTGTCATTTTTCTTTAGTTGAGTAGTTCTTGGCATAATATGGATTAGAACATTACTCAAATAGGGCTATTCACTGTATACCTGTAAACGCTACCTCTTTACAACACAACTGATGGTCTCAAACACATTAAGAGGGCAGGAAATTCAAGAAATGAACTCTTGACAAGGCACAGCTGTTAACTGAAAGCCATTCCATTCCTGGATACCAACATTAATATGCTAACTTTACATATAATGTGTTGTTTACCACATATAATGCCATAATGCCTTTATAAACCTGGGCCTATGGTCCTAAGAAGTTATATTTCCATAAGATATAAGATATTAGAGGTGTACCACAATGCCACTATCTGCATCCTGTATGCGCAGATGGAAATAGCAGACAGACTTTTCATCACAGCTCCAATCTCAAAACATATCCTGATCCTACACATCTTT
>JAOVYV010000021.1:11682369-11702132 GCA_025674545.1 Hassar affinis
TATATTACAATCCCCATTTCCAGAAAAGTTGGGACACTTTCTCAAAATGCAATAAAACCTGAAATGCGATTTGTTAATTCACTTGAAGGCAAAAGGACAAAAAAAGGTTCTCAGTGTGGGTGATCTGCATATATATGTGAAGGTACCATTGATGTGGAGGCTTATAGTGGTATTTTGGAGAGACATATGCTGCCATCAAGATGACGTCTTTTCCCAGGACAAAGCCAGGCCTCATTCTGCATTAGTTACAACAGCATGGCTTCCTTGACGTAGAGTGCATGTGCTTGATTCGCCTGCCTGCAGTCCAGATCTGTCTCTATTGAAAATGTATTGCACATCATGAATAGGAAAACCAACAACTCCGACCACAGACTGTTGAACAGCTCAAGTCTTGTATGCACCAAGAATGGGCAAAAATTCCACTTGCAAAACTGCAACAATTAGTATCTTCAATTCCCAAATGATTACAAAGTACAATTAAAAGAAAAAAGCTGATGACTCAGTGGTAAACACGCCTCTGTCCCAACATTTCTGAGTGTTTTGCAGGCATCCATTTCTAAATATGATTATATTTAACAAATTGAATTAAGTTTATAATTGAAAATCTTTTCTTTGATTAGCCATATACAGATTTTAGTTTGTATTGCATGTTTAGAAAGTGTCCCAACTTTTCTGGAAATGGAGATTGCAATTTGGCACTATTCTAAAACACCTTTCAATACCTTTCAGAAATGTCCATGGAGAAAATATTCCCATGTACAATGGCAGAATGCTGTTCATTACCCAAGAATTTGTTTTTCATAATGTCTTCAGTTGATTCAGTCATTGGTAATGAAGCAAGAAAAGAAAACACTGTTTTCACTAAGTTGTAAATTGACCATACTTTGGATGTGAATGTGTTCTTTTGGGACACTCATTACATATCAACACCAGTTATATAAGTCATCAAAACAGCTCAAAAGTATTCCCTGTGTGGCAATCAAATTCAACATTTCACTCTGTGAGATCCAAAACACTTCTTGTATCACTTTGATAGAATTATAAAAATGCATATTTATTTAATTTGAGGTTTATTTATTTATTTATTTATTTATTTTTTGTCAGCTGTTGCCATTCTTTTGTTGTAGATGTAAGATGTAAGAGTTCATAAGTGCAAAAAAATAGTTTATTAAAACAGTGCCTCTTACTAAAACCATTAATGGATCTGGAGAAAATGAAAATTTTAAATGTGTCAGATTTACATACTAAAAGGTAAAATTTAATGATTAGAAAATGTAAAAATTGTATTAGATGATGCACATGTTTTCAGGTGTCCACCTAAACCTAACAGCAGGATTTATTCTCATTTAACTACACCAGGGGTGATTGTCCAGAAACATACTGTTAACATTATGTTAAAAAATAAAGCACGGAGGAGCATGTGGTTATAGGAAAATAATCAGGTCAGAGTGGTATGATGTTACCACCCCGAAGATTATTTTCCAGTAACAGCACATCAGGAAGAGTTTTATTCCTCTCATAACACAGCAATTTGCCAAAGCTAACAACTTTATTATTTATTTATTAAAGAGTGACACATCATACATTTTATCCATTCATAGTCAATTTATGTTTAATGTTGTGGAACATCCATGAAACAAGTTCCTGTTATCATTTACATTATAGCAGTTATAAACAGCTATTCCTTCATCAGCCTCTCATTTTTCTCTCCCTTGAAGCCAAAAAGACAGAAAAATGCAGCTTGTCATATTACTGCAATATATTCTGTCCGGAAGACATCAATGTTGGAAAATTTAAGGTTAGAACTTTATCTTGGGCTGTTAATAAAGCAGTGTCACTGGAGACTCCCTACAAAACTGCTATAAAAACATCTCCTCACAGAAAACTTTAAAAAAGATATGTTTATGTGAAGGATCCAGCATGTGTAAGAAATCACAGAGTACTGATATAAAGCGTGAAATACTGTCTGAGCTGTGCTGTTGGAGGACCAGCAACTTCTGACCAATCAGAATCGAGCATTCAACAGTGCTGTGGTTCAAAAAAAGAAGAAAATGAACGAATGAAGCTTTTTAGAATAAATACATAAGCTAATCTTTTAAGTAAAGTAGTAAAAAGACATTTAAATTAAATAAATTATGACAATAAAATTTGGATTGCATATATGCTTATTTCCAATCATATTTTAATTCATTTTATTTCAGGGGTTTGAATAAGCAGTGATTGCATTCCAATATGCTGTAATAATGGCACTTGTGACATTAGTGCCTTGAACATAGGGACCTCAGCCTATTCCTTGCTGTTCCTCCTTACAGAGGAAGGAGACAGGAAATCCTACTTTGATTCTGAAATCTGACTCTTACGCTGTAGCCATGGCAAAGAATTACACAATCAACTGTCATAAAGCTTTCTGTCAAAAGGGCAGAGCCCTTGATCCCAATGACATACCAGCTGAAAGGAGCATTGTATTAAAGATCTATGTTATGTTAGTTCTATCCAAGATCTGTATCAAACAGCCTTTTCTCTCATTCGTTCCACTGTGGAAAATACTTCCAAATGTCTGGCTGGTCTAAGCGTCTTTTTTTTTTTTTTTTTTTTTTTTTGTGAATAAGATGACCCGCTGTTCTTTCAAGTGAGAGCAAACAGCCGAGAGGAAAAAACAGACAGTTTGTTTTCACTGGATGTGAACGGCGAGCATTGCGGTCCTGTTTTACAAAGTAGGCTTGAGGTATCCAAAACCGTGTGATGACCTTGGGAGTTCTAACCACAGAGCTGGTGTGATGACTCTAAACATGAAACCCAATCACTTCCCAGACATCCGAGGCCTTAGCTAGTTTTTTAGTACAGCTTTTGAAGAGCATCTTCCCTCCAGCTCTATCAGCGCATGCATGAGCTCATCTGTTTTCTAAAGGGATGTCTGCCATAGTCTTTCAAATAAAGGATCTTTTGCAAGACTTCCAATTACCCCAAGAGAGACAGGCTGCTTTGCAAAAAAACATAAGTTATAAAGTCCTTTGAAATTTCCCATGCTGTTGTGAAGCTATACGAAATCCCAGTTGGAACTGGTTTCTAGGTTAACCATTTTAATGTCTCCTGGAGAGAAAGGCGGCCAGCGTTAGACTAAACAATATTGGCTGTTCGAGAACTAGCCAATTTGGTTGTGATTTGCAATTCTTGCACAGTGTATGTATCTATCTTCACAATGCATTTCCTTCTCTAAAGCTGATACAATTTCTCTTTCTATCAATGTTTATTTTCCTCTTTTGTTTATTTCATTATCACCCCATTTGTTAGCAATGAATTTAGTCATTAATACCAAAATCAGTCGACAATCCCTACAGTTGGCTGTAACCTGAACACCACACTCACTGGTTCTTGGAATAAAATCCATTCTTCTGTTTTTTATTATTTTTTTTTTTTTTTCATTTCTCAAATGATTTTGAAAGAAGACATTTGCTCTTTAAATACTTAAAAGAACAAAATTACTTAATCTGATTTTCATATATATACTGTATAATTTTAAACCTGATTTTGATTGAGTCTCAAAAGTTTAAAACCAAAAAAGTGCCTGTAGATCAGTCATGGACCACCAAAAGTGAGTCAGTGAGTAAGAAAAAAAAGACCTTTGATGTTCATATGTGCACATTTTTTACATACTGCTATCTTGATAGCTAACATGAGCTGACATGATTTGCCAGAAGTTAGATGAGATTTTTTGTTTTTGTATTTGTAAATGCAGGTCAGCTGTATAACATAAACTTAACAGAATTGCTGAGAGGTGTTTTAGGTCATTTTCATAAACATTTATAATCTTGGTTGCTAATGCCAGCCAGCTAGCTGACATATGCTAGACATGAGATCCCATTGTTTGCAATAATCTAACTTTTACGAACTTTGTCTATACAAAAACATTTGAACTCAAAAAGACACACCTGTGCGCAGTCTACAGTATGTCCTTTTAACCTTTACTATCCATGCAAGGCTTTAGATTAAAAAAAAAAATCTTGTGTATGTACATTGTTTTGCCACATAAACGCTTCAGTATGGCCAAAATCCCTTCAGTATAATCTCTACCATGAGTTTGACTTTTGCTTTCCATTTTGTTTTAACTGATGCAAACCAGATTTACCCTCAGAACTGTGTCTGAACTTACAGATGGTGCCAGAAAGTTGCTAGCAGTCTCAAAAAACAGAGGCACTTTTCCCTCGCTGGCTTTGTTTAGCTTTTTAGTATGCGTTTGCCATTTTACACACTGAACATTAGTTCAGTGCCTAGTATTAGTGCCTGCACACTTCAGCACAGCTTTGGTCTGACTTTGGGAAGAAGTTATGTGGTTGGCTGGCCCTTGTTCTCTTAAAAACCCATCCATCATAGTTTAATATTTGCTTCTTTGGATTAGGTAATTTGTTGAAATTGTAATTTTTGTATGTAAGTGGAAAAGGAGTCCACCCATCTGACACAGTAGACTTATGCATTGCATAGTTTCAGAAGTAAAAAGTGAAGTATTAATATTTAAAATTCTGTGTTTTTTAAGGAGTGTATGTGCCTGCTGGTATAGGAGTTCCAGGTGGAGGTGTGGCACCAGGTACTGGAGCTTTCCCAGGTTTGTGAACATCTTAAATTCTTATAATTAGTGTTTTTGGTGTGATGTTATGTGATGCAATCTCCCAAAGCTGTTCAATTGGGTGGAAATATGGCGGATATTAGGGAAAGCATGTTATTTACATTATTTTCATACTCATTAATCCATTCAGTGAGCCATCAGGCCCTGTGGATGTGAGCTGGGTAATCTTGGAAGAGACCATTCCAATAAGGATAGAAATGTTTCATCATAGGATAAAAGATAAATGATGAGTCAAAAGAACTTTGAAAAAGCAAAGTACCAGCAAAATACCAGCAAAATCCAGCAAAATAACTCCCACATAATAACAAAGCCACGAGAGATGGTACAGTCCATTTGTCAAAACCCTACCCATAGCTTTAAAAAATATGAAGTCATAAATCTGTGTAAAAAAACAGCATTACCATGGTTGCATGGAGATTTAAAAGCTCCCTGTTGAAGCACAGACTCATTGCAGTCATCATTTCAGTTCAGGAAAGCCACTGTCCACTGTGGCACAAATGGATGACCTAATCTATGCTTTTGAAAAGGAGCACTAGGGAGAGCTAAAACAAACATATTAGGTGTTACCTTGTATGAGACATAATGCCTTTTTTGCCCTGTATTTTATAGGAGGTGCTGGGGTCCCGTTCAAACCAGGCAAAACTGGAGGTAGGCTCTTTTTGTTTTTGTTTCTCAGAAGATTCTCAAAAAAAATTCCAGGTAGAATTTTGCCATCTATTTTTTTAGTCAATCATCAAGAAAATCAAAAACATATATACTTAATCCTAATAATGAATCTAAGCTACTTATCATACTCAACATTCTGCAAACTTCATTTCTGAAATCATTTAACTAGTTCTGCGAAGGATCACAGCAACAGCATTTGGCATGTTAAGTATAGTATTATCAACAAGATAATTGATGGAAGTGACCATACCTAGGCAGCAATCTCTATTACTTCAACAAGGACTAAATTTAAGTAATATGGGAAGTAGCAAAGAAAACCCAAGCCTTGCCCAGACATGGTGGCTCGAACTTCATACAAATGGCAGATAGTTACTTATGATACTTTGTCTACTTGTTGAATTTGCTTGAATAGTTAACATAGTAAAAGCAGTAGTGAATATTAGTCCTGGCTGCAGTTTGCATAACAGCATCCATCCCTCTTTCACATGAACAAATATTTGCATGGTTCAGTAAAGACAGGCCAGCCAGCTAACCTTAGCTACATTTGGATTGTTAGGGCTGCAGAGTATTGTTTTGGCTTATAATCCAGTCAGACTTGCTCATATTACAGACTAAACAGCAAATGTAATTAGATGATTTGGAGCTGACAGACGTGCCATAAGGTTATTGTGGCTGTGTCCAGCTGAGGTTGAGCTTGACTACTCCAAACACACCACTCCAAAGCTAACATTTTCTTAATTATTTTTGGCTGTAGAAATGGGTAGAATGCAACACCCAGGTATCAGGTGTCATATCCCCAGGCGTGTCTTTTGGCCAGCTTCAAATTCAATATATGTCCAGTGGAAATGCTGGAACGCCTGCTAATGTCCTGAAAGACTGATTAAGGCTCCGACAAAAAACAGTGATTGAACAGCCAAGATCGCGGCTTGGAATTAGTTACAAGGCGTTGATGTTAACTTATAGTTGTTCATATTCTTGTGAAATACAAAGTATAACTAAGTTTATGTGAGTGGAGCTGGTGCTGGATTAGGGTCAGGAGGTCTTGGTGCAGGTATGATTTCATCTCCAGAAATACTATTTGTTTTAATAAAAGGGATGACAATTAATAGAATGCTATAATCGTGCTATAATGCTGTAAATATATCTGAAACCTTTCACATTCTGTTTTATTTTATCTTTGCAACAGGAGCTGGAGGAAAGCCATCTAAACTAGGTGAGCAAACTACAATCCGAATGTTTGCACTTGTCATTGCTTTACACTATATTAAAATGTATGTAACTTAAGTTTGCATAGGTTTAACCTAACTCCCACAACAAATGAAGGTCACAATAATGAAGGGGCCATAAAAACTTTTGCTTACTACAAATGATAACATTCTGAATTTGTCCTTATTTTTATAATATTTCAGTTCATTTCTCTTGTTTAGACGCTTTCACTCTGTCTTAGTGTTTGATCTTATGTTTGACAATGAAAAATGTGTTTTGAATCTGCCAAATAACTGAGAAAAGATGCATGATCACATTCAGAACAGCAACTTCATGCAAGTTTACAGTTACATCATTACAGTTTAAACAATGGTGCACCCAAGCTGATTGTGTCCTTAGATTAAACCAGTACAATAAGTGGAAATTTCACTTACTGTGACCAGACCCTCCTCTGATACTGCAGTGTAAATATTTTTGCTCCCTCAGTCAATTCATACCATGTTAGCTCATTAGATGTATTTGGCCATTACTGAATTTCCTAAAACACTGTTGATTAAATCTATGGCCCAAAGTACTGTTTGCAAAGATAAGGAATTAAGCCAGTGCAACAAGGTCAATAAGGTTTGGACCACTCTGTTGGCTACTTTGAGAGAAACCTTTCATTCTTTCAAAGAGGAATTAACATTTTAACACCTCCCCTGTATCAGTGTTTCATTGGAAGTTGTCCTTGGCTAAAAACAATAAGGGCTTGAGTTTGAGACATTGGCAATTAACTTTTATGTCATCATATAAATCATTCTAAGCCAAAAGGATATACAGTATAAATTATTTCGTTTAGTTGTTACCGAGTGTCTCAAATAGCACTAATGGATACATCATTCATGTACTCAAATATTAAATATATCAAAAATATCTCCATATTTTAATATATTAAGTAATTATTTCCATTTAGTATGGACTTTCAACTTTACATCTTATTAGCATGATCTTATTGTATTTAATTATTATTATTATTATTATTATTATTATTATTATTATTATTATTGAAACATGACACTTATTCCTTAAATATTATAATTCTGGGTACCTAAAAATAAGGCTTGATATTGATGAGATGGAGAGATTTGAATAGGCTGTTCAAGTGTAAGCACTTATGAAAAACAATAACATTGGGAAGGAAGTGAAACATCAGTCTTGTACTTGTACTGGCCAGGTAAAATGTATACATGCTTTACCCAAAGATAACTGGCAGAGGGAATTACCTTTAAAAAATTCATGTAGACACTGGAAAGTATCCCTAGCTTAAGACCTTGTACTGCATATTTACATTTACATTTATAGCATTTGGCAGACACCCTTATCCAGAGTAACTTGCATTTATCTCATTTATACAATGGAGCAGTTGAGGGTTAAGGGCAGCTTGGTGGATTTGAACTCATGACCTTCCGCTCAGTAGTCCAATGTCTTAACCACTGTACTACTATTCCCCTTATTGTAAGGCATTGTAGGGCATTGTACAATATTGCATATTGGAGAACTTCAGCATATTAAAAAGTGATCACACATTTAAATGTAATGTGTCCCAGAGTAGCTATTTTATCCCAGGAAAATATTGACACAATAATGCAACAGGTTAGTGGTTGGTAGGTATGAACATTCTGAATCTGAGAAAAAAGATCTTCTATGTTATGTTGTCAGGAATCACAAATTTGCAGTAGTATACTGTGCATACAGATTGTAAGGAAAGTAAGTGATTCAGTGAAATTTCAGCCATTCTTGATTCAGCACTGTAACCTCTTTCAAGCTGTACTGCTTTTTTCAAAGTTGAAATCAGTGTCATGGAGCACAGGCCAAAATTTTAATTGTTCTACCTCCAAACTGGCTTCATTCCTTACACGCATATTTCCCTCTTCCAAGTCAGCATTTATAACATTGAAGATTTCTTATTTGTTGTTCTTCCAAGGATATGAACTTTATTTGGATTGCCAATATAGGATTTGTAAAATTATTATATTCTTTTTACCACTGCAGAGTCCCGACCACTCACGTGGCAGCCTACTTTTCAAACATAGCAGCTGAACCGAATATCTGACATAGAACTGGATTAGGACATTTAGGAGTTTAGGAGTTTGATAATGCATATTCTGATATGAGTAAAACCTCAGTTAAGACCCTTATATGAGAAGTCATAACTTTGTATCTGTAATCTGTGAATCTGTAAGTAGAATAAAAGTCCATGGATGAATCAGGCCTTATTATTGACAGCATGTACCTAGCTTTGGAAAGATATGGGTTAAATTTCATTTAACATATGGGGATCTATTTGGTTAATGTGAGTTTATTGGTATTTTGCTTGGAGTTTGCATTATGTTGTTATTTTCATAGTCTTAAATTAATGCACTGCATGGATGTAATAATAGACAAGGGGGTATGACATTCAAAGTCCATCAGTGCAGTGTGATTTGCAAAATCCTTTTTTTGTCCAAAAATATGCAGTTACCACCTCCGAAGACTCCCTCTTAGCAAAGACTCAGGAATTTTCCTGACCTCAAGCATGACCTTTATAAAAGAGAATTAACGTAAATACAATTTGCAGATTTGTATTGAGGGTTTGACTGGATTTGCAGGATTAACTGCTTATTAATAATAACAGGACTAGAAAGGTTGGATGTTTTATCCAACCTCTGGTGAGGTGAGACAAAAAAGCACAGCTGTTCTTTGTCTCTTCACACAGTCAGAAAAGGAAACTCAACCTCTCTGACTTTTTCAGTACTTAAAACATTGTTGTACTTATCTGTCAGTAAAAAAAGTAAATCTATCAGGGTCCCAAAGGCCCCTATGTTTCTACCTGGGGAGATAGAACTAGGGCAAGCAATAGAGAGCTAAAGAAAGAGAGAGAAGGATTGGTTGAGAGAGCATGAGGGAGTAGGCCAGGATGAGTCGGGAGGAACGCCAGTGTCTCGTGGAGCACATGTGCTTCTCATTAGCTGGCTCAGACCTGTCCCCGAGTCACTCACTGCTGGCCTCTGATAGTGAATAATGACTCCTCTCGAGCCTGAGTCCTCAGTGACAAGCAAGCCTCCTACTCATTCCCTGGCATGATCCACAGACATTTTGGGGCACACAGCGACCTTGGGAGCGTAACTCAAAACTGAGAGGGAAAAATTCCCATCTCCTATCAATACACTTTGAGGTGCAAGCCAGTCATTTTATTTGTTGCGCCTTCCAGTTTCAGCAATGCACTCGTCATTACATTGCTAAGCGTAACATTTACCTTTTTATCAACCATGTTGGAATAATCATGCTATTCTAATCCATTTTGGACTAAGTGGAACATAGAGACTCACTAGAGAGGTGTAGACTCACTTTCATTTGGAAACCTTTCTCCCAATATATTTCAGCAGTTTCTGTTCCTTGCCATTTGCTACAATATGGTCATCATCAAAATGTGGTTCTACTTTTGGTGTATTACACCATTTATATTTGCAATAGCTTGGTTAAATGTTGCCAAAACTTAGTGTTTTAACAGTTATGTAAAAAAAATCTTGTCTAAAATATTTGACAGGTCTGTGTTCACTCTCAGATGCAGTATTTATTTAATAAAAGTCATTAGGCTTTCTGTGCAAATTCCTGAATAACATAGAAACAGAAACAAAACCATGTTTAAAATGTATTGCTATATCAAGTTTTTAGATACACTATGCAGTGGGTTTGTTATAGTATCAGGACTATAACACAGACAGGGTAGCTCAGGAAGTTAGGGGATTGAGCCCCAAAACACAGGGCTGCCACTGTCGGGCCCGTGAGCAGGGCCTTTGTCTCCCTGCTCTTCCCAGCCATTGAGGGTGTTGTCAGGAAGCTCACCCTGCATAGGGTTAGGGTTAGGGTTACCTGTGCCAGATCAGAAAAGGCAGACTTGATCCATTGTGGCAACCCCAAGAATGGGAGCAGCCAGAAAAGAATCTGACACCTAAAAATTACTTATATTCCCTATCACATTCCACAGCAGCTTTAGCATCTTTCTGGATAGACGACTTTCACTCTAGCCTTTAAATATCTGTGTGAAATCCTGGTTATCATCATATCATCACCCCCCTTCCCCTCCCACAAAACACATAATATTCCTGTCAGTCCTGTTTGAAACAATGGGAAAGCAATAAGTAAACATGCAGGTTGGAGAGCAGACAAAGAAATGATCTTGTGAGCTCAGTTTATTGTCCATATCATTCCTCAAGCCCGGCTTGTCAGAACTGAATTCATATGTGGACCATCTGGACATGTTTTACAACTGAAAATACCATTGCTGCTGGCAAGTTTATTGACATTTTTCTGATGCACGATTTGCACTACAATTTTTACTGAAAATCAGGTGTTTCACTTGGTTCTATAAACATCTCTAAGCATCTCAAACCTGTGTTATAACAAATTGTATGGCATTTTTAGCTTATTTGATAATTGGCTTTTATTTCAAATGGAATGTAAATTATGGAAGCAATGGGGATGGGATGGAAGTAATAGATGTAATAGAATAGTCACATTGTTTAATTTCTAAACCTTCCAATTAATGGTATATTAATAATTCAAAATCATTCAATCATTATATATAATAGCATACACAATATATTTTAATTATATCAGAATGCATGGCATTACACTTTAGAAATCCTTAGCATAATGTCATGTTACATAAGGCATTATAGTCTGTACGTAAGAACATTGTGCTCAATACTAATTGTTGTAAATGGAGTATTTAGTACCTGACCTTTTGCCCTTTGATGTCAGCAGTGCAGTTATTTTTATATAAATATTTATTTTATAAATATATTTTTGGAACTGTTTACCCAAAGCCTTTCATCAAGACAGCAAATTATGAGTAATATTAATTTATTTATATGTCATGTTGTATTTATACTGTAGTATTACACTTCATCATGCAGCTGAACAGTAGGCTATGTTTCCTAAAAGCCAATTCACTCTGGACTCCTTTCTGAAGCTGTGTTTGTTTTACTCTTTTCAAACACTGAAATAACAAAATCACTCTTTCCCCATGCTGTGAACTTTATATACAAGTGTAAAGCACAAAAAATGCATGATTATGAAAACTATTCATGCAGAGCAAAGTGTTTGTACTGTAATGAGACTCATGGATAACTAGGAATAATGACACAAATGTTGTTTGTTCACTGCCCCACTGTTTCAAGCCATGGTTTTATTGAGCCGTATTGTAGCAAATGTGACTTTGGCTGTCCCTATCCTCCATGTCTCATTGACATGTTTGTATATTATATATACACCATCGCTGCCACATACCCCTACTACCTATCTCAGGCTTGTAGCCATACTTTGCCTCCTTCACAGAGAACTAGAGTCTGATGCTCAGCAAGGGCACGCCTCCCCCTCCACCACTTGGGACAAGGTGGATACCAGCCCTCTTTCTCTAAAACAAAAGTCAGGTTATCACTGCAATTTGGGGATACACCTGCCCATGACCCAAGTTATACCCCAAATACCATACAAATACTACCACCTACCCAATTGCACAAGTCTTTGGGTTGGCTGTGAGTCTTGCCCATCTCAAGGATCTCAGGACAGCCCTCAGATGTTGTAAATGCTGCTTCCAGTCACAACAGCATATGCTTGGTTGCGGGGTCGATGATTCTGTCTATGAGCTCTTAATAGATCACTAACTAACCTAAATGGAAGAATGATGAAGTGGTAAACACCTACACCTAGCAGATCAAGCTTTGTGTGACCAGTTAGAGGCAAAAATGCATCAGAAAAATCCTTTTCCACTCAGCAACCTGCAATCTACGAGACAGACATCTATGAGGTGGTCATCACAGGGGACTAGGTTGAATTCAGTGACCAGAGCTGAAATAATTGCCTCTCTCCACAGTTTTAGGAAGTTTAGTTGGAGTGCCTCACCTCTATCCGTTTGATCTTATAGTCAACTTCTCTGACTTGCAGTATGACTTCTATGACTTGCTGTACTTGCCACTTTATCTCCTGGTTCAAAGTCATAAAGCTGAGCATCCGTGTTATACAGCCTGGTTTGACATTCTTGCTCATGCAGCAAATTCCCCTGTGTTAATTGGCCCAGTGGATGGAGTTTTGCACTCAGGTCAAGAATGTATTGAGTTTTATTTTTGCTTTTAGAAGGTCCCTCTTCCCAATTTTCCCTAGTGATGTCTAGGACACCACAAGGCTTGCACCCATACAATAACATGGAGAAAGCTTGGAGGCTTGCAGGACCTCTCATTCTGTGGCTTGAGCCACTTATCACAAATCATGTTTTTAAGCCAATGTGAGTCCAGTGGTCTGCAAATCATAAATACTTGTGTAAATCAATTTAATCCTGAACAATTCATACAATTCCCATAGTGTATTTGACATGAAATACGTGACTTGGTCAGTCAAGAGTTCTTTTGGGATCCTGACTCGATCGATAAGTGCAGAACTATGTGCTGAGATGTTGCAAAGAGGCATGGCTTCAGGGTATTGCATTTTGTAGTCCCCTGTTGACTAGCACAATATGATGCCCTTGTGCAGGCTTGTGGAGAGACAGGCAGAGGATCAAAAGTGAGGTGGGAACTGGGTCTGTGGTGCTGGTGTCAGGGCCCCAGGACACTCTTGCCACACTATTGTAGATGCCACAGGACAGGGGACTTAGCCCAGCTAGTCCATTGATAACAACCACACACCAGCACCAGCAATGTCGTGAATCATGCTGGTTGTAATAAAAACATGTAAAAATCAGTATTTATAAAGCCTTCCACCAACAATTATGATATATTATGTATAAAAAGGATTAAGCATAAATGGATTTGTTATAATTGTTAGAATTGCAGTTGTTAATTGTTATAAATGTATAATGAATACAGGATTGATAGGAAGTGTTAAGTGCTATAGTGTTATTTGTCCACCCCTTATGGGTCTCAGAATAAGTGTCTTATTCTCAAGTGTGTAAAAACTGTAAGCAGGATCCACCATTTCTGAGAGAGGCAGCACAGTAATTGGGTAGAATAGCCATATACTTTACTGTACCCACCTCTAATCAGAAGACACACTAATTATCAAAGTGCTAGGAAGTGCTATCAGTCCATATTTAGTACAAACCTCATTTCCTGAAAAGTTGGGACCCTATAAAAAAGTATAATTAAAAAAGGTTATGTGACCCAGTGGTAAACATGCCTCTGTCCCAGCTTTTTTGAGTGCATTGCCACTATCCATTTCTAAATTTGTTTACATTTAACAAACAGAAGTTCGTCATTGAAAGAACTGAAAATCTTTTCTTTGTCCCTTTGTCTGTTAAATAAAGGTTCAAGTGAAATAACAAATTCCAGATTCCAGTTTTTATTGCATTTTTAGAAAGTGTCTCAACTTTTCTGGAATTGGGGTTTGTACATGACTCATGGAGATTTTATAAAAGAGAGAAACAAATGAATCAGCATTACACTTAGTGTTTGGTAAATGAATGTAAACCACTGGAAATGAGGCTTAAAATTGTGGAAAACTCAGTGGAGGGGGGAGGTAGTGCTTGAGTAGAAGTGAACTCACAAAGCAGTGCAGCCTGGTACCATTCTTGTAATTGTTGTCAGTACAAGGAATCGTACAGACGCTTGTAAGTAAGAACCATTCTTGCAAAAAAAAAAAACCTGTAACATTGCCTAACTTTGTGAATAGAATTACTATAGAGTCATAGAACCAAACAGATTAACAGAACAAACCTTCAGCATGAAAGTTTCACTGTACCTTGAAGAAGAAACTAATCCTTCATAATGACAGTGGAAGAGCAGGACCTAGGTGAGCCAAGCAGCTGCTCCTATTTATCTCAGCTCCGATCCGAGTTTGGTCTAAACTAAAGGGCCTGGCAACAGACCGGCAGAAACATCATGGGAAAGCAAAAAAGACACTTATTTGTGAGTTATAGGGAATATAGCTGAGAAACAGAATTTTTTTGGCAGGTGTTCACCGCAAGATTTGGGATGGCAGAAACAATGACTTATACGGGGAAAAATGAGAAAAGCACATTTGGGGCCTTGAAATGCAGCAGGGTTGTCACCATTCAGGAGTTGGGGCGGATAATTACACCAGAGTGCTGTTCTTAAATCAGGCCTTGTAAATGTGCCATGACTGATAAAAGTGACTGAGGCTTTGATTGGTTAAGAGGAGACAAAGTATCGGATCACTACAGTCAGAAACCAATCCAAAATGTCACTGAAGTATAAAGAGAAAATCAGTGTCCAAGAATACAATGAATTTGACCACATCATATAGCCACCCCCATTATTTTTAGAGCAACGCTGCTACCCAATTGTTTTTGTGTGGTTTGTCCATTGGGTCCAATTCCCTTTGTCATCAAGCTATAAGATATATTAGTAGGAAATTAATTATAAATTTATTTGCTAGCCAATCAGGCAAGTAAAAACCGCAATGTACTGCACAGTTAACTGACTATGCTTAAAGGTTGCCCTGAATGTGGTATAATCACTTATGGTGTGTTCCCAGTTAAATGCATTAATACAGACTAAGGGAAACAAAATGGCTTGAGCTTATGAGTATGGTTTATCCTCCTCTTACAAAGTTGCATGTAGCATGAATTATGTACATGCATTTGACCAAAAGTCAGGAAGTCATTCACTATGTTTTGGCTATAAGCCATGGCTTTCTGACTCACATTGTGCATGAAAACATATTATTAAAAGTCTGGCTAGAGTTTTTATTTTCTCTCGACATGTTTAACCCCAGGGCGACTGTTACTTATAGCAGCGGAGTTATATCAAAGCTTTGTGCTGGACTTTTGTCTGCACGGTTTCAGTATAGTTTTCACATCGGTAAACCATGTAGACAAAAGTTAACTACTTGAATGACACTGTTCAGCTTGAGGAATGTTTCTGTTTATGTGAGCCCTTTTTTTAATTGCAGGCATATTTTTAGATCACTTTCGTGATATAATCTAACACGGAGTACATACGTTTTTGGTTATGGTTACATATGTTTTTTCAGTCTGTTGTAGAATTTGATCAAGATTTTATTGGAATTTCAAAATCTTAATAGATTTCTGAAATCACACAATGTTAAAACAATTTTTCTCAAGACCTTAATGTGTGGCTTATAGGGTTAACCTGTTATTCAGAAAACCTAAGAAATGCCAACACAATAATAAGTAAGTAAGTAAGTAAACATTTATTGATATAGCACTTATCCAAGATAGACTACAAAGTTGTCTGGACATAGTATATGCATAGACTATACATATCTACTGTACATAGGTCTATACAATCTAAACAGTACAAAAGATACAAGGGTTAATATTAGTGTTGGGTGACCTTAGCATTGCATTTAAATCACTTGCTTTAAATGAAAATCCTTCCATCTTGAAAATACCCCATCCTGTGTGCTAACGTTCATCCTCATTTGCAATATTTCATACAAATTGGCTGGTCCATGTTGCTGCAAGTTTCAATTTTTAAGACAATGGTAATGAATATTATAACTTTTATATGGCAGAGTCTAAAGCAGTTTGAGTTTCAGTAAGCTCAATGAACTTTTTTCCATCTATATTTCAGACAAAAACACTACTTCACTGAAAGCCTTTCATAAAATGGCTGCTTAAGTGCCTTGATTTAGGGGTAAATAAATAAATGCAGTAACATCCTGTATAGTTTTAGCAAATGAGGAACAAACCTTGGGGGTACCTCATTTTGCTTTCAGATCATCCGTGCCAAGTATTCTGCCACTTCTCTCCGATGGCTGCGACTGATTTTACTGAACTGAATGCTGGCTTTTTAGGTCGGCCTTTGGGGCGTGTAGTGGAAAAAGCCAGCTAGCAGTGGTTAGCGTAATTTTTGGACTATTTAGTAGCATGAATCTATGATTATTTTGCTACAAGGAAAGGGGTGTGTATGGACCTGTTGGCATTTTCTTTTTCGATTTTAATTTGGCATGTCAGTGTTGAGGGGTAATGAAATTGATTGCGATCTGCAGGAGAGCACTGCTGTTGGACTCCAGGAGCCTGCAGACTTCTTGCTGTGGCTGTCGTCAGTTCCATGGACCAGAGTCATGGAATTCGGCGCTCTCTTAAATTAAATCCTTTAGCATCCGCATCTGGTGAAGGGAGAGAGAGAGAAAGAGAGAGAGAGAGAGAGAGAGAGAGAGAGAGAGACAGAAAGAGAACAACGTTGCAGATAATACCACCATAGTTCTTCAGCTTGGCTCTTTCTACCTACACTGTTTAGCACTCCAGATGTCATGTCGGAGACATGGTATCTGAAGGAAAACAGGCAAAAAATGGTCAGATGAATGCTCTCATATCCTATTCCCATCAGTATGGAGTTTGTTTGCACTGAGGATTAACTTACCCAAACTTCTCATGTCTGAGAACTGGAGAGACTCTTGGCCTGAATGTTGACTTTGGCTAAGCTGACGCTGGATGGCCATAGACTTTGAGCTCTCCTGCTAACTTCTGGCCACCTATTTTATACGCTTCATAACATGCTTGAACAGTTCTGCTCTACACCATTATCTTTGTAGTAACTGGTATATTATATTAAGTCATACAGTGCCTTGCATAAGTTTTCACCCCCTTTGACCTTTGCACATTTTGTAGTATACCGAAATATACCAACAGTACACCGAACGGAATTGGATGTAATTGGGATTGTACTGTATACCATGAATCTACAAATAAAAAAGTGTAGAGGTTGTGCTTAGATAAGTGTTTGCCCCTATTGCTGTGAATCCCCTAACTTAGCAATGGTGTAAAAGCCACATAATTAGATGAACGTGTGCAAGGTAAAGTGTCACTTTGTGGTTTCAGTACTGTATAAATACAGCTGTTCCTGGAAGACCGAAGAGTTTGAGAGAAAGTTGCTAAATAAACACCATCATAATGGAGTTATTAAAATAACTTTCTGGAAGAGTATCAGTCAGGGTTTTGTTAGAAAAACATCCAAACTTTGAACATCCTGAAAAGGCCTACACTTTGAAAATCCATTATTTTTAAATGGAAATATCACACAACCACAAATTGATCTAACTCCATTTCAGCTACAGCTTGTAATGATACAAAATGTGGAAAAGTTTATATTTATTTTTCCATCTTTGCTGATGACTTTTTGCTGGATTGATGCATCCGTCCAAACCAATGTCTCAACAATATGCTCAGCAAATTCTTTTCACCAAAATCCACAATCTTTACTGAATTGGGTTCAATGTTTGGTCCACATATACTTTTAGTACAATCTTATACTGTTGTGTATATGGTGTGTATCTAGAAAGCTTATTTAACCAACACTATAGCCAGCATAAATCTGTGAGTTGTGTGTGGTCTTCTGCATAATCAGTGGGCCTTGGGAGTGGTGCATATGGATAATGATTACAATCAACAACAAGTGATCATTTTGAAAAGAATCAGATCTTAATTTTACATGAGCGAAGGCGGCTTTTGATAATATCTCTAAGGACCTGGTGTATTTGATGTAAGGCTTAATTTGGCCCGTAGCATTAAAATGCATAGCTATCCTCCAAAATGAAGATTGCAAAAATTGCAAGAATTCTCCCTAGCCAAGTCATGCTCGTGCGTAAATGCTCATATGGATGTAGACACGGATCTCTGTCTTACACTCTCCTATTCTCTCCTTTTGGATTAATGCAGATAACCCTGTTGCACCCAGAGGTTTTCAATGTGCAAAGAGCCAGTACTACATTCCAATCACACATGGCCTGGCTTCTTATTCTATCAGGGAAAGTTGGACTAATCGGACAATACGTGAGGTGCTTAAGGGAGGCTTGCTGTCTGACATAGGGAAAACAGGGGAGTGCTTCATAGTGCATCATTAACTAATGGCAGACACCTCTGTCTCAGTGCCTGTTCCACGTATCTGAAGATTCCTTCTCTGATGGATCACAGGTGTATATTCGGCTGGTAAGGGAATGTGAGAAAGTTTAGGAATGCGCTCACATTAGCTGACACTTGTCCCTGAGACAGCATTAATCTCAAAGTAGTCCTCCTTTTTCTAATTCCTTAATATTATTATTTGCTAGGAATAATGTCTCCAGTGACTTGTGTCTCAATGCCAGAAAATTCTATGAGAGCATAAGAACTGAGTAAAAGTCTAAAAGTTGAATAGTGGAGCAGATTAGCAGTTTGACAACCTTGAAAATGCATATGACTGTAAAAATAAACACCAGTGACAGGTTATAGTTGCCCAAAGGGGTGCAGGCTTCCTGTCTAGATCCTAAAAAGTGGCAAGCAAATCTTTGCCTCACAAGGTTGGAATGCATCAACCTTACAATATAGACTTTATTTTTTCCCATCATTAGGCAAAGTACAGTTGTTTGCTCTAAACTGTGAATGCTGTAAAACGTTCTATACTGCAAGAGAAAAGACATGCCTCATCATAATTAGCAGAGACTTGAGATAGCAAATGTACTTGGCCTTGTCGTTCTCCATTTGTCACACCATTGTTGTTTTATCCTTACCATAAATATTAGCTTTATTTTGAGATTTATAGTGGCAGAAGTGCGACTGACAGACCAAACATTCCTCTGCTCATCTTGCTCCAATCTCTCTTCTGCTCACTCAGTGTCATAAAGTAAGAATGCAGTCTGGTGAATGACTCCATTTATGTAGCACTTCCATCTGGGAAGAAAACACAATCTCCATGTGGGATGGAGAACACGGTCTTGACATAAATATTCAATGAGTTCAAACTCCTTTCTCTCAAAGCCAAAAAAGATTGTTCAAAGCATCCAAAAGCCATGTACCTCCCTCTCCCTCAGCCTCTCTCTCTCTCAGACCCATCTGTTATTTATGGTCTGAGAAGCGAGCTTGTCTCACCTGCCAAATAAAATGCAGGTTTGAAATGTGGTAGGTGCTGAACAAGGGAAATAAATGACTAATATACCCAGCACTACATTCTGCTCTTAAATATCCATTTTCCTTTCTTTTTTCCTTTCTAAGGTTATGGAAGCTTAGGAGCAGGTGGCCTGGGTGCTGGAGGATTCAGACCTGGAGGTGTAGTATTGTTACTCTGTGTCTACTCTGAGGAATAGCAATATACACTATATTGCCAAAAGTATTCGCTCATCTGCCTTCACACGCATATGAACTCGAGTGACATCCCATTCTTAAGCCATAGGGTTTAATATGATGTCAGCCCACCCTTTTGCAGCTATATCAGCTTCAACTCTTCTGGGAAGGCTTTCCACAAGGTGTGTTTATGGGGATTTTTGACCATTCTTCCAGAAGTGCATTTGTGAGGTCAGA
>JAOVYV010000021.1:11707016-11730325 GCA_025674545.1 Hassar affinis
GAGTGTGTGCGCGAGTGTGTGTGCCCTACGATGGATTGGCGCCCTGTCTAGGGTTGTTCCTGCCTTGCGCCCTATGTTGGTGGCTAGGCATCAGCTCCCCGTGACCCTGAAAAGGAATAAGCGGCCAAGAAGATGAATGAATGAATGTATTCTATTTGGGCCAGCCTTCCAGCTTTGGTGATTTTGGTCAAAATTTGATGAACCCCATAAACGTTTATAATCCATTTTTAAAACATTTATTATCACCTATTTGAGCACAAAACAATTTTGGCACTTACAAAGGAAGATCATTTTTTCTTTATATTCTCAGTCCTTCAAGGCAATCAGAGGGCAATCAAGTTCAACATAGCATTTCTATTTGCAATATGACTAGTATGGACATTGTGCAGTCCATAATCCCCCTTTTCCTTTCCCAGGCTTTCGATATCTGGCAGGCTTTTTTTTTCAGAATACATACATTATATGCAGTTAATTTTATATACAGTGTAAGGTACCCATTTTATTCAACTTGCTATGTTGGCTAAATGGCTATGGACCCAGCATTTATATTGTAAACATTTTTTCAGCTTCAAATCAAAAACTTAAGTTCAAAAGTTGCCTTAAAGTGTTATGTCAAATCAAACTGGAATTTATTTCAACTCATGACTTTATATCTAGTCTGGCATTGAATTTCCTTTCTGCAAGTTGATTTGACTATATATTTCTTGTTGTTTCAACTAAGCAATGCAAGTTTAAAGTACAGATAACATATTAACATGAGTTTTTGACACTTGTCTCAGTTATTGGCTTACTTATTAAACTTACTTATTTAAATTGAAGGAAGTACTGACATTACCTTTCAAGTTAAAATTATGGTAAAACATTTAGTGTTTTAAATTGTGAATTGTACTTATATTGTGACATCAGCAATGAAGAAAATTGCTGAGAAGCCATTTCAAGCATGACTAACAGGCTCAAAACAACCTAGCTTTATTGAACAAGAATCAGGGCATAAGTGTCAAGTTCATTTGATTCAAATTTACACTTCATTTAAATCATTTAAAACCCGAGTTGAAGACTGAAAACTCATAATATCTAGTCAAAATCACAAAGCTTATGATGAAAGGAAGTTATGATGACTTATTGCTAAAATAATCTTGTACAGGGTGTAGATGTGTTTACACAAGGGTCCACAGCAAGAGATTATGGTCTTCCCTGGGCATTTTCATGTAAAAAATACTGTTACTGATGTCCACATTTTTCTGTTAGTTCCAGTTATTCCTCAGACTGGTCTCCCAGGTGTGGGTCCCGGTGGCAAGGCTGCAAAACCAGGAAAGGCAGCAGTGCCAGGTAAGTATGTGCATGTGTCTTTTGCAACATACAATGACAGGTTGCATTTTATTTGCATTTCATACATTTATGTCTTACATGTTTTGCAGGCGTAGGAGTGCCTGGAGCCTTTCAAGGTGGAATTCTGCCTGGACAAGGTGTGTATTTCCAAGGATATTTTTTGGTGACAAGTGTGATTTTCAGGGCAAAGCTTTCTCAGATGCAATGAAAAGCTGTTGATCAGACAGCTCTGTTTGCATCAACAGGGTTTGGTGGCCTAGGTGTGCTTCCAGGTGTAGCAACAGGAACTGGACTTAAACAAAAGTCGGGTAAGATCTTTACTATTGCCAAGCCAGTCAGATGGAGGTGCAGGTTTTCTTTAGAAAAAAATCAACAAAATACAAGCAAACAATCCAAAACGCAAATCTAGAAGTGAGGTAAAAAAAAACGGACATGGGTCAGGTAATCAGGGCAAATACAAAGAACAAAGTAAACACAGAATATCAACAAAGAATCAAAAGGCTTGAAACTGTCACTATTGCGGTGATATACTGTAGGTCCAAGACTTTTCAATGACTGAATAAAAGCCAGGGCTATTTATAGTATGAACGTCATTTTAAAAGGTGTGTATAATTAGAAGTCCAGTGTTCCTGGATATGTGATTGAATCATGTAACATGGTTTGTAGTCCATGGAGCTAATGGGATATTGACTCAACATGGAGTCAGTCATGTTTGTACTGCAGAGGCAAATTCTGAAATTTGGAATTCAAGAACAGAGCATGAAAAATCTCTTTCACTCCTTCTGGACTTCAATGACTAAGCATGCAGGTTGCTCCTCCTTCAAGAGGAGCTAGGGTTTTGACTGTGAGGGTTCCTCTGCCAGGGGGACAGGGATCATGGGCTTATGTCTGGGTACATGGAATCAGATTGCAAGGCAGCTGTGAAGTTTATATGTGGCACGGTTGATTCGTTGGAGAATGTTGATGAATCTTAACTTTTTACATTCTTGTCTTATTCTGAGTGCTCTTCTGGAATGACACACCCTGGACTTAGAGTTCTTATTGTGTTGTCAATTATTTGTATGTATTCCCCACTGTGTTCACCACTTGTTTACAGTGAATCAATCAGTGTAGTTTACATTCCACAGGAATGAGGGAAGCTGATATCCTAGTATACACAGGGATGGGTTAGGCTGAGTGGTGGTGAACGCCCATAGCCAAAGATGCTTGAGCCAAGGAGATTATTTCTCTCATAGATGAGGTGAGACATACCACTTATCTTGGGGACACTGTGGGAGCAGAGGTTGATGTTCATTTGCTTTGTTTATGCCTTGATGGCATAGATAATGCATGATTCCTGGAGATGAGTTCTTTACTCTCCTTTTTTCGAGAGACATGTTTTATGACAGAACAGTGGCCATTGTCAATGATATATGAGGGTTGTGTCATGGTAGCCATGTGAAGCCCAAGACAGTGGCTGAGAACATGATCAGTAAGGTGCTGAGGCTCTCAGGTGAGCAGGTGAGAGCTCTGATGTGTTATGTCTAATGGTGCCTCTTAAAATGGTAATCTATTCAGTGTCTGCATATGTAGGTGCTTTGAAACTTTACTAGGAGCTGTTCATCAACATTGTAGTTGATGTTCCCTGTGGTTCACATTGAGTTGCCACAATAGACATGTCTTACATTTTTGTTCATTGTGAGTCAACCTTGGCCATTTTCCATAGGCTCTAAATTACTGTTGACTTGGGTTATGAATTTCTCTGCTAGTATGCCTTTCTGGGTTGGATTATTCAGGTAAATAGAGAGGTCAGTGAGGGAAGTCAATGGGGGAGGCCACCATGTTACATCGCTGATTACATCCTCTCTGAACCCTTGAAAAAAACAGCCTTAAGTGCAGGTTTGTTTCATCTGCTGCCAGTATCTAGTTTTCTGAACTCAAGAGCATTTTCAGCTGCATCCCCCTGCAAGACAGTATGAAGTTCTTGTTTCCAAACAGACCAAAGAGCCTTGAGCTGCAAATGCCTGCTGCAGCTCCAGCAGACCTGCTGCATCCATGATCTGTGAAGTCTTTTGTCAGGCAGATGGAGAATTAAGGTCGAAAAACAGAACACAGTCAAAACCAGAATAACAACATAGATTCAAATTACTTGGAATTATCACTAGTGAAATGCTAAATGACTGCACACTTACAGCAGTTATTGCATTCCCTATGTTTTGTTCTTCACTGGTTTTGTGTAGTTTAGGAATACTTAGGGACTTATAATGTTTAATAGGTAGTATATGGCTACAATTCTAGCAGTATCATAGCTCAAAGTACCTTTCAGGTCTACCAGCATTGGATATTCCAGCACTCTTGTAAATCGCTCTGGATAAGAGCGTCTGCTAAATGCCATAAATGTAAATGAATGAAAGTCTGGGTTATTTATAGGTGGAATTTTGACCAGGTGTGTATAATTAGAAGTTTGGTGAACATGACACATGGGATTGAATCATGTAAACTGGTTTGTAGTCTGTGGTGTGACTAGGAGTTCACTGGCTGTATCGTGTCAATTATCAGTGCCCAAGATCATATTATCAATAGTGTTTTAATGAGATAAAAGAGCAGCTCACCTATTTTAGGGGGCATAATATTCATCATCTTTTATGTAATTTTATTGACCATACAAATTAAATGTACACTATTTTCGTGTGATGCATGTACTCCTCTGCAGGTGCTGGTGGTGGAGCAGGACTGATGCAACCAGGGGTCTTTCATGGATACCCTCTGAAATCTCCAAAATCCCCAGGTATAATGTTTACTATGACCTAATTGTCATCACCATATACTGTTACAGCATACAAAAATCTATTTCAGGCACAAAAAAGAGACACCTGGCGATACAGTTAGCAGTCAGTAGTTATCAAGTTAATATTTTTTGCTTATTTGGCAGAGATGGCAGTAAAAATGTTGAATGGTGTTAACTATACATTTCATGTGACATCAAAGTGTTCCTTGTCTATTCTAGTATATTTTTCTTCAGTGCTCACAAATTTTCAACCTCATTATGGACACAACTACATGCACTTCTATGGGTATCATCCACTGGTTATGTCTGGTGCGTTAATCTGTAGCACATGTGACGATAAAGTTCTCTTTTTGGGGCCAGCAGCAGAGAGGGAGTAACAATCAACTATATGTTGTTGTAGTGTACATAATGTACTGCATGTATTTGGACTGTTCATGATTCAGGCCTCAAAATCAGAACTGTATCTAGTCAATCTGCAAGAAAATAACTTTATTGTATTTGCCATTCATTAACAACATTGATTTTTGCATCTCCAGCGTATGTTTTGAGATATTTTTTTAACTGTATGTAACTAGACCATTGGGAGTCAATTAGACAATATTATTAGGTGTGTTGATTATCCTGTGAACAGACTGTCTTTTAATCCCAAACCACATTTTAGGAAGATCAAAAGAGAATATAATTTAAGGTGAAAAGATAATGTTTGGAGATGGAAATGTCTAATTTTTAAAAGTAACACCAGCTTGAATTATTTAATGTTTCTGAGGTTTGGGGAAGATTAGATCATGCTTTAATTGGAGTCAGCTGCACATGCTGTACTCATCCAAATTTACACACTTCCAGGGCTTCCCTGAAGATTTTAGACCTAAAGTATGACCTTTAGGCCTAAAGTATGATCTTAACCCAAACCTGTAGTAGATGTAGATATATACTATATAATGTAGTATATACTGTATCAGTACTAACCTCATCACAAATGTGAATTGAGAGAGTATTGTCTATGGGGAAAAAAATCTTATTATCAAAATCTATAGTACATTCTGTACCAATGTATACTTTACATGTTATACCACATCCATAATAGCATTTGCCATCATGATTCTCTGGGGACGTTTTCAGTCCTCTTACATTATTTGTTGTCCCAATAGGTGGAGCTGCTTATGCAGGAGGAAAAGTTCCATATGGTATAGTGACACTCTTTCAACTACATGCATGCCTAAGCTCTGTTGTAATTTACACATGTATTTATTACATGTTGGCATGTTGCCTAACTCTCACGTGCTATGCTCCAGGTTATGGAGGCTTTGGTACTGGTGCAGGATTGCCTGGTGGCAAAGGAGGAGCTGGCATTAAGCCAGGCTACCCCACTGGCACTGGTGTGTAATAAGCATAAAGATTGCTTGGTTTTTCAGTGGTCGCAGTGAGAACACATTTAGCACTGGCTGCAGATTGCTTTTCAACACACATTCAAGCAATACATGAAACTAAAAATGCATGGTTACTGGCTGATTTATCCTCTGTGTATCTAGGTGTGGGGAACTTAGGGGTCTCAGCTGCACAGGCCAAAGCTGCTAAGTATGGTAATGTCTCACTTTCATTTCAAAAGTTGATAACACTGCATTGTCACATTTCCACATTAGCAAAAAGCAGATAGTGGAAGCAATTCACTGCAGCAAATGTACTGCTTGAGCTTTTCGTACTCTCTGTCTGAACGTTGTTGTCTCACCATGGTGTGGTTTTGCTGTAACTCACTGGTCATATTATAGTGTGTTTAGGTTAAGTGTCACACTTTCTTCTAGGCCCTGGAGCTGGCTTAGGCGGGGTTGGAGGTGTACCTGGAGCTGGCTTAGGTGGGGTTGGAGGTGTACCTGGAGCTGGCTTAGGTGGGGTTGGAGGTGTACCCGGAGCTGGCTTAGGCGGGGTTGGAGGTGTACCAGGAGCTGTTGGAATTTATCCAGGTGTTGGAGGTGAAAAATGACATATTTTCTCTTAAAAAACTTAGATTACATGGCTCTGAAATACTGTAGTTATGCTGTAGGCAGTGTTGGTTTGCATTACTGACCAGAAGGTCAGGGATCCAAGCCTGAAAATTGCCAAACTATCACTGTTGGGCCCTTGGGCAAGGCTCTTATCTCTTTTCCATGCCTGACCTAAAAACCTGGGATATGCATGTGCTATGATGTATATATGACAAATAAAGGCTTCTTCCTCTATTATATCAGGTGTAGGTGGTCTTTCACCAGCTCAAGCCAAGGCTGCTAAATATGGTAAGTTATACTTGTAAAGTGGATAATGTTAATATGTCCAATGTTAATGGAGATACTGATTTTGATACTCATCTAATGGATCTAATGGACAATCAGGTGCTGGATTAGGTGGAGCTGGAACAGGTGCTGGATTAGGTGGAGCTGGAACTGGTGCTGGATTAGGTGGAGCTGGAACTGGTGCTGGTTTAGGTGGTCTTGGTGGTGTACGACCTGGAGGAGTTTACCCTGGAACAGGAGGTGAGAAGTGAACACTTCTCATTCTGCTTTCAAGTACCACAAACAGCTTCCTTTTTACTTTTTTTCCAAGCCCTAACATTGCTCAATCAATCTTGAGGTCACGCTAATGTAATGCTTGTAATGCTACAATTCACAATACTCTATGACCATGAGAGCTATATCATATTATATTATCATATTATAAGAAATATAGTTAAGCCTAATCAGCCTAATTTTATTTTGTTGTTATTCAGTAGGTGCCGGAGGACTCACCCCTGCCCAGGCTAAAGCTGCTAAATATGGTAATCATGTGCTTTCTTGTTACATTGTAACACAATCATGTGCTTTCTTGTTGGAACATCATCCTCTCAGGTAGAAAAATGCTATTCCAAGCTACCTGTGGAAGAATATTTTGTTACATGGGCTGCGCTGCACTGTTCCCCACTGCATGGATAAAACCTATGGCTATAAGTGCACACTTTGAGATAAAATTCAAAGCTGTAGTCCCACTAAGTAGTAAATAGTGATGACACCACTTGTGTAAAGACATACTATTTAGCACATAACCTATGGATGCAGCACCCACAGAATGAACTAGCCACCTAAGATTAGCTAGGTAAATAAACTACATGTAAGCTCAGTTGAAGGGAAATGGGGCTTTCCCTGAGGTTCTCTGGAGCTAATGATTGGAGCTATCCCACTGTTTTGTTACCCAGTCTGTCCATGTATTTATTTCTGTCTAAAATGTTTGGCCTGAACTGTAATGTTTTAGCATGCTCACTAATGCCCACACCAAAGGTTAAAAAGACTCATACGAGGCAAGCAGAGGGCTTGATGCACTCACTCTCACCCATGTTTCACATACAGAAATACACAATAAATCTCACCAATATATATGTTCTGATTGGCTGCCAGCTTCTGCCAGACATGTTGTAGCTGGGCTTCTTTCAAGTTGGGGCATGTTGACGATTAATGTATCAGAGCTATGCATACAAATTTTGGCCAATTCAGAGGCAACATCAATGACACAGCAGTAATGAATTGTCATTTGTAGCCCACAGTAACTCAGGAAACTCATATTATAGGTATTTTCTGGTTAGTAATCATGATTTTTTTCCTTTAAACAAGCATAAAATGATATTATTATGAGTAAATTACACCTCCTACTGCTGCAAGCTGTTACTAGGCTTACTTAGTAACAGCTTACTTACTGAAATTCTTGTTGCATGTTCCATTAGGTGCTGGAGCTGGCTTATATTTGGGAGGTGCAGGTGGAGTCCCGGGAGTTTACCCTGGTGTTGGAGGTAGGCCAAAACCAATAATATACATATAAACAGAGTGCATTATTATGAATTGTTACTACTAAGTAATTACTAATTAATTATCTTTTCTATTTCTCAGGAGGAGGCTTTGTACCAGGAGCTGGAGCAGTTTTTCCTGGAGCAGGTGAGAGAGAGAGACAGATAGACAGACAGAATCATATACATAGGGTTGAAATCTGTTAGATCATGTTCATCATGTTAGATCATGTTCAGACCATGTAGACTTCTGGGTACAGGTGGCTCCATGTGGCCATGGCTTATGTAAGGCTGAGGAGTTTCTTGTAGTGGACACTGCATGCCCTCTAGTGGCAGAAAAAAAAAGAAAAGGACATGAAGAGACTAAAAGAGACCAAAACAATGTTAGGTTCCCCTTTTATAAATTAAAAATGTAAAAAGTATTTTTATTTTTACCAAGTGTACATGATTTTTTTAGGAATTATCATGAAGCATTTATTTTCTAAGATTGCCTCGATCGTCAGGTCATTACCAAACATCTGAATGATGTGTAAAGTGTGTTATAGCAGGGAAAAAAATGCATGAAGAAATAAAAGACTGCAGAAATAAGTTTACAATAAGATGTATAAAAGATGCAGAAATAAGATTACAAGTTTTTGCCTGGAACAGGTGACAGAGCAAGATAAGCAGAAAGACAGTTACACATGTAATGGTACAGTGCAGTTGTAGAGAGCTGGATACAAACATTTTATTAAAATTAAAAACTTCTTCAATACAGGAGAACTGACAAAAAAAATAATACGGCAGGAATAACAGAACAAGTAGTTAGTTTAAGCCATCTCACAAAGGACAGTTTCTGATAGTGATCACCAGATGCCCTCTAGTGCAAGTGAAAGAGAGATTGTGCTATGAATATCTTTTCTCCTGCTACTATCAGCTGACTGCAGCCAGTCAGTGTATAACATTTTGTAGTTTTGAATTATGTAAACACCCGTTGAATAGAACTGGTCTCAGATTCTGCAGGCTCAGAAATAGAACTTAAATGTGATACAATATAGGTTACACAGACCTTTATATTTATTTATAGGCAGTAAAAGCATTCATCATATGCCCATATGCAACATATTCGTATATATCAAGTCATAAGCTGTTCCTTTTTACATTAACAACATTTTTTAACAGGGGTTTACAGGGTAAGTACCTGTTTAGTCAGGTATAAGAAAAAAAACTAGTAGACGTAGAATGATAGTAGAAGTAAGTGGTTATTACTGGGTAAGTTTTACAAATAAGGAGCACAAGTATTGTTTTGAAATCACTGTAATTCTAAAAGTAATTACATTTACATTTATGGCATTTGGCAGACACCTTTATACAGAGTAACTTGCATTTATTTTATTTATACAACTGAGCAGTTGAGGGTTAAGGGTCTTGCTCAGGGGCCCAACAGTGATAGCTCAGTTGTATAAATAAAATAAATGTAAGTCACTCTGGATAAATGTGTCTGCCAAATGCCCTGTGGTGGTGCTGGGATTTTAACTTGTGACCTTCTGATCAGTAGCCCAATGTCTTAACCACTGAGCTACCACTGCCCATTATTATATTATAGGTCCCTAAATAATAATATTATTATAGGTCCAGATAAGGACATGGCCACATAATTTAGTTACAGGCACTAGCAGAGCTCCATGCAGGTGTGGATACACACGCATGGATACAGAAGATAAATTCTGCAGATTACATAGACTACCTATATTGTATTGTGACTGACAAGACTATTAATTATCAAGTACATAGGCTGTTTAGCCTATGTATTGAGGCTTTATACAGATGTAACTTTATACATACATTTTCCTGCTTACTCAGGGCTTACCTTTGGGTCCATCATCTTTACACAAGTTACAGGAAAGAGGAAAGTAGACAGTATTATGTTTCACTTCAAATTACAGTCTGTGCAGCCATATAACACATTACAGTGTACTTAAAAGAAACTTATATGGTATTAAGCTAAACTTACACCATTCTTAGCAGTTAATTATGGGAAAGTAGAGGACACTTCAATTTACAGCCCGCACAGCCATATATGATTCTGTACTTTGGAGTTAGTTACTGAAATGTAAAGGTTAACTGAGCTGCACTTCACTTTACAGCCTGTGCAGCCTGTATTACAGGATAGTTACGGGAGTGTAGAGGGTATGCTGTAAGCATACGTTGCCTGTGTTTAGAGAAAGTGAAATATACTTATACTGAGGACCCAAACATAAGGCTGATTACCTAAGAAAAAATTGAAAGACAACATTCTTGCATATTCTCTGCCGTACCCATTTGAGCAGATGAGAAATGTTTCATTATTAGCCTGTTCATTCAGCTACATGCGTATAATGGATGTATATATAATATGGGTAATCAATGTAATCTCCAGAATTTCTTTTAGCTAGCCATGGGTACGCAGAACCTGCATAAAGCCCCTCTACACCTTAATTAACATATGTTTACCATAATAATGGGCTATAAGTTCTCAATCCATTTCAATGAGTCATTTTTATATTGAAGGGTTTATGATCTATGTGAAGTCCAAAAAAAAAGGTTTGTCTCCAGTTACTTAGCCTGTAATCGTTGCTAGATCCTCAAGAGAGGAGTTTGTATCAACTGAACTGAATTATTACATGTTACAAAAATGATTCCTTGTCACAATAAACAGTGAAAACTCACTTTTTATTCCTGTAACATCCCTGTAAAAGCAGACAGGCACAAATTTTCAGGACAAATGTTTGCTGACTGTAGCTTGGATGTTTCCATCCAAAAAAAAACAAAACTATGACATCACAGATGGCTCAAGTTATGAATGATTAAGCCCATGTTTTCTTTAAAAATGGCAGCCCATAAAAAGCTGACTAGGTTGCGGGAAAGTTTGTGGGATGGTGGGTACTCCAGATCCCCCACTGTATGTGCGCAAAATCTGAAAAGGTGAATTTTTCATAATATGTCCCCTTTGAGTCAAGGAGTCCAGTTATGGAAACAAATAAGATGGGATGTTCTGTTACAAACAATAACAGATAACAGGGTGCACAAAAGAGATCTTTACCTGTAACCTCATCACAAAAGTGAACATATACTGCATACAAAACAATATCTAGATAAGCTAGAGGTATATTGGAATGCTGTGGACTGAAAGTAAAAATTTAACTCTTTTGTCCATAATTACAAAAAAAAGTATTTGATGCCTGAGGTGCAATTCAGTCCAAAGGTGTATAGTTGGGTTGAGGTCAGTGCTCTGTGAAGCCCACAAATTACTTCAGTCTTGGAAAACCAGTTGTTCATGGTCCTCACTTTGCTGACAGGGGCACCATCATGCTGGAACAGGTTTGGGCCCCTTAGTTCCACTGAAGGGAAATTGTAATGTTATATGTAAGCATATGAAGACATCCTATACAATTGGGTGTGGGACATACAGCTTTGTGGCAATCATTGGAGGAAGGTCTATATATGGGTGTGATGGTCAAATGATGATCCACCAACCTTTGGACATATAGTGTATTACCAAATTCAGGAAGTGTATGTGACACAGTCTAGAATCTGAGACTACCTTCTACATCAGGACAATGATCTACAAGCTGAAGATTTTGGTATGGTCCTTACATTCATTTAACTTGGGCATCATTGTACATATGTAGGTAGATTTTAAGCAAGCTGTCCATGCAAGATGGCCCAGGAATATCTCTGAACTAGAAGTGTTCTGGAAAGAGATGTAGGTGAAAGACTTCTGGCTGGCTACAAAAAGTGTGATATCTGCTAAAGAGAGTGTACTAAGTACTGGAAAGTATCAAGTATAATAATTAAGTGTGGCATGTGTAATAACTTTTGGACATGCCACGATTACTGTGGATTAATATTTGCAGCAAAATTTGGATTAATATTTGTAGTTCCCATTAATCACTTTATAGCAGCAATACACATTTGCTCCCTCATGTGTGTTGCTTCTCAGAACTGAGCAGTTAATAGTGTTATGGTATAAATCTGTTTATACGTAGGTATTCTGTAAGTGATTCTTGATTCATTTTCTTTAAGGACTTGGTGGTGTAGGTGTACCAGGAGCTGGAGCAGGAGGTGTGTGTGTGCAAAAGATTAGATGAAAAGATGAAATTAAACTAACAAGAGCATGGGTGCAAAGTCATGCAGCGTAAATTCACATGAGCCAGAGATGAGATTAGTGCAAATTATGAAGTGTTGCTGTTCTTACCATTACAGTAATATACATATTTACAATATCATATCAACCACATAAGAGCATAATCAAACCTCATGTTAACACACTTTCTCATTCTACAGTGGTCTCACCTGCTCAAGCAAAAGCAGCAGCTAAATATGGTAATGACATCAACCCTTAAATGTCATTTCTCCTTAAAATGTTTTGATTTTTTTTTTCACCTTTTTTACACTATTAGTCAATTCAGAAGTGTGGCTTTGGTCATAGGTGCTGGAGCTGGTGCTGGAGCTGGTGCTGGACTGGGTGGTCTTGGTGGAGTACAAGGATTAGGGGGCCAAGGTAGTAAGAGCAGTGTTGTAATATGTATTTTATCTTGAGAAAGAACTATGACTGCTTAACATTCTGATATTTGTGACCACTAATGTTAATGATTACTATTTTCTCTTATTCATTAGCAGGGTACGCTGCTGCAAAAGCTGCCAAATATGGTAATTACTATGTATTTTCCATATACCATTATTATCAAATATTAGACTAATATCCAACTATTGGATAAAATTGGTTTTGCAGGTAACCCTATGTTTATAGAACCAAAATAACACAAATTGTGCTAATTACCGGTTGGGCCCTGGTAATAACCAGCTGTATATTAACTAGGATAATACAATGACACTATTTGTATCTGTTTCATGTCCCAAATATCTGTATCCATACATGTATTGGGATTTAAACCTGTGGATATGGTCTAACCAGGAAGGGGTTTGTTAGTATGCCTCCTATTGCTATCTATATTTGTTTAGAACATATTATTAATTTATTGGAATAATGTGTGTTCATGGTTACATCTCTATTGTATACAGGTGTTCTAAACCAAGCTCACCAAACCAAATTAAATGCCACAATGTTGGAAGGCTCTTGTGTCAAAGCTTATTGGGTATTATTATTTTTATTGACAGGTGTGCCAGGAGGCGTGCCAGGAGGTGTACTGGGTGGCATTCCAGGACTTGTACCAGGGGGTGTGCCAGGTGGAGTTCCAGGTGGCATTCCTGGTGGCGTGCCAGGTGGTGTTCCAGGTGGTGTTCCAGGTGATGCATATTATTTTATAGTTCAAAATAAATTAACAAGCGTTATACATAAATAAAATGGGCCATTTCACCATAGGTGTAGTACATTTACAGGAGTAAAACAAAGTCTCTGCTTTACTTTGTGTTGTTCAGGATATCCAGCTGGAGCTAAAGCATTGAAATATGGTATGTACATTTAGATCCATCTATAATATATAGCTTTAAAACTTACACATTGGCATCAAAGCTTATTGTAAACTTATAATATTTTATATTAACAGGTGTACCAGGTGGTGTACCAGGGGGTGTGCCAGGGCGTGTGCCAGGGGGTGTGCCAGGAGGTATACCAGGAGGTGTGCCAGGAGGTGTGCCAGGTGGTGTGCCAGGGGGTGTGCCAGGTGGAGCATTTTATTTTATAATTTGTACAAATAAAGTAAAGAAATACAACTACGTTAAACATTATGCATTAATAAATACTATACTAATAAATACATTAATAATTGCAATACTTTGTGTTGTTCAGGATATCCCGCTGGCGCTAAAGCCCTGAAATATGGTATATACATTTAGTTAAATCTATGCTGTGTAACTTTAAAACTTTAAATTTCAAGGTGTTGTTGCATGATTGCACCAAAGCTTATTGTAAAGTTTTGTTTTTACAGGTGTACCAGGTGGTGTACCAGGGGGTGTACCTGGGGGTGTGCCAGGAGGTTTTCCTGGGGGTGTGCCAGGAGGTTTTCCTGGGGGTGTTCCAGGTGGTGTTCCAGGTGGTGAGTTTTATTTTATAGTTTGTTCAAAATAAGTAAAGAAATAAAAATAAACATAGTTATACTTTAATAAAAAGGTCCCTCTAACAATAGGTGTAGTAAACTCACAGTAGTAAAACAAAGGCTTTGTCTTACTTTTTGTTGTTCAGGATATCCTGCAGGCGCTAAAGCATTGAAATATGGTATGTACATTTAGTTACATCTATAATATATAACTTGAAAACTATAAATTTCAATGTGTTTTTATATGTTTTCTTCAAAGCTTATTGTAAAGTTTTTTTTACTGGTGTACCAGGTGGTGTACCAGGTGGTGTACCAGGTGGTGTACCAGGAGGTGTTCCAGGTGGAGTTCCAGGAGGTTTACCTGGGGGTGTGCCAGGTGGTGTGCCAGGTGGTGTTCCAGGTAGTGTTCCAGGCAATGCATTTTATTTTACAGTTTGTTCAAAATAAGTAAAGAAATAAAAATAAACATAGTTATACTTTAATAAAAAGGTCCCTCTCACAATAGGTGTAGTAAACTCACAGTAGTAAAACAAAGGCTTTGTCTTACTTTTTGTTATTCAGGATATCCTGCAGGCGCTAAAGCATTGAAATATGGTACATACATTTAGTTACATCAATAATATATAACTTTAAAACTATAAATTTCAATGTGTTTTTATATTTTTGCATCAAAGCTTATTATAAAGTTTTTTTTACAGGTGTGCCAGGAGGTGTGCCAGGAGGTGTACCAGGTGGTGTACCAGGAGGTTTACCTGGGGGTGTGCCAGGTGGTGTTCCAGGTGGAGTTCCAGGAGGTTTACCTGGAGGTGTGCCAGGTGGTGTTCCAGGTGGTGTGCCAGGTAGTGTTCCAGGCGATGCATTTTATTTTATAGATTGTTCAAAATAAGTAAAGAAATAAAAATAAACATAGTTATACTTTAATAAAAGGATCCATCTCACAATAGGTGTAGTAAACTCAGTACTGAGCAGCATGGTGGCTCAGTGGGTAGTACTGTTGCGTCACAGCAAGAAGGTCCTTGGTTCGATCCCCAGCTGGGGTGGTCTGGGTCCTTTCAATGTGGAATCTGCATGTCCTCCCCATGTCTGTGTGGGGTTACTCCAGGTACTCCGGTTTCCTCCCACAGTCAAAAGACATGCAAGTTAGGTGAATTGGATGTACAAAATATTGCCCTATAATCCTGGTGTGAGTGTGTGAATGGCTGTGTGTCTGCCATCTAGTGGTGGATGGTGCTCTGTCCTGGGTGTTGTCCATGCTCCCTTCCCTGCACCACATTCAGTCCCCCAGGGGCTGTGGTCTCTGGCTGAGAGTACACTGTGTGCCATTGGCTGCTGCTTCTCACCGGTGTATGATTGGTGTTAAAGTTCTCAAACTTGTGTTTGAGAAAGGCACTATATAAATGTAACTTTCATTCATTCATTCATTCAGTAGTAAAACAAAGGCTTTGTCTTGTTCAGGATACCCTGCTGGAGCTAAAGCATTGAAATATGGTATGTACATTTAGTTACATCTATAATATATAACTTTATAACTTTAAATTTCAATGTGTTTTTAAATTTTTGCATCAAAGCTTATTATAAAGTTTTTTTACAGGTGTGCCAGGTGCTGTACCAGGTGGTGTACCAGGTGGTGTGCCAGGTGGTGTTCCAGGTGGTTTACCTGGGGGTGTGCCAGGTGGTGTTCCAGGTGGTGTGCCAGGTAGTGTTCCAAGCAATGCTTTTTATTTTATAGATTTTTCAAAATAAGTAAAGAAATAAAAATAAATTAGACATAGTTATACTTTCCATCTCACGATTGGTGAAGTAGGCTCACAGTAGTAAAACAAAGGCTTTGTCTTACTTTTTGTTGTTCAGGATATCCTGCTGGTGCTAAAGCATTGAAATATGGTATGTACATTTAGTTACATCTATAATATATAACTTTGAAACTTTCAATTTCAAGATGTTACACATTTGCATCAAAACTCAGGTGTACCAGGGGGTGTACCAGGGGGTGTACCAGGTGGTGTACCAGGGGGTGTTCCAGGTGGTGTACCAGGTGGTGTACCAGGTGGTGTTCCGGGAGGTGCGTTTTATTTTATACTTAAAAATAAAAACTATTATTATAAATTAAAAATATTCTTAAAAGATATTTTTATAAATAATAAAAAGATCTGTACATTAATTAAATGAGGCTGTCTCACAGTAGTTATAGTCAACTTACAGTAATAAAATAAAAACTTTAAATCTTTGTTGTTCAGGATTTCCTGCTGGAGCTAAGGCACAGAAATATGGTATGTACATTCACTCAAAGGTAACAAAGTTTCGCATTATATCCAGTGTATCACAAAAGTGAGTACACCCCTCAAATTTCTGCAGTTATTTAAGTATAGCTTTTCATGGGACAACACTGACAAAATGACACAATGAAGAGTAGTCTGTGTGCAGCTTATATAACAGTGTAAATTTATTCTTCCCTCAAAATAACTCAATATACAGCCATTATATCTAAACTGTCTAAACTTTAGATATAATGGTCTAGACTGGCAACAAAAGTGAGTACACCCCTAAGAGACTACACCCCTAAATGTCCAAATTGAACATTGCTTGTTTTTTGTCATTTTCCATCCAAAATGTCATGTGTCTTGTTAGTGTTACTAGGTCTCAGGTGTGCATAGGGAGCAGGTGTGTTCAAATCTGTAGTACAGCTCACATTTTGTCAGTGTTGTCCCATGAAAAGATATACTTAAATATATGCAGAAATTTGAGGGGTGTACTCACTTTTGTAATACACTGTAAGAGTTGTTATTTATACTGTTGGAATGGTGATTCACCACTTGAACTTAGGTTAGGTCTGGGCTAATCTCTCTGAAAATGAAGTGACAGGATTGAGGTTTGATAGTCTTGTATTGCCTGTATTGGTCTTGGTGCTGTTGGTTATGGAGTTCCTGGTGGATTGACGATACCTGGAAGTAAACACGATGATCTTTCAGGCACACATGTTTAGCATGTTTATAACAATATGAAAATTAATTATTAGAGTCCAAGTATGCACTCTTTGAAAAGTGAGGTTAAATCTGGCACTCTAAATGTTCTTTAGTTTCTGGTGACACCCATAAAGTCCTATGTGTAAACCTGCAACACATTTTCATTTAAGACCAAGAAAAAGCACAACTGCACAGTTTACAAAATGATGCCATGTGTTGTAGCCATGTCACACACTCTATCATGTACAAACAGCATATTTAATTGCATTGTAAATGAACCTGTCAGATCACTTGATTGCTTTATTTCTATATGTCACACTGTAAACATGTTGATCTAGACTTAGATAAATATGGCCACTATATGGCCAAAATTTTGATCATCATATTTCAGATTTAGTCTCCCCTTTGCTGTTATAATAACTTCCATTCTTCTGGGAAGACTTTCCACAAGAATTTGGAGTGTGGATTTGTGCTCATTCAGCCACAAGAGCATTAGTGAGGTTAGGCACTGATGTTGGGTGAAGAGACCTGGGGTGCAGTCAATGTTCCAGTTCATCCTTATGGTATTCATTGGGGTTGAGGTCAGGACTCTGTGCAGGCCATTTGAGTGCTTCCAAACCAACCTTGGTAAATCATGTCTTTATACCTTGTTTTGACAATTTCATGCTGGAACAGGTTTGGGACCTTAGTGCCAATGTAGGGAAGTTGTAATAATGCTAGTGCATAAAGGACATCCTATACAACTGTATGCTTCCAGCATTGTGGCAACAGTTTGGGGACAGTATATTACAGTATATGAGTATATGGCCAGTGTAGCTCAGTGGTTAAAATGTTAGACTGCTGACCCAAAGGTCGTGAGTTCAAATCCATACACTACCATTGCTGGGCCCTTGAGCAAGGCCCTGAATGCTCAGTTCTGTACGTGAGATAAAGGTAAGTCACAGTGTCTGCCAAATGCCATACATCTAAATGAGTGTGATGAGTTACAAACCTTTGGCCATACTGGTTTTATAAAAATCTGTAAATCTCATTCAAGTTTCTTAGTGGAGGTGCATTGGGCAAACAGAAAACATGGAACCAAAACTGTTTTGTTTCACTGTGTGAAACAGGGTCTACAGTACTGTGCAAAAGTCTTAGGCACCATATTGTTTTTAGGTACAACTAGGTTTTTTTTAGGTCTGCACTATTGAGTCAGTACAAAAAGATTTTATATTTCCAAACATTACTTTTCCAACAGAAATTTCAATGTTATTCAAAAATGTTTGTATGCCAGTAAAAAGGCAACACATTACATAACAGACCACTTTTCAGACAAAAAACATAAAGAAGGCTGCTGGGTTTTACATGCAAGAAAAAGAAGTAACTGTGACAGTCAAAGTCTCGAGAAGAGCTGTGGAAGTTTCTCCAAGATGCTCAGCAAAACTTAAAAGCTAATTTCCTTATAAAACTTCACACATTGTACCCAGCAGCCTTCATTATGTTTTTTGTCTGAAACGTGGTCTGTTGTGTAATCAATAACAAAAGTTATTGTAAAGTTATTGTTGTTTTAGTACCTAAAAAAAGTACTGCACAGTACTGTATCTGCTACTAAAACTGAAATTTATCTCGAGGAGATTTTTTATTTATTTATGTTTACAGTGATTATTAGAAAATTTGCTCCAATATGTTCCTTACATTGGTGAATTGAATTAATTAAATAGATTAAACATTCTTCAACCATTTTATACTCTCTATAATATTAATAGTATACCTGAAACAGTGACTGTAATGTACCCTTAAAATAACACTGGCCCTAAACACTACTCATATGTAATCTCCTAAAGCTTTAACGTCTGAAAGGTAACATGATTACAGAACATAACCATACATGCTGCTCATATTTGGGTCTTTTTGGTTGTGTCAGGAGCTGGTAGAGTGCAAGGAGTTGTTGGAGGAACAGGTGGAATCCCAGGAACATCCACAGGAGCTGGAAGTAATTAATTTGAAAATATACTCTAATTACAAAAATGTCCATTACTATTAAGTCAAAGTCACAGGACCTTTTTCTTTTTAGATTCTTTTTAATATCCATGACCTGCCCTAATTGCAGAAATGTTTAAGGATCGTGCAGGTTATTTTAAAAATTCTAAACTATACCAGTAAGCTGAAACTGATTATGTTTCTTAAATGTTGAAATGTCCAGAAGATAGTATAAGCCCAAGGTGTTTTAATTGTCTTAGGCAATCACAGATAAAATGAACTAAAATGAAATGATCATGACATCTAGTTTACTAGGGAAAATACATACTTTATATAATATGAACAAAACTGAATTGATAATAATAATAATAATAATAATAATAATAATAATAATAATAATAATAATAATAATAATCACATGATCTTATTCCTTTACAGCATATCCTGGTGGAGTTAAACCTCCTAAATATGGTAAGATTTGCTATCATTATGGTCCATTTTTTATTCTTATAATCTTACAATCCATGACAAGTGACAGAAAGTAAAGAATGAGACTGCTATGGATAAGAGCTTCTACTAAATGCCATAAATGTAAATGTAAATATAAACCTCTCTAGGGGTATATGGAGGTGCAGGGACTGTACCAGGAACAGGGGGAGTGCCATTTCCTGGAACAGGGGCTGGAATTGGCACAGGAGGTAAATGATGATTCTGGCTTTTAATAGTAAAACTTAATAGAAATAGTAAAACTTTCACTTGATCTGTAAGATAAAGATGTCAATAAAATGTTGTGTTCTATGTTGCTATGACCATTTATGTCCAGTAATATTACAATTATTGTTAATTGTATCTTAATAATGACAGCTGCTATAATGCTTGATGTTATGCTAATGTTTACTTGGCATTGGTAATATACTTGGACTAAAAACCTTCAGTGATACACTTAACTAAATAAATTAGTCATGCCATCAAATTAACAAGAAAATTGTCTCATATTCTATGAATAAAACAATCAGTTGAACCAATTAAAGTGCTAATATTGCCTTTTATTTCTTTATAGTATATCCTGGTGGAGTTAAGCCTCCTAAATATGGTAAACATTTATGAAAAAATGTCATTTTACAAACCCCATAGTAGAGAATAAAACATATTCAACAAAATTAGTTAACCTACTTTATTAACTAAAGTCTAAAATGAATGCTGTCTTGCAGGCACAGGGACTGTCATAGGAACAGGAGTAGCACCATTGCCTGGACCTGGGACTGGAGGAGTACAGCTGCCTGGAACCGGAGGTAAATGAAGATTCTAACATTTAAAACAATGCCTACCCTCTAGGTAGTTCTACTTCTTCATCCAAGACACATGAAGCCAGCCACCACCTTAAAGGCCTGCTGCTCATGTTATGTCACAGGGAAGCTGAACAAACTCGGAGGAAAGCATTAACTACTCTGTTCTATATTAACTTAAATGTCACAAAGTGCTGACACTGGTGACTCCTTCCAAAATTTCTAAAATCAATAAACAAATAAATATCTCTGAATGTCAGAGAACAGTTCACCATATCACCATATTTCTTCTTTGTTTTTTTAATAACAACACCTTTTTTGATCAACTCATTATTACTCTTGGATTACATCAGTATTGAGCATCCTCAATACTGCAGCAATGTAAATGAGCTGTTTCTAGAAATAATAACGTATTACATATTATAACAAGTGTTATAATATGGCGCGCTACCCATTGAGCCACTGTGTCACCTTTCTGACCAATCAGATTTGAGCATTCTACATGCTATAAGTGGTATAAGTGACCTTTTTATATCAGCGGTCAGAGCAGATGTAAGACCTATTTCAATCAAACATTAAAAGTTGTTATGAAATATATTTCATAAAACATGCAATATGGCATATGACACCTAGATATCAAAAATTAGTATAAGTACCAATTGAGCAATGAATGAACAATCAGATCAGACATCATGACATTTTTTCATGACAAATGAGTTGAAATGACATTGTTATATACCTGTTATATACCTCAGGACAGTTATGTCACTTTTATAATGTGTGTGTTCAAACCTTGTACATCCAATAAACGTTGGGTCAGTTCCTACCAGTTTACAGTTTACCAGTTCAAAGTTTCTTTGTTTAATGAATTAACTCACTGCATTGACTTGGATGTAAATGAATGAAATGCAATTTACTGTTTGCAGGATATCCTAGTGGAGTCAAACCTCCTAAACCTGGTATGACAACGCATACACCATGGCATCTGTAGTTTGCACTGTAGTTTATACATTTCACCATGTAATAGTCATTGTTATGCAACAAATTGAGTGTAGTACTCTTTCACAGGTGTTCCAAGCACTGGCATTACTGGAACAGGTGTTTTGGTACCCACGGCTACACCTGTTGTCGGTGTTTTACCAGATGGTGCCATTGCTCCAGATGGTACTGGATTACCTTTGAAACCAGGTACCTATAATATATTTCCATCGTCAAAGTGAACTTTCACCATCCAGCATTGTTGTTCTGTCATTGACCATATCTGCTTTTTTTTTAAAGCAAAGGGTCCAACTTTGGCCCCCGGTGGAACTATAGGTCCAGGTAAGGTCCTTAACATCTTGTGCATTTTCTAACAGTCCACAATTCCATTTTTTTCTACTTTAATCTGATTAGAATAGAAAGGGAATTAAAAAAAAACATGTTCATTAGGGATTTGGAAAATTGCACACTTAGTATTAGTATTAGAATTAGAAGTAAATAGTATTAGAATTAGTAGTAAATAGTAATAAAGCAAAATATATTTTGAGCATACATATTAAGACTACCTTTTGATCAATAGGTTTTAAACTCAGTAAGTTTCTTAATATATCCTCTAAAATCCAAGATTTCACGTTTTAAATACTGAAGTTGCTAAACAAAATTTCACTGGAAAATCTTTAACAATAAAATTAATTAGAACATACAATACCCACTTAAACACATCCTAAAGCCTGCTAGCTGACCTTCAGTCCCTGCTTATAAGCATCCCTGTTTGTTAAGCATTTTGCTAATGTCAATAATGTTTAATGCTAAAGTTCTTTGATTTTAGTCCCAACATTTACTTTCTGTGACCCTGAATACTTTCTAATGTACCAAATTTAATGCCACTAATGTTAAAACTTGTTTTGGACACTACTTCTATGAGGATTATGTAGAGCTAATCCTGAGTTCATCCTGGATGCTGAATGACTGGCAGATAGAACCTTATACAAACAAGTTTTGGGATTATTTTCCAGTATGCAGACACAGATGCAAGATACAAGGCTTAATTAAACCTGGTAAAACAGAACAAAGATCTATCCAAAAGCAAGGTCATGGTGCACGCAAAGGCTAGGTGATCAAAAAACAACATACACTAGGCAGGATGAGAAAAACCACAAACATGATCAAAACCAGAATAGCAATCAATAAACAAACATATCCCACATAATCAGTCTATCCTGGCATGTGTAGGCCAAAAATGCTTTCCCCACTGGACTCTGCTGGTCAGAGCTCCTACAAAATAGGATTCAGATAGGATACGGTGCTCTCCATGGAGAGGCTTTCCATGGAGTGGCTAGGTATAGGTGGGACAGTGAGTCTCCTTTGACATATTTCTAAGGGCATGAAAGGGTAAACTTGAAATGGGCAAAGAACAAAGCCCAGTGTGTTTTCTGCCACTCCAGAGTTGATCAGCACTGTGACATTCCCTGAGTGCACAACAAGCATCATGAAATTTGGGCGAGAGAGAATTGGAAGTGGATTCACCATGTTGGGGTGAGACATGAGAGACATGGAGGTCACTGTCTCAATGCTGGCTTTGGATGGAGAATGTGATGAACACTGTGCCACTTCTCTGTTTCTTTATGTCATTCATCTTAACCTTGCCCAGCTGCATGGCTTATGTGGTTTGAGGCCCTGGAACTAGCAGAATGTTTATTCCTAAGACTCCTTTATTCCAGAGCATTAAGATTAATGGACTTGTCAATAAGAGCATCAAGGGACATGCATGCTAGCTATAAAAAGCTTTAGGTGCTGGCTTGTTCCAGCTACTTTCTGCTGCCAGAATGCAGAAGTTGAGCGCAAACTCCACTGCATTCTGAGCCCCCTATTTCAAATGGTAGAATGGTAAAGCACTCACTGAAATGGTGCACATGAAAGTGCAGACAAAGGTCCGATGATCAGCAAACAACATACACTAGGGCAGGCAAGAGTGAGATGGGAAAAACAGAAAGACAATCAAAAACAGAATAGCAATTCATAAACAGACAGCTTGGTAATGACTGGAATGAACAGAGAACATAAACTTCACAAAATTAGTCCTTATACAGTATGCTGGGGGCGGCACGGTGGCGCAGTGGATAGCGCTGTCGCCTCACATCAAGAAGGACCCGGGTTCAATCCCTGGGTGGGGCGACCTGGGAAATTTCTGTGTGGAGTTTGCATGTTCTCCCCGTGTTCGCGTGGGTT
>JAOVYV010000021.1:11743925-11768093 GCA_025674545.1 Hassar affinis
ATCATACGCCTCCATGATGGTACTGCATGATGGATAAGTATCTGCCTGTATTTCTCAGCATTGAGGACACCATTAATTCTGACCACATCTCCAACTCCATTTAAAGAAATGCAGCCCCAAACTTGAAAGGAACCTACACCATGCACTGTTGCCTGCAGACGCTCATTATTGTACCGCTCTCCAGCCCTTCGGTAGACAACTGCCTTCTGCTACAGCCAAATATTTCATATTTTGACTCATCAGTTTTCTGGACTTTAGTTCCTATGTTTTCATTTATAGTTCAGTGGCTTGGTCTTGTTTCCTTGTTGGAGGTATGGCTTTTTGGCTGAACTCTTCCATGAAGACCACTTCTGGCCTGATTTCTCCGGACAGTAGATGGGTGTACCAGTCATTAACTTTCATTAACTGGGTCCCTCTGTTTTCTGCCAGTTCTGAGCTAATGGGACTGCTGGACATCTTCTGATTTTGAAGGGCAATAAGCTTGATGTTTGTCATCTGATACATTAAGTTTCCTTGGATGACCACTGCATCTACGGTCCTCAGAGTTGCCCATTTCTTCATGCTTCTTCAAAAGAGTTTGGCTGTTCCTTGCCCAGTTTTAAACTCCTACACAGCTGTTTATGTTTCAGTTAATGACTGTGTTTCAACCTACTTGTGAAATTGAACAATCACCTGTTTGGTATATTTGGGTGATCATACACCTGACTATAATCCTACAAAATCCCTGACTTTGTGCAACTGTACTTATAAGAATTGATGCTGGTTTGAAGGCAAAGGGTAGTAACATGAAATATTGATTTTACTTTTGTTTACTCGCTTTGCATTTTGGAAATTGATAAAAATAATATAATTGTATCAGACACTACAGTATGGCTGAAGTTACTAAACACTGTCCACTCACTGCCCAATCCAATAGACACACCTACCTAGTTGTTCCACCTTATAGATATAAATTCAGAGATAGTACCTCACAGTTTGCTACAGTGTAGCTACACAGTTTGTGTTAGTCATCCTCTAGTCCTTCATCAGTGGTCACAGGATGCTACCCACAGGATACTATTGGCTGGATATTTTTGGTTGGTGGACTATTTTCAGTCCAACAGTGACACTGAGGGGTTTAAAAGCTTCAGCAGCACTGCAGTGTCTGATCCATTCATACCAGTACAACACACACTAACACACCACCATCACATCAGGGTCATTGCAGTGCTGACAATCAACTACCATCCAAATAATGCCTGCTCTCTGGGGTCCTGTGGGGGTCCTGACCACTGAAGAACAGCATAACAAACCTGTACCTGTATGGTCAGTAGAGCTGACAAAATGGACAAAGAGTGTAGGTACAAGGAGGTGGTTTAAATGTCATGACTGATCAGTGTATATACTATTCCTTATATACTATGCAGGTATATATATCGAAGTACCAGAAAAGCCTATGTTTCTGCAAGTTATGGCAAGTTATCACGATTTTGTGATTTTCAACGCAATTAAATTTAACGCAATTTAATAGTTGGTGCTTGTGAGATAGGTCATAGCATTTCAGAGGCAGCAAAACAAAGTTTGGGTTTTCATGTATGAGCATTTCAAGGCTGTATTGTGACTACAGGAATTCCAGAAAAACCTTGCAAAAACTTACAACAGCAGTGTGGCTATAAAAAGACTGTGGGAGAACGTGACCAGCGTCAGATGGCAAGTTTCTGTCCAAATTATAAAATGGAAGAAAATGTTGACAGTCCTATTACAACTTGACTACCCCCTTTTCTCTACACTCATTGTCCATTTTCTCAGTTCTACTTACCATATAGCTGCACTCTGTAGTTCTACAATTACAGACTGTAGTCCATCTGTTTTTCTACATTTGTTAGTCCCCCACAGGACCAGGTACTATTTGGGTGATGGATCATTCTGGCACTGTGTGTGACACTGCAGTGACACTGATGTGGTGGTGGTGTGTTAGTGTGTGTTGTACTGGTGTGAGTCGTTCAGACATGATAGTGCTGCTGGTGCTTGTGTTCACTTACTGTGCACTCTATGAGACACATCCACCATATTGCTCCACCCTGTAGATGTAAAGTCAGAGACAGTAGCTCAACTGTTGTTGCACAGTTTGTGTTAGTCATCCTCTTATCCTTCATCAGTGCTCACAGGATGCTGCCTACAGGATTCTGGTGACTGGACTTTTTTGTTTGGTGGACTATTTTCAGTCCAGCAGTAACACTGAGGTGTTTAAATACTCCACTGTCTTAAATACTGTCTGTCCCACTCACACCAGTATAACACACAAATCAGCCTGGTGTAAGGCTCTGTAAGGTGTTAGGCAGTGTAGCTCAGTGGTTAAGATGTTGAACTGCTGACCCAAAGGTTGAGAGTTCAAAATCCACACCACTGCCACTGTTGGGCCCTTGAGCAAGGCCCTTAAACCCTCAGTTGCTCAGTTGTATATATGATATAAATGTAAGTCGCTCTGGAAAAGGGTGCCAAATGCCATAAATGTAAATGTAAATGTAATGCTCTGCTGTGGGGTTAACTTGCTGGATGACGCTTGGGAATTAATAAAAATAAAATACTATTGACTTCAATATTCATATCTCTCCTCATTTTAGTAGTGTGAGGGTGATCTGGTACCATATGGAAATCTAAAATAGTACCTTTAATTATGCTATATTTAATTAATGTTATTATAGCTGCAACAGGAAATGATACCAACAGCCTTGTTTTTTGTACATAAAATAAGTCAAGCAAAAATCTGACAAAACTGTTCAATACAATTAGCCTACTGCATTTGAGCATATAAACATATAACATAAAAAACCTCTTAGTGCCATGTAAGTGACATAAAACTTACAGTGCTACTCGTCAGTTTGTGTTATTCTGCTGTAAGCATAAATGTGATGTGATCTACTGCATTTTACAATAAGTAAATGTCAAAAGGTCCATCCTAGTCCACACACTAGTATTGAAAGCAGAGCATTTATTAGGTGTATGTATTAACATTCAGTCCTCATAGGGAGCTTTGTCACTGTGTCATTAGTTTAGAGTCTGGATGACCTTGACATATTTGTGTAGCCCATCTGTCACTCTGGTAGTGGCATTGTGGAGCAAGAGGAATGTCCAGCACCTCAGAGAAGCAGAATGAATGTGATCATTTATCAGAAAAGGAATGTAAATACTGATAATGCTCAGTCCACTGTAGGGCAAATTATGAAACATCCACTTCTTCTCGTATCTGACCCATGAAGCAGACTGAAGAACTGGTTGAAGATCAGCACATTGCATCAGTTTCTACATTTTAGGATTTCAGCTAGCTTGATACTGACCTCACTATTGTCACTTTCACAAGAGGAAGGGGGTCATGGTGGAGCACCAATGACCACATGCCACATGTACGCACACTGTTACAAACACCTGACCAAATGAGGAAGCCCAGCTTCCCTTGCTGCATGCCACTGAACTCTGTGGGCTGGTCCGTCTTCCCTACTGATGATGTTAATGAGACTGCTGTGGAGATCAGATACTCCTCTATTAGCTCCTGTGTTTCTTTGTTCCTCTTGTTTCTGACCATTACAGTACCCACTACACTCAGTTCTTATTATGTGAAATATCACAGATCACTTTTGTATATCAACAGCCTTCGTTCAAAAAGTTGAACTTGTCATCTTTTTAATACCTTGCGTTTTAGCAAGGGCATAGATCAGGAGGAATGGAATTTACTGCTCAGACTGTTGATACACCAATTAAAAGCTTTGATTGGGACCCCCACTCCCCAAACCACCACCATTGCTCTGATCAAACCCACTGTCTCCTAAAGTTATTTCAGTTTCTGCCTGTCTACCAATAAAAGGTTAAATCCATCACCCTAAATGGTTCTTTGATTTGTCCTCATGCTTCTGGGGTTAGGATGCAGAAAAGCGTCCAGAAGTCATTCATTTTCTCTGAGAGGTGTGGGGATCTGGAGTGAGTGGTGTGACCATTAGGGACTTAAACAGGCCAGAGTGGGCAGCATTTAAAAAGGTATGATGGAAGTGAAGCAATACCAAATAACAATGGAAGAAAGTGGTAGAGGTGGTATATACTACTTCTTCATCCAGTGTGAAACATTATCCATGTTTTTTTAGTTCCATATATTGGTTCTTTCTCACAGCTCCTGAGCTAGTCCGTGAGGCTTGCTGTACTCCTGCAGGCTTGATATATTTGATTTACCCAAAATAGACCAGCACCAGCACACATTCTGACACTAGTAGATGGTGATGTGCGGACATTTTATGTTTTCCCTTCACAGTTGGTATTTTTAGTGGTAGTACATTTGATTTGTGGTCAAATTCACTACTACATTGTCATTTTAAGTGAGAAGACATCTGAATTGTGGTCAGGTATGTGGTTTTGGTCAATAAGATAAAGATGACCACTAGCAAGTAAAGAAGTGCAAAAAATGCTTGTGTTGTGACGACAGGGTTTCTCCTTTCATAAAATGTTCCTTGTAACATCAAGTTAGGAATAAAGAATCATCTGAACCATTGGATGGTTCTCCCATATCCATACCAGAAATGCTTGAGGAATGCTTCTAATGGGAAAAAAAAGCAATTGTATATAAAAATTGGAAGTAAAACAACAATCAGCAATCTGATCGAACAGAAAAAACAAGGACATGAGAAAGATAGTCAGAAATCAACATTGTGGAAAATAGGTAAGAGTTTGGGTAGTTTTCTCTTTTCATCCTTTTATCTTGCTTGATCTGATTAGACATTATGGAGTAACTGACAACAGGTCTGACTTCTCAGACTTTTTACATACTCATTTATTTATTGCAGGGTTTGTATATTAGTAGGATGATGCCGTGTTAGTTACCTGCTGCTCCTTCTGTCTGCTTCACACTCATCCTTTGCAAACCTCCTTCTTGCTCCATGGAGAAGAAAGACATTTCATGGCAAGCAGTATGATTAGTTTGGATCATGTCATATACCATTTTGGACCTGAGGAGATTCGATATAATCAATTCAGGATCTGATTTGATGTCTGTAGCAGTTCAGATGCAGTAGACATCAGGATGGTTTTGTTGGCTGCTCGAATTGTCCTTAACCCTCTATACCCCATAGTATCTGCAGACGGTCTGTTAGAATTTTAGCTGTGTACAGCTGTGTACAGCTGTGTACAGCTGTGATTCTTGAAGACACATCTGATATAATATATAGCAGTATAATCTTCCTTAATTAAATAATATAATTCTTATGGATGCATGAACAGCATACTTTTATATTAAAATTGAACAACAGAGGTGTTGCCATTGACATTTCTCATTTCTAAAGTATTTGTTAGTTACTTGCTACTAACTGAGCAGCTGAGGAGTTAAAGTATCTCTGTATATAAAGCTATGTATTTTAAAATTTGTAGAAATATCATTCTTGCCCTTTCAAACAAAACAAACTTATTTGTAATTATTTGTTGTTTTCTAACTACAGCTGATTGTTTGGAATTCTATTTGACTGGAATTATATTTGCCTCCCGTTTGCGTTGAGAATTGGCAGAGTGTAGGATCAGGCCTGGGCCGCTGGATGTGAGATTTCGTGAGGACCCCTGGGTCTAAAACAGACAAGGAGACAGACAAGGAGCCTCAGCATGCATACAGATGAAGGCAAGGCAGCTCACATCTGCAGCTTTCAGTAGGGGGCAGAGGGGAGAGATGTGAAAAGTGTCTTAGAGGTCTCTGTGGTCCACTATTTGGCACAGTGTTGCACACATCTGTTACTTCAGAAGCTTTTCCAGTTGTATGCGACTTTGCATTAATAGACTTTGTTTTTTTAAATAAGTACATCCTTAGAAATTTAGAAAGTGCTACCACTATATTATCATGCAAAATCTAGCCAGATATTTTTTAAAACAAGTTGCGTGTGTTCAGGTATGTACATTAAAGGTATGTATGTATGTGTTTGCTTGATTTCAAGAGAGTTATATATTCAGCAGACTTTTTGTCCTTTTTGTGTTCTGCCTGGTACTATTTAGACCAGGACATGACCCTTTAAAAATCAGGGGGGAAAAAAAACAAATACTGACTAATACAGCTTGGTTTATTTGTAAGGCCGAACAACGTCCCTAGGGTGGAAAAATAGAGCAGCCCGTGGAGAATGTGCTTGAGGCTTTAACTTCATGGGAAAGTAACACTTAACCAGAGTGGCCTGTTCCAAATAGAGAAGTTTGTTTGAGTATCTGCATGGTACAGACCCGTGGTGTGAGAAGAAACACTTGCTACCATGCCTGGGTATCACTGAATCACACATGTATTGTGGTTTGCCCACTTAATTAATTTGTCATTTTTGCATATAAACACTGCAGTTTAAAACCTGAGTGTGCAATTGGTGTCTTTCCTGTTTAGGCATGCTACTAAGTGTGCACTATGCAGTTTGGGACAGAGCTTTGAATTCTCAGGGTGACATTCCAAGCTACATGTGTAGCTTTAGTTTTTCATTAGTTTTGTGCTTAATCCTTGTATTAAAAGTGCACTATATCTCACTGAATGTCCCAGTGTGACACCCTAACGGCATTAAAAGTGCACAAATGTGTCTTTTAAGATGTATCTATACTGTTGTCTGTTGTAGTAAGTGATTTCAGACATACATTAGCTCACAAGTGTTTGTGCTTATTGTAGTTTTCTCATTGCCCTCTTGTTCTTCTTCATTAATATGTAAAAATGCAAGCTAATTCTCTTTATCATACCCTCATTTTATTTTGGACCCCTTGGTTTTATTTAAATGTATTTACCTATCAATTCTTTATCAATCAAACTCCTGCTGCTTCACATTTAGCTAAAATTTCTAGATATTTTATACTTTATACTTTACTACTGACACTTTCTCTGTTCTAAATATTTGGTCTTTAATAATCTAAATAATAAAATGTATAAAAAACAGATTTAGAATTAGAGCCTTAAAGACTCAATATGTATGATTTAGGGGAAGCTATTAGCAATAATGAAATATACTATTCATAATTATGTTTTTATTAGTGTACCAGTGACCATGAATCATTTTTGTTAGTTAGCAGGAGTCCTTCATATGAGCAGGTACTCTTACGAGGAGGCCACCATGTTTCTTTACAGTAGCCTAGAACGGACTTTGTGTTTCACATTTTTACACTGATGTAGCAGCTTGGCTGGAGGACTGTGAAGAAAAAGAGGAATCAGTGGTTACGGGTTCTAGCTAACAAATTTGAGAACCCACATTTTGAGAAGTGGAGGATTATAGCTATTATTTAGCAGAAGAGAAGACAAGGGAGCGTGAAGCCTAATGTTCAACAAAGCAGAAAATATGGACAAACAAATTGGTGAGGACTTTCCCCAATGGAAATTACTGAGAGACAAATGTTTCTAAAGTGCCTGTTTTATTCTGGTCAGGAAATTCAGCCTACCAATTTAAATGCCTATGCCATTGGCACTGATGCACCCTCATGCCAGCACAAGCTGAAATGTGGACTCATCTGACCACAGAACACATTTCCATTGCCTTTTACCCATCTCAGATCACTTCAGGCACAGACTTACCGGTGTTTCTGTACAAAATTAATATATGGCTTCCTCTTTGCATAATGCAGTTTCAGGTTGCATTTCTTGATGCAGTGCTGGACTGTGTTAAGTGGCAATGATTTTCCAAAATACTCCTGAGCCCAATGTGGCTATGTCCATCATAGTAGTAGCACAATGGTTTCTCAAACAGTACTCTCTGAGGGCATGATAGTCACACTGCTCCTTTTATACACAATCTTGATGACCTCATCAGTTACCATTTAAATGGCTAATTGTGGAACCATCCAGTGTGGAACCAACCTTTTTTTTAGTGTGTTGCAGGCATCAATTTCTGAACGTGTTTATACTGTATTTAACAAACAGAATTAAGGTCATCATTGAAAACACTGATTTCAGTTTTTATTCCATTTTTAGTAAATGTCCCAACTATTCTGGAAATGGGGTTTGTAGTCCTTTCTCTGTGGTAAAGGTTTTTGATTTATGACCAAGAGAAGAGCTTAAAAGTAAAGGTAGTTCTCTGTCCGCATTCAGAGATATCCTGCCTTCTGTGTTGTTGCTACCAGCCATATTGTCACAACACAAAGCCAATCTCAGAGTACATGAATACACCTATTCAAGTAAGGTAGGATATGTAATAAAATGGATGGGAAAGATAATAAAACTGCAATCAGTTTCTAGAAGTCATTTGAAATTATGCTTTACATTGTGCTACCTCACCACTAGATACCACCAAATCATACACACTGGACCTTTAAAAGAGCATTTCCTGGCCTAATATTGAATAAACATACTGTATGAGACATTAAGACATTTTTACACTTGGAGCGGGTCCAAAAAAATTGAGCTTGCTTTGACTTTGTACAACCCCAATTCCAGTGAAGTTGGGATGTTGCATAAAACATAAATAAAAACAGAATACAATGATTTGCAAAACTTTTTCAACCCATATTCAATTTAATACACTACAAAGACAAGATATTTAATGTTCAAATGCATAATCTTTATTGTTTTTTGCAAATATTCACTGGTTTTGAATTTGATGCTTGCAACACATTCCAAAACAGTTGGGACAGGGACAACAAAAGACTGGGAAACTTGAGGAATGCTCAAAAAACACCTGTGTGGAACATTACACAGGTGATGTCATGATTGGGTATAAAGGGAGCATCCCCAAAAGGCTCAGAAAGGTTCACCACTTTGTGAACAACTGCATGAGCAAATAATCCAACGGTTTAAGAACGTTTCCCAGTGTGCAATTGCAGGGAATGTAGGGATTTCATCATCTATAGTCCATAATATCATCAAAAGATTCACACAATCTGGAGAAATCTCTGTAAGTAAGTAGCAAGGCCAAAAACCAACATTGAATGCCTGTGACCTTCGATCACTCAGGCGGCACTACATTAAAAACCCACACCATTCTGTAATGGATATTACCGCATGGGCTCAGGAACACTTCAGAAAACCATTGTCAGTGAACATAGTTCGTCGCTCCATCTACAAATGCAAGTTAAAACTCTACCATGCAAAGTGAAAGCCATAGATCAACAACACGCAGAAATGCCGCCCACTTCTCTAGGCTCAAGCTCATCTGCGATGGACTGACACAAAGTGGAAAAGTGTCCTGTGGTCTGACGAGTCCACATTTAAATTTGTTTGTGGAAATCATGGACCTTGTGTCCTCCGGGGAAAGAGGAAAAGGACTGTCCAGATTGTTATCAGCGCAAAGTTCAAAAGCCAGCATCTCTGATGATATGGGGGTGTGTTAGTGCCCATGGCATGGGTAACTTGCACATCTGTGAAGGAACCATTAATGCTGAAAGGTACATACAGGTTTTAGAGCAACATATGCTGCCATCCAAGCAACGTCTTTTTCAGGGACGTCCCTGCTTATTTAAGCAAGACATTGCCAAGCCACATTCTGCACGTGTTACAACAGCATGGCTTCATAGTAAAAGAGTGCAGGTAGTAGATTGGCCTGCCTGCAGTCTAGACCTGTCTCCCGTTGAAAATGTGTAGCGCATTATGAAGGACAAAATACGACAACAGAGACCCCGGACTGTTGAGCAACTGAAGTTGTACATCAAGCAAGATAGGGAAAGAATTCCACCTACAAAGCTTCAACAATTAGTGTCCTCAGTTCCCAAACACTTATTGAGTGTTGTTTAAAGGAAAGGTGATGTAACACTGCGGTAAACACGCCCCTGTCCCAACTGTTTTGGAACGTGTTGCAGGCATCAAATTCAAGATGAGTGAATATTTGTAAAAGACAATCAAGTTTATCCATTTGAACATTAAATATCTTGTCTTTGTAGTGTATTCAAATGAATATGGGTTGAAAAAGGATTTGCAAATCATCATATTCTGTTTTTATTTATGTTTTACACAACGTCCCAACTTCATTGGAATTGGGGACACAGAACATGCTATTAATTTCAAAACATTGCTGTAGGAACCCATTTCTCTTTGCAGTCTATCAAAAGAGTTTCCTGTTTTTGTCTGGTTTTGGGTGAAATGTCAGGAAAAAAAGCAGTGACCACTCTACTGTATTTCCTCCTTTTTTTAGGAGCATATAGACTACAGTTGTAACACAATGGCAATGTCTGTATCTGTTTATTTTTTTTATATGCTTTCTGCTTGATTTAGATTTCTTCTTCTTCATCGTTGTCGTCTTTGCCACCTTCATCGTTTTCTTCTTCTTCTTGTCCTTCTTCTTGTCCTTCTTCTTGTCCTTCGTCTTCTCCGTCATCTTCTCCATCTTCTCCTTCGCCTTCGTCTTCTTCTTATTGTGGATCCTAATGCTATGGCACCAGAAAACACTAGGCAAAACTCATGTGGAAATGAACTCACTCATGTTAACGAATGTGTTTTCTCTTTATACAACAAACTTAATATCTGACTGCTTGCCTGCATGCTGACAGCATGATGAGCTGAATTTACTCATATTAAAGAAACTGTTTGCCTTTTAACTATTTACACTTTAAAATTGATTGCTTTTAATACAGCTAACCTTTGAGTTCACTTGTTCTTCATTACACCTACACAAATCTAAAAACGAAGTTAAATTTAAAGTATTAATTCAATCAATTCTTTCTTTTCAATTCGATCTTTTCTTTATGAAGCTATGTTTAAATGAAAAGAAAATAGGCTCCGTCACTTTCAGTAACAGTGTTGTTATCAGGATTGTGGTGTCTCTGGTCTTGGGAACACTGGGGCAGGAATACACCCTGAAAGGGGCAGCACTGCCACAACAGGACCAGAATGTAGCTAGTACAAAGTTGGCGGACAACTCAGCTCATGCAGACTGTAGTCAGTGATGAACTTGCAGTGTATACATTACTCAAGTTCACAGTCTGTACACTCTTGTGAGTGTGACAGAGAAATTACAGTGGTGAGACAAACACCAACAGACTGCACCAAGTTCAGTGTAATTTCTGCATGAATAGACTATAAGTGTAGACAAACTTATTATTATTATTGTTGTTGTTTTGTTGTTGTTGTTGTTGTTGTTTTAATACTATGAGGCTCTTACTTTAACAATTGAAAAAGATCTCTTTTTTTTGGCCTGGTAGCAAACGTGCCGTGACACGGGGATCACTGACTTAAACCACAGGGGTGGTTAGATACAGCAGCAAAGAACCACCTAATCTACTGCACCATTGCAGTAGCCAGGAATCTACATAATCATTGCAAGACTGTTTGGAAAAAGTGCTGAACTGATAATAACTCTCCACTATCCCCTTGATAATTTGTCTCTGCTGCAGTTCTAGTGCACTCCTAAAGCATTCTGGAAGGCCTTGTAGCTAAAGCAGCAGCTTTTCATAGCTTCTTTCATTGTGCATTCATTAGAGGTTTCATTAGCAGATCACACAAGCCTTGATACTGCACATACATTCTCCCTGAGTGCAGCCTGTACAGCCTGGGCTTGTCTGCCCGAAAACAAATTCAATATAAGGCTGTGGTAATAAACGTGTGTGACTCGGTTCTTCCAGTGGAAATGATGTAAGAAAGCCAAACACAAGTGGTCTAAATTGAGCTAAATATGCTACGCCCAAGACAGCACAAGATACCAGTGATTTGTGAATCCTTCTCTGCTTCTGTTTGGAGTTCTTATCACCAGAAAATCACTCACTGTTGCTGAAGATGACCCCACATGGGCAGCCTAAAGATCACCATGATAGACAGCTTAAAGATACACTTAGAAAGCATGAATTTGGCTTTGGACTGCAACTGATATCTGAGCAGTGGGAGCACTGTGGTTAAGACATTGGACAACTGATTGGAAGCTCATGAGTTCAAATCCCAGCTGCCACTGCTGGGCCCTTGAGCAAGTCCCTTAACCCTCAACTGCTCAGCTGTATAAATGAGAAAACTGTAAGTTACTCTGGATAAAGGGGTCTGCCAAATGCCGTAAAGGAAAGGATATATATGGCTAGGACTCATTGCTATGGACAGTTTTGCAGATCACAGATCAGTTCACAGATCAGTCAAATCTCCATCTGTGAACAGTTTATAATTTCAAAAAAGTTGACTCCATGTTAAAACTTAAATAATTTCACTGGTTCTTTTGCTGTTTTTTTTTTACTTTATAACACACAGTTGTAGAAGATTTCTTTATTATTGCACTATCCAGTGTCACCCAAGTGAGGATGTGTTCCCTTTTGAGTCTGGTTCCTCTTCCTCTAACAACAGGGAATTTTTGCTTGTCACCATCGCCCCTGGCTTGGTCATTAGGGATTACGCTTAGGGATAAATTTTGCCTGGATTTTGTCTGTGTAAAGCTGCTTTGGGACAATGTCCATTGTTAAAAGCACGTTAGAAACAAAAAAATTAAATTGAAGTGAATGGTCACATGAGACACAGATGGTAACCCTTGTGTAACATTCTGTACACTCTTCTGTCTTAAGAGTCAAAAATGACCTGCCTACACTAAACCCCTAAAATAAAGTGGCTTAATTGAAGAAAAGATTTGTTACCCATTACAATCATTGTGAATATCTGGGTTTTTCCTTGGACACACAGCAGCACCTTTATAGCCTCTCATTCCTCATTAGTAAACAATGCTTTGAAGAATTTTGTTTATTTTGTATGAAATTGTTTTTATTTTGTCTGTGAATTCCAGCCATGTGTCAGGGTCGTGGGGGAAATTGGCGCACATTCGAAGATAGTTCAATCAGAAGCACATAAAGTGGAGACTAAGTGATTTTTTATAACTACCCTAAGACAATTTATGTACCCTGGTGGTGCACAGCTTTTATATAAATATTTAAAAAAGCAATGTTTCACTTTTTCAAATGTTGAGGTCATCAGGTCATCAAGTTTCAAGTAAAAAAAAAAGATCATTTAGGGGGTTTTCTCTACTGGCAAATTGCAGGTCATTTTTGACTATTAAGACAATACAGGGATTAATACTGGATGGGTAATCACTAATAGTCAAACATTAAAGGTAACTGTTCACAGACATTGAGTCATGATGGTTACTTAACCCAGACCTTTCTAAGGAAGGAAACTGGACCTTTACAAATTTTGAATTAATAACACTGGCCTGTAGTGTTCACTTTTTTTAAATAACTGATGATATGCTGAAGTTAAGTGAAAGAGTTTAGTAGAAATTTTAAAGAAGTTTTAGTCCTGGTTTAAACTAATATTGTTTGAGCAATTAAAACACATTGTACATCTTCAAGTTCTTTAAATAGTGTCAAATTTTAAAGAAAAAAGTTTTCAATGTAATGTAAATATGGCATTTAAATACAAATAGTGATTACTCATTTCATTCAGGAATTTCCACTGTTAGTTTGTGTTATGCTTGTATTCATCATAAGAAGCAAGGTGTTGGTACAAAAAAAAAAGCATGTGACTGAGGTTTAAGGGGTTCCTTCTCTGGGAATCTCCATCAGCTGACCATAAAACCATACTGAGGAACTACAGATTCTCATAACATCTCTCCTGATCATCGCCAAACACATTAGAGACATCTGGGAACCAGTAGTATATATACGTTACATGACGAGCTAATTGTCTGGGACATATCGCAGAAGAACCTGTCAGCTTTTATTTTCTGGACAAGAACTTTTGAAATGGCTTTTTGGCCCAAAAGAGGAAGGTAAGATTTTGACATTTTAAAAGGCTTCTTTACAGTATTCTGAAAGTAAACATATATCAGAAAGCACTGAAGGAAGATGATTTCATGACTTGTGCCTGAAAAGCAACACCAAGTGTAGTTGCTCTATCCAGACAAGGGCGGGGAAAATTACTCTATGTCAGGGGTCATGACTGCTCCCAGCACAGGAAATGATGAAAAATTGTGCAGAAAGCAGCTCCCCTCAGCACACAATCAACCTAGCGAGACAGTGAGATCGCGATGTTCACCAGAACGGAGGCATTAGCTGAACATTTATAGTCGTGTGGTTTGAGCAATTGTTGGTCTCCTTGTCAGAGTATTAACATGAACTTGCTTCCTCAAACTCACACGAAGGTCCTCGTTCTCAGAGGGGAGATGTCACGGCGCGACCAACGCTACAGGAGTCACGTAAGGGGCAGAAAGTAAGTCCATAGGGAGTCAGTCGAAAGGAAATCTGAAAGCTGGGAGTAACGGTTTCCTTTCTTGTTATTTTGTACAAATGAGATGTGATGCAAAACTTTAGGCTTGGTGTTCAAGACTTGAACACCAAGAACTGCCTGAGTTTAGCCAGAGCTTTTTCACATGATGTTTACTTCATACAAGTGTGTATTTTGAGATTGTCAGTTGGAAAGGGTGTGTGGTTTAAGTTTCACTTCCGTTACTGTTTGCTACTGAATATTTTCAGTTTGTCTTTGAATTGAGAATCGTAAGAAGAAGGCTGTGTTTCTCAGTGTCAAAAAGCTTTTTTTGGATACGTTTGACCATACTTTACTTTTTTAATTTTCTGTCATCAGCCCATTGATATGCATATTACTCACTGACAATGCTAATGTGTTAAGTTCTTGTCAGCACTTGACAGCTACTTCTTAAATGTTCCTCTCCTCCATTATCTCGGTCGTCTGTCCTCTCGCTGTCAAGGAAGTCCTGACAGATGTACACATGTGGCTTTAAAGATTAGTACCAGTTGGCCGTTAGGCTGTCTATGTCTTCAAGCTAACACTGAGCATTTTGAAATGAAGTGGCAGTATTGAACTCATGTTCGTTTACTTGTACACTTGTAATATTATGGTCTTGTATGTCAAAGTACATTGTAATGCTAACTAACCCTGATGGTACATTTGTATATAGCATGCTTATGTGGACTGAAGAATAATACTTTATTTTTATATTATTCACCATCCAGCCAAAGCACCTAATATTGTCATACTCCAAATGAAGAACATGGACTGAACTCAGACCTAACAAGTTCTACGTTAAACTACATCTTAGAATGTTATTATTATCTCTGGTTCTGGTGAAATTCTCCCAAAGTATCATTCACACTTTTATAAAAGCAGATCCTGGTTCCTTACTGGAAGCAGTGATGTTAATAATAGATTACAGATGCATTACAAATGGCACAAATTTTTTCTATTAGGGGATTAAATTACTATGCTTGTCCCATCCTTGTTCTTATCACTGACACAGCTCAAGAGATAAGAGTGCAGATGAAACTAGCATAAGGTATGTATGCTAATAGCTGTGAGGAGCTGTTGACTAGTCAGGAGGAAATGCAGACAGACAACGAAGAAAGCAGGCTACATGTACTTTGTTTATCTGAAAAAAAAAACTTCCCAGATGGCGCTGTAAGTCATAAGATGGGGTCTGATAGACTTGAGCTTCCTGCCTCAGTTCCTCTCAGTTCTAAGATGAACAGTTGAACATCTGAGCTGTCATACAGCTATACCCCATTTCCAGAAAAAGGAAACCTTGAAATTTTATTTAACAGACAAAAGGACAGAGTTTCACTGTTTTCAATGATGAACTTAATTCTATTTGTTAAATATAAACAAATGTATAAATTGATGGCTGCAAAAGACTTAAAAGAAAAGTTGGGACAGAAGCAAAATAAGACTGAAAAGGTTGTATAAGTAACCCTGGAAGGTTCCACTATTAGCAGTTTAACTGTGCCTGAAACATATGCTGCCATCAAGACAACAGAGAAACATGCTGCTGTCAAGGCAATATCTTTTCCCAGTAAATCCATGTCAATTTCAGCAGGACAATGCCAGGCCTCATTCTGCACAAGTGCACATGTGCCTGCCTGCAGTCCAGATCTGTCTCCTATTGAAAATGTATGGCGCATCATGAAGAAGAGAATCAGACAACATTGACCATGGCTCAGGTCTTGTGTACAGCAAGAATGGGCAAAAATTCCACTTGTAAAACTGCAACAATTAGTAATTCCCAAATGATAAAAAGTTTAATTAAAAGAAAAGGTTACCTAGTAGAAAACATGCCTCTGTCCCAACTTTTTTAAGTGTGAAGCAGGCATCAATTTTTTTATTAGTTTATATTTAACCAATAGAATTAAGTTTATCATTGAAAACACTTTTCTTTGTACTTCTGTCTGTTAAATAATGCTTTAAGTTAATTAACAAATTGCAGATTTCAGATTTATTGATTTACAGATTTATTTTTAGAAAGTTTTCTAGAAACAGAAACATCCATGAGTGCATATTCCAAAACCGGTCCTTACTTAGAGTAAGATAATACACAGTTATATTGTTTTGCAAATTGATTTATTTTATTTTATTTTATTTATTTATTTACACTGATTTATTTTCTAAAAAAAAAATGCTCTGAACCTGGAAATGAAATTTAAAGAATGTGTATGGCTAAAATTGACATGTGCGTTGCTGTTGGTTTATCAGCATTTATCTGTTCTAATAAAATAGCCTAAAATAGTGATGTCCTGAATTGTGGATCTATGGAACTACGGAGTCTTGATTACTTTTTTGAATTTCTGGTGAACTGGTAAAAATGAAAATAAAAAAAATAGTCATGTAACCCCTAGTCCAGAATCATAGCCTTGAATGAAGTGATGTAGACTAGTTTAGTCTCTGCTGTTTTCAGGAGTTGTGAAATGCTTTAAATGGCAAACAAGTGGGCTTGGATTGTCTTTTAGTTGCGTCTGGCTTTGAAAGGTCATTTTGTGCTGTGGCCAAAGAGGCCTCCAGTCCATTCAACCTTATGTGGTTCATTTAAATTGGCTCTCCATTGTCCTGCCGGGTTCCTATTCAGTGAAAAAATCCTGCAGCCTTTTGATAAGATTTGGCTCCAATATATTGACCTTTCTCCCTGCCTTTTAATACACATTAAGAAAATGCCCCTCACTGTTTTCTTTTTAGAGATATGTGCTTATATTTTTGCATCTCTTATTTGACCAGGCTCATTACTCAGACCAGTTTTCAATAAAACAAGCCAGATTTTATTTACTTTGAGTTGCTAAAATAGAGCTTAACAAGTTCAAAGAATCTGATGGCATGGCACACATCTATCTTAGTACCTTGTCAGTACACTGCTTACTCACTGAGACCTCTAATTCCAACACAAAGACATCTACAGCTAGTTTTCAATACAATTAAATTATGTATATATATGATATACAGTCAGGCACCAAGACTTTGGCAGCAGATCCTGCAAGTTGCAAGGTTGGGCCTCCATGGATTTGGATTTGTTTGTCCAGTACATTCCACAGATGTTTGATTGGATTGAGATCTGAAGAATTTGGAAGTCAAGTCAAATCCTTGAACCCTTTGTCCCTTTCCTCAAGCCATTCCTGAACAGTTTTTGCAGTGTGGTGATGTGCATCATCCTGCTGAATGAGGCCACTGCCAATAGGGAATACTGTTGCCATGAATAGGTGTACATGGTCTGCACCGATGTTTAGGTAGGTAGTATGCATCAAAGTAACATCTTCATGAATGCCAGGACCCAAGGTTTCCCAGCAGAACATTGCCCAGAGCATTACACTGCCTCTGCCAGCTTGCCTTCTTCCCATAGTGCATCCTGGTGCCATCTCTTCCTCAGGTAAATGATGCACATACACCTGGCTGTTCACATGATGTAAAAGCAAACCTGACTCATCAGGCTAGGCCACCTTCTTCCATTGATTGATTGGTTTATATATGATTATTACCTTCTTTCAATATAAAAACACAATTCTGTGCTTAAATACAAACAGTTTCTGTACATAAACCATGGTAACTTAGAAGACTGCACTGGTTAATGTTGTTTGAGATGGTGAAATAAATTCATCATGCTTCTACCTTTAGTTGCAACACTTCGACAACATAACTTGCACAAGTCTGTACTATGCCAGTCTGTACTAACCATTTACACACAACTGACCCGTACATGTTCATTTTAGTAAGTAAATCTTCGCCATTGGTTTTGTTGTTTGTACATTTGTTGGAAACAAACAACAAATTTAACTGAACTTTCCCAATTCTGCTAGAGTGGTCAAATATCCAACCTGAATTCTACCAAAAGTGACTGGTAAAGTTGCAAGTTGAACCAAATATTAGGTATGCTGTACGTGATGTGTACATCTTGACAATGTGTTGATTTTAGAAAAAAAATTAGAGCATCAAATTCTTTTTTTAATTAAGGATGTACTATATGTTGTACATTCATTCTGCCCCAGACAAAGAACAGTTTAAAGAAATCATTGAAAGCCCAATATTGCCATGACATTCAAGTCCATGATGAGTGAGTCAAACTTCCAACTGCAACTGTAAATGTTCGTGTACGCCACCACAAATATACTAGAGCAGGGCTCTTCAATTAAATGTGATCTAGAGTCAAATTCTTACACAGCAATACTGTGTAATACTATTTGTGTTGGTCTGTAAAGCAGTCACACCCCCCAGCCAGAACAACTGCTCAGCTCCCTCCTGTTGCTTAAGAGCCATTTCACATCTATTACACCACATCTTTTTGCCTCAGTTTAGCAGCTCATAAGCCATACATACAGTAGCTTCAGCAAAAGCTAACTGAGGGAAGGAGAAGGGTTGTTGCCATTTGTCTTGGAGACAGCAGAGGGCTCTAAAAAATGTAACCATGATCCAATGATCCAATAATTGTCAGAAACGAAAAATAAAACAGTAGCCACATAAGATGCAGCTTGAATAAACTCAAAATGTTTTCAAGTTTTCAAAAGTGTTTATATTTTCCTCCACATTTTTCCAATTTTAGCATGTCTTGTTATAGGCATGGTAACTTCAAACAGGGTAACTTCAATTTTTACTAGGACAAAGGACAAATATATGCTCTGAACTGAATTTCATCATTATCTATCTATCTATCTATCTATCTATCTATCTTTTCTATTTTTTTAGAGAGCACATGGTGCATGTATACACAGAGGTAACGATAGGGTTAATACAGAGCTGCTTATCTTTCTGGTTGGAACGCTGCTTCTCTTTTGACTGGCTAAAAGATTTCTTGAGCCAACCCTTTGGGAGGAGCCAGGCTGAAGGTGAGGTCATCCTTTCCTGCAAAGGCATGATGTCATGCGCTCATTGATATTCAGCTCAAGAAGAGGAGGATTTGGGGGAGGGGTGCCCATGATAAAACGTACTCAGAGATTTCCCTTTCTCGTCTTTCCCATTTCAGAGCCTTAATGCTATGTCTTTCATCTATTCATACCAAATTCATATTTCATCTATTGTTCATTGATTTATGAGCCATCTAATAAACATTCAGCCTTAGTAATCTTCATGTTCAGGAGATAATGAAACTAAACAATTGGTTTTCTTGTTCCTTCTCGGTTCTGAGATGGATTAAGATTGTCAGAATATTTCTCTTTTTCGAGGGCCAGGATGAGGTCATGTTTTTGCAGTTTAAGTTTTGCATGTTGATTAAGATGTAGAGCTTAAGATACTCGCTGTATACATTAAATGATCCAGCCCACCATCTGAGCTGGAAATTTTGATCCCCAACATTGATGTCCCCTGTAAGCAGTGTGCCTTGTTTATTTCTATAGTACCATTGTTGTAATTTGTAGACAAAAGGGTTTTTTGTTTGTTTGTTTGATCCAGTCTAACGTGCTTAATCAGAAGATTAGAAAGCAGTAGGACAGTGTTTGTAGTAATGGATTGAAAAGATTTTGAAATTTGAAAACACCCTGTGAATAGTAGAAACAGACTGTGATGGAACCTTTCAGCAAATGGATGGATGTTTCATCCTGTTCCTCATAACCACTTCCTTTTGGCAAAGTGTGCTTCCTTCAAAGGTGACACTTTTTACTCCTTGCTCTATCCGGCCACCTGAAACATACGTCACACCTGTCAAGCACAGGAAATTTATAGCAGTAGAGGAAACCTGTCTAGGCCTGTTGTCTGGCTGAATTTCTCTTGTACCATGTAGCTAACGACCTGTGAACACTTCTGCAATTCTTTTTGCAATGTTTGCTGAAAAGCAAATGAAACCAAACAGTCTGGTGCTTTCCAATCTCTAATTTTGGGATTTTTTTTACATTTCCCATTTCCATTGTGCTTGCCCAGTCAATTGTTGATCATATTTAAATGCCTCTGAGTGTAATATGGACCTTGCTGTTTATTTCTCAAAAACAGTGTCTTCCTCATATCAGTATTAACAATCCTGATCATCTATCTACTGTATCTATCTATCTATATACAATACCAGTCAAAAGCTTGGACACCCCTCAAATTCAGTGGTTTTCCATTATTCTAATTATTATTATTATTATTATTATTATTATTATTATTATTATTATTATTATTGTTATTTCTGCATTGTAGATAACCTCATGAAGCTGATTGAGAGAATGCCAAGAGTGTACAAAGCTGTAATCAAAGCAAAAGGTGCCTACTTTGAAGAATCTAAAATCTAAAACATAGTCTGGTTTGTTTAGCACTTTTAAGTTTACTACATGATTCCTTCATAGTCTAGATGACTTCAGTATTAAATTAAAATTTAGAAAAAGAAGCAAAAACATTGAATAAGAAGGTATGTACAAATGTTTTGGCTGGTACTGTGTTTATATTGGGGTGGGAGGGAGGTAGGGAGAGAGAGAGTGGGGGAGAGAATGAATATGAGAATGCTTGTTGAAAAAGTTTGGGGGAATGAGAGCATCACCCTACTGGATGAAAGAATTGGTTCACCATACCATCAAATTTAAATCTTAAAATAGAATCATAGGCATTTGAATAATTCCACACTTGTGTACTGATACTGCTTTAGTTTTATTTGAGGCTCGCTCACCCTCTTCAGAATGTGCCATTGGACACTCAGTGGCTGAATGCATGATAAGGCTGATTTGGATATTATATACACAGTAGGGGATATTACTATTAGTATTCTTTTGACTTGGTAGCAGATTAACAAAAATACTGTACTGATGTCTTGTAGTAATCCCTTATCATGTCCATTTTAATAGTTATCTTTTCCAAAAGGATTTCCAGGAAGACTATCAGCATCAAGGACAATCAGATTACAGTTGTGTATATATAAACAAGGCAATTTTTCTGTGGTTTTTATCATTATATGATGAACACCTATCACAAAAAGGGTGAAAATATGATAGCTTTTCATTCACATAACTGCTGATGTATTGAATGTATAACATTTTCACTGGAGAAACGTCTTAATATGCATTCACTTGTAGTGCACTGTAGCTATTACATTACACAAGACATAAACCTCCTGATAGGTTAACGTGGGGCCAAGGAGATGGAAGTGGAAGCTTCAAGCAGATACTCCACACAGACACTAAGAGTGTAATTAATAGTGTGCTGATGCTGCTCCATTGGGGGCTGTGGTCCATTCAGGATAGCAGCCAGGCTCAGGATAACAATGACTCATTGTAGGATGAGCCAGACTTTGATGGAATTGGGCCAGACAGGGAGGATATCATTAACTTCCTCTTCAATTCACTGACACTCTCCACTGATGAGGTAATGGAAGCCTGGAAAGCTAATATCAATAAGTTATCAATGTAAGGGCTGTCCTTTTAGCCACACCTTATATCCGTTCAACTGTTAGTCATTAGTGTAATAATTTCATTAGAGTCTGGTCACAGGAAGAGGTCATTTATGTGACATTGCCTATATTATCTGAGTGTGACAAGCTTGTCAGGCTCACTGTGTCAGTGTTTTTCCATCAAAAACTGGTGCACATACACTCACTGAAAACTTTATTAGAAACATTATACTAATACCGTGTAGAACCTCTCTTTACTCTCAAAACACCCTAAATTTTTTATGGCATGGATTCCACAAAATGAAAAAACATTCCTTTCAGATTCTGGTCCATGTTGACATGACTGCATCATGTAATTCCTGCAGATTTTTCAGGCAAAAAAAGATTTTTCCATGCTGCCAATATCCTGTTTTACAACATCCCAAAGGTGTTTGTTCTGACTGGGAAGGCCATTGAAGACTATTGAACACAATGTCATATTCATAAAGCCAGACTGATGCGACATTTGAAGTAGCCATTAGAAGATGGGTAAATTGTGGCCATGAATTGGTACACATGGTCAGCAACAATATACAGATAAGCTGTAGCGTTCCAGCGATGGTTGGTTGGTTGGTTGGTTGGTTGGGTATTAATGGGCCCAAAGTGTTCAAAGAAAAAATCACCACATCATTACACTACCCCCACCAGCCTGGACTGTTGACACAAGGCAGTTTGGGGCCATGGATTTGTGCTGTTGGTGCCAAATTCTGACCATACCATCTGTGGACTTCGGCAGAAATCGAGATTCATCAGACCACCCTACATTGTTTCAGTCTTCAGCTGTTCAGCTTCAGTGAGCCTGTGCCCACTACAGCCTCAGCCTACATACTTGGCTGACAGAGGTGGAACCCAACATGATATTCTGCTGTTATAGCCCATCCGCCTCAAGGTTTAACGTCTTATGCATTCTGAGATGCTGTTCTGTTCACCACAATTGTACAGAGTGGTTATTTCACTTACTGAAGCTTTTCTGTCAGCTAAAGCTTTTCTGGCCATTCTCAGTTGATATCGGTCAGTCATTGCACAACTGCTGCCACATGATTGGCTGATCAAATAATTGTATGAATAGGTGCACAGTTGTTCCTAAGAAACTGTTCTGAGAGTATATGTTCGTATACATAAAAGTATACAAGTGTGCCTTTGCCAGATAAGCGTAGTTAATTTAAGCAAGATCTCACTCGTGGTTATTCATCCTTTTAATTTTCTTTCTGGTTCATTGCAGCAAAGCATGCTTGGACTCAGCCTCCTTACTTTAAGAGATTATACCCTTAATCCCCATCTGCCTAATCCCCAAACTGTTAATGCTGAAAGAATGCATAGCCTCACACAGACTCATGCAACATGCATGCACATACACAACTGTACAGTTATTTTACAAAATGTATTTTTCTATGTATGAAATGCTAATGAACAGTTTCTTGTTTCGTCTTATACACATACTTATTGTAAACAAGAAATATCTTTGCTGGAGCAATTTTTCTATCTCTTTAATTCTACCTGCTAAGTTCAGTTCTCTGGGATTTTTTTAACAGCAAGGATTAGAACTACCAACTGGGATTTGCCAGCTGTGATACAGTATTACAGCAGCTTTGATCTCCCAGACTGATCATTGCTAAAACATGGGCCCTTTGGGTGGGGTAAGAGGAGTAGGGAGCTTATTATGCATCACTCTATATACTATGTACTTGTGCCAGTAACCTTGAACTGTTTTCTCAAGCAAATTTCATTGCCACCATACCAGGTGCAGTATATTAAGTCTAAAGCTCTGAGGATTAAGACCATAACAATTAGGGATTCACTTAAATTTAAGCCAAAAATGACACTGTGGGTAAAATTTTCTTTTACCCTACCACCTGAAAGCATCATATCCAGGTCACATTGCAGAAACGTTTTGAGAAAAGAAACCACTCTGAGTATGTCTGAAAGATTTAGAGATCAATTAGATAATCTGCTGTTAGTCATACATATCCATTAGTGAGATTGCTTAACTAATTGCTTAAATGACTACAAATACAATGAACTAAGTCATGCAGATATGTGCACAAACATGGATTGAGATGCACCATCTGCAGTTTGTGTAGGTGTGACAACTTTTTTTTAGCAAAGCATACTATAAATGTCTGCTACCATGACAATACTGTCACACTGCACAGCCTGGAAGAAAGATAGATGCAGGTTTGTGAGGAAGTCTGGACTGAGTCACCATTTTGGAGATAAAGCCATACCAGGAAGCTGTGTGGTAGATGGGGAATGATGGATCTTATCCCCTAGGGATCTAGTCTGATTGACCCATTTCATCTCTAATGGAAAATGAGTGCAAAGATGGGCTAGCCAGTGAGAAAGGGGTCAGGAAGTGTATTGGTAGTATTGGTAGACTGTTTATGGTGTGTTTCATGATTATTTCTCTTATTGCCTAAGTGTATTGGTTGCCAAACACAAAGCACAAATTCAAACCTTTGCCTTCTCATTTGTAAAGCTTTTTAAAACTGAAATAATTGAGGTTTGCTGTATATTATTGAATACACTATAAACATATATACTGTATTGTACATTATTGAATGTACAATACAGTATAAAGTACAAACTCTATCTATCTATCTATCTATCTATCTATCTATCTATCTATCTGTCTATCTATATATACAGGGGTTAGACAGTCAGTCAGTCAGTCAGTCATTTTCTGTACCGCTTATTCCCAGTTACGGGGTCACGGGGGAGCCGGTGCCCA
>JAOVYV010000021.1:11781604-11794199 GCA_025674545.1 Hassar affinis
TTTCCCATCACCAATTCACCTACCTGCATGTCTTTGGACTGTGGGAGGAAACCGGAGTACCTGGAGGAAACCCACGAACATGCAAACTCCGCACAGAAATTTCCCGGGTCGCCCCACCCGGGGATCGAACCCGGGTCCTTCTTGCTGTGAGGCAACAGCGCTATCCACTGTGCCACCTTGCCGCCACCCCCAATGCATCTGGCCATAAATGAATAATTAAATGATTGAATTATAATCAATGTCTTAAAAGCTTGTTCGCAAAATGTGCCAGTTTGCTATTTTACGTTTGCCTTGGCACATCATGCCATAGGTGAGAAAATTTAAGTCTGTCTATTAAAATGTTATTTAAAGTGCTGCCTGCATATACAAAGCCATCTAAAACAAATGTAAGCAATGACAACAAACTGACCTTTGTTAAACCACTGATTAACATTATCACCTTACAACCCACACTACCCCTCCTGCCTCCCCACCACCTCCCCATTTTCCACACACTCTTTGTAACTGCAGCCCACTGGTTTATAAGGCATTGTGAAATAAGAACCATGCTGCTCCTTAATCTGTGAAAATGACATATAAGTGTGCCTTTAGGTCAGCGTAAAGAAGACAAATAAATGAAGTGCAAATGAATAAGGATGCCTCTTTACAGCTTTACAATTACTTTGATTATAAATTGATTATTACTAATTATTAGTAAGCTCTGTTCCCTTTGCTTATAGTCTGTGTTGCATGTTTGATTGCAAGCTTGATTTCCAGTCTGTGCGAGAAAGGGTACTTTAGTGGGGGGATGAGGCAGTAAGACAGAAGACAGAAAACATGACACATGCGCAGAAGCACATGGGTGGGCTTGACAGGAAGTGATGAGGTCACAGAAAGAGAGAGAGAGAGAAAGAGAGAAAGAGGGGCGGGTGGAAAAGAGAGGGGGAGAGAAAGCAGAACCAGTGCAATGTGACATGTTTTCAGAGATGAGCTCAGCACTTGGGGGGCGTGGAGAACTGCCCGGAGCATTGCCTCTCCTCTTTTGGCCTCCGGCTCTGTTTTGTTTTTTTGTGATCACCGCGTTTTTTGCTAGAATGAACTCAGCCTAGACGCTGTCATGTTTGGTGACTTGTTTTTATGGGGATTTTGCTGTCTGAAATTGTGGAAAAAGGATAAGAAGGTAAGACGGTGTTCCTCGTGTCTGCATGGCTGTCTGTCAGCGCTAATCTCTCGAGACTTCTCCTCCTTGGCTTCACTCGTGACATAAACTATTAATGCAGAACACACGGGGACTCAGGGGGGAAAACAGATTGCATGTCTTTAGGGAAGCTGTATTTAGGGAATGGCTTTGAATATTCCTGACATGTGACAATCCTTGAATTCAGTGTTAACACGATATCATTTTGAGAATGGTTTATGATTTATGAAAGGATGCCCTGGCTTTTGGGTGGGACTGCATTTGCTGAAGAGCTTGACCTGATGTGGGTCTTGTCTGGCAAAATATTTCATGCGCCAGTTCCAGTCTTGGCCTATATTTTACAGCCGCAATCTGCATGAAGTCATTGATGTGTTGTACTGGGTTATGCTTATTACAGCCTTGCTAGAAGGACTGCAGCATTTCTTCCTCTTTGCAGCTTAGAAATTAAATTGTGCACTGCCTCATGAGTGTCCTTAATCATTCAGCCACATGCCTAGACAGTCCAATGTGTCAGAATACATTCTGCATCATCCATTATCAAGGTATTTATGTCTGCGATTGCAGTACTGATGTCATGTCTCTGTGTAGCTGTTAGTGATATTCAGTAACACACACACGCACACACGGTCAAGCTGCATCGGCCTTGATTTTAGTATTCCATCTGGAAAATCTCCTTCTAATCCATCACTAATGTGGGATCTCCGTGTACATTGATTATGTCGATAAGTGACAGGGAAATGTGTATCACATGTATGATAGAACCAAGATGAATGATGGAGGCAATCACTGAGGGTCTGTAACCTGATCAATTTAACAGCTCGACAACTACAACTTTCAGGGAGATTTTACCGACCTGGAGGAACAACCCCTCTGAGACCTGAATTCTACTGGGGAACATCATAAATAACAAGGCAATGTTGGGAAGCGTGAGCTCAGCAGTTACGTGTTTATGCTATGGGTTTATGGTTCAAATCCCACACCCACCAAAAGGCAGAAAACATCCCTCAGCTGTAGATGATTGGTTTGGATTCTACCTTAGCCATAACTGGCTTTGCTTATAGGCTCCTAAAGTAAAGTAAAGTAAAGGCACTTGAAATTTCAACCAGACCTCAACAGCAAAAGTAGGATGATCAATGGAAATATGCATTCATGATGTTTATACCACAGTACTGTTGAATTCTTGGTCAGAATTGTTGATTAATGCCCTGCTGGCTATAAAACAAACCACAGGTTTATATTAACGTACTATTAACGTATTAATGTATTACATTGTCATTTCTATAGTAACAACATGGACATAACAGAAGGTCAGCATAAACCAATTAAAAGTTGTGTGATGGATAAAGTGAGTGGTTCTGTGATCTGTTTTTTTTTTTTTAATGTCAAGTTGTATTGTTATTAACACCAAAATGGATAAAAGAGAGAAGCTGGTTAGGGAACTTCTGTTAATAACTATTTATAATGTAAGCAATAACAGGAACTAACTAAAGTTCCACAAAATGAAACGGTACTCTAAATGGGTAAAATGTACGGCATGCTATTCTTATTAAAGAAATAAAAAATGTTGCCATTAGCAATTGCTGCAGGATAAGAGGTATAAAATATTTCGGGATATGCCGTAATAGTAAAATAATCAACTTACTCTACATCAGGCTGCATCACATCTCCTTGGCATTGTTTTTTTTATTTGTTCATTTTATTCCTTATTTAGCAGTCGGTTAATTATCTGCATGAACAACAAATGGAACATCAAGCAGATGCAGTTTTTCTGTGGGATCCTGATGAAATTTTGTTTTGAGTAGAATTGCCTTGCTTCCATTTTAGCTTTTATACATTTATGTAAAGGCTAGAAGGTCCTGGGTTCGATCCCAGGTGGAGCAGTCTGGGTCATTTCTGTCTAGGTCTAGTCTAGTCTAGGTTTACTCCAGGTACTCTGGTTTCCTCCAACAGTCCAAAGACATGTAAGTCAGGTGAATTGGAGATGGAAAATTGCCCATGACTGTGCTTGACGTCGAACTTGTACTGATAAAACGTGTGTATCGATGTCCTGCCATGAATAGCCCTAGACGCTGAAATGAATTAATATAAACCAATAAACAAACATTAATGTAACACTGTGATGTGGATACATACTATTTGTTTGAGTAAATAAGTTAATTCAAACAGCTACAGTATGTTCAATACATAGTGTGATAACCTTTGTAGGGAAAATACATATGAATGCAAATATTTAAATGTTCTTTAAAATTCAGCCACACATGTAAAAGGTATAAATGTATAGATCAGACTGAAAGTCATACCAAATGCAAATGCCTATTCATATCAAAATACCAGATATGCCTACATTTTTTGTTTTGGGGGAAATTCCTTTACAGTCTGTCAATGATGTCATGTTTAAAGCTGCAGTAGACTGATAATAGTGATAAATAAACAAATAATTGTCTCGAACTAAATTCATTCATTCTTTTGTGTACAGTTCTTGCCTCCATTTAACAAATTGGTTTGCAAGAAGCCTTACCAAGAAGTCTGTCCGTATTTTCAAATTGAACACTGAGGTATATGTAGGTGTTCATGACAATGGTGTTGATGGTGTTTGTACAATCATGACCTTCAGATACTCTTGTTCTAGCTCGATCTGATTCATACTTTGGGTCAAAAAGTTGTTTCCTTTAAATACTCCCCCACCTCCTTACTCACTTCACTCTGCTAGGCAGCACATTCTTTGTATTTCAGCTTTCATAGCCGTCACTGTCTAACACTTTCATGGGTCATCGCTGTAAGGAATTACAAAAGAGGATGTTGACCTTTGTGGAGCACATGAACATGATGAGCACTCACATGAGAAGGAATTATAGCAAACTTTCCATAGCAGTGTATTATGGTAAAAAGGGATTTCCTATAAGCCCTTCTCAAATCTTATCTTTGCTTAGAATGTGTGTCACTGTGCTGTTTTGTATTTATAGGAACCATTTGGTAATTGTGAGACAGTAAGGAGTGTTTGTTTCTGGAATCCAGGAGGACCTTTGGTACTTTTTTGGTTCCTGAGGATAGAGTTAAGTGAAATGCCCTTGTAAATTAGTTGGCTGTGTAAAAGGCTGTGTTTACGTCTTTATTGGACCAAATCTCCCCATTATCCCCATAATAAAAGTGGGTGACAGTTTGGATTTTTGGCTGTGTAACCATTTGGCTGGTTACCATGAACATTTTTTAAAATGAAGGAAAAAAATCCTTTTAGTGTTTTGTATTATCAAATTATGTTAATACAGAAGTCAATACAAATAGCTTATAAGATTACAGGAGTGTGCACAGTGTTTCCAGCTAAAATCAAATCTTATTCAGACACACATATAGACTAATGGACCAATGTGTCTAATGGACCTTGTGGTTTCTGTCTTCTTCCTGTGACCTTGATGAGTTTGGAATGTGTGTTTGAACTGCCTGGCTGTCCCTCCTACCTGCATGGAAAACAGTTGTTCATGTTTTGAAGCACACTCGGCCACATGAGATGCTGTTTCTGGACAACTGCTTTATTGCAGAAGCGGTCTGAGCGTGTTGTGCACACATGCTGGTCAGCTTGTGGTCAGCCAGTTGTTGTTTCCTAATTATTTAGGAAGTATAGGGCCAAGACAAATGGTTTTCATGAAGTGTCACCATGCTTGGAGTAAGAGGAGAAGGATGGCGTCATGGCTGTTTCCTCTGGTGGTCCTTTGCTGTGGTTTGCACCTTTGCTGTGGCTGCACTGCGTTGAAGTAGCTTGAGTTTTAGGCATCTTCAGAGTGTTTACTTTACCGGAATTACTCACTGGTTATTTTACTGATTAGGAATACCATATTTTTTCAGACGGAGTACAAATACATGATTCTTTAGAACTTGTATTGTATTAAGCAATCAGGGATATCATAAAACATTTTCTTTAGATCTGTATATCTCAGTTGCTGCCATGTTATGGCATTAATACAGGACCTTTAGTAGAGATTGTAAGGATGTTCAACCTGAGCATGCAGAGCAGTAATCAATGAGCATGGTCATTAAAAACTAACACAAGGTGCCTTAAATGTGAAATGTGCAACATGCACAGATCAGCCATAACATTAAAACCACCTGTCTAATATTGTGTATGTCCCCTTTGTGCCAGCAAAACAGCTCTGACCCATAAAAGCAACACAAGACCACTGAAGGTGTGCTCTGGTATCTGGCACAAGATATTATCAGAAGATCCTATAAGTCCTTTAAGTTGAAATTGAGATCTGGAGAATTTGAAGGCCAAGTCAAAATTTGAAGGCCAAGGATGTACTTGGTCTGCTACAATATTTAGGTAGGAATTACATGTCAAATTAACATCCATATGAATGCCAGGACCCAAGGTTTCCGAGCAGAACACTGGGCAGAGCCCACAACTCTCTTCCTCGTTGTTGATGATGAACAAGACATTGTTCATCAGACCACGCCACCTTTTCCCATTGCTCCATGGTCCAGTTCTGATGCTCACATGCTCATTGTAGGTGCTTTCAGTGCTATACAGGGGTCAGCATGGGCACTCTGACTGGTCTACAGTAAGCTATGATGCATACACGGCATTAACTTTTTCAGCAACATGTGCTACACAGCTTTTCTATATGATTAGACCAAACAGCTAGCCATCACTCCTCACACACATCAGTGAGCCTTGGGCACCCATGACCCTGTCACGGTTCACCAGTTATCCTTCCTTGGACCACTTTTGGTAGGTACTAACCAGTGCATACCGGGAACACTCCACAATGCCTGCTGTTTTAGAGATGTTCAGTCATCTAGCCATCACATTTAGACCCTTGTCAAAGTCCCTCAGATCTGAACATAATTGAGATAATCAATGTTATTCACTTCACCTGTCAGTGCTGTTAATGTTATGGCTGATTGATGTATTTGGATGGAAACCGTAATGGTATGAAAACCTTTTTCATGTGTCTCCATTTCTAGGAATGTATCTAATGTCTCTCAGTATCAAGGCAACAGATTTAAATTGTACTCAAATTATTGCCAGCTTAATCATAATTTTGACGATTACAGTCTGATTGGATCATCATTCCTTTGTGCAAGTTAGAACTTTTGTTTAAAGCAGTTTGACATCCTTGCATGTTTGACAAAGAGGTTAACAATATCAGTCAAACAGCATTATTCGGGGAGCGTAGGTAGTTCTTGGTTGCAAATAATGATAAAACGTACCAGATTTGCTAGGCAATCATTCAAAAAGTTGGAACGTAACTTACTGCAGCATCAGTATTGTCATACTGCCCAGATCTGTCATTACTGTTTACATCCCTCTTTCCCAAAGTGAATCAGTTTAATGACCTTGTGTTAGTGAATGATTCTCTTGAAAGCCTGATCATAACATTCTGAGAGTGAAGTCATTCTCCTGAAATGCATTCAGCAGGATCTGCTGACTCATGCTGGCTGCTCTAACACGAGCCATTTTATTTCAAGCTTATTTGAAGCCTCCATATTACATCCTGTGTTCATGGGATTGAGTTACTCTTCATAATATGGGCATCATTATGCTTAATTTAGATTTTGAATATTGACTTCGATAGGTACTAGGAAATATGCAGAAGCTTACTATAAAGACTGATTGTTGTGAAAGTACTGTATCCTTATGTGAAATTTTGTTATATTCTAATATAATGTTCTTTGTGAAAGGTCATGGATGTAAATTTGCTGCATCTGTAAGTCGATTATTAGCTGGATGTCAGAAGCGTGTCTAAACTGAGTGATTGGAGTGAATTTGTATGCCAGTGACATTCTTTTCTGCTAGAGGGAGCAGCATCGGGATCAATGGGCATTGATTTCTTCTTGACGCATGATTTGTTTTTGCTGACTTGGATTTTCGGGGTCTAGGGGTCATGTGTGTCGTGTGGGCTTAGATCTGCTTTCTAAATTCAGTGAATGCTTTTATTGGTCTTAGCTTGCAGCTTGATGAGGCTGATGATGTTAATGATGACTAGTAGTAGTATTTACCTATATAAAATGATATTTCTTTTTTTACAGCAGATCTATGAACAAAAAATTAACATGAAGTGACATTTCAGATACAGTTTTGACAAATGTTCTGTTTATATTAGCTCCTTTAGTGGAACTAGATCCCAAAGAAACCACACTCGCGTTCTAGAATGTCGGCCACGAGAGCATTAGCAAGGTCGGGTGAGGAGGCGCTGGAGCACAGTTGGCATTCCTGTTCCTGTTCAGGTTGAGGTCAGGGCTCTGTATAAATTTGTCAATCAATAAAATTGGCTTCTCTTCCTCCTCTTCATCTCAGAAGTTTTCATATTTTAAGTCAAAAGTTATATTCCTGAAAGGTGTCGTTCGCCATGATTATGTCGCTAACACTACTGATGTAGTACATAAGAAGAAATAACAGGAGCTGATTTATTCCACAGATAATCCAAAATCCAATTGCTGTACTATACAACCTTTAAACACTCTGAATATGAAATATAGGAAAATAATTAATAATAATTAATAATAAAAATAATAATAATTAATTATAAAAAATATATAACATGTATCATTGCTTTTGTCTACACTTAAATCACTTTTTAAATAAATAAGATTTTAATTAATAAATAAAAATGTATTAAAATTAAAAGAAATATCTATTTAATTCACTGTTAACTGTTTTTCAGGTTGCAGGGGAGCAGAAGTATCACCCCGAGTGTTTCACCTGTCTGAACTGTCGCGCCTTCATCGGTGATGGAGACAACTATGCTCTGGTGGAGAGGTCCAAGCTGTACTGGTGAGTCACCTGAAACCGTCAACCTGATATCTGAATCTGAAATCTTTCCCAGCATTTCTGATAAAGCAAACCAGCAAGTAGAGTCACCTGGCTTGTTGAGACAAGTAGGGGAAGTGTGTGAGATGAGGGATTAGTTTGGTGACTTGGCAGCATTACCTACCCAGTGGTACGTGCTTTAAGAACTGAATGGCTTCATTGTAGTAGAGGAGCAGGGTTATTTGGTTTGCTCATTCTGTAGCAGAGAAAGCATGAAAATAGAAAATGCTGGAACTAGATTCGATGACAAAATGTCCTAGTCTGAATAATGTGTACATACTGAAGTACCAGAAAAACTGGCCTATGCAAAGCACATAGCAACACCATATATGCACATCATCGGTTGCCTCTGCTAGTGCATATATAAAGTGATAGACGTGTATGGAAGCTTGTAGAACTATTTCTGCAGTGAGAATGGCAAGGTATCATGATGTTGCGATTTTCAACACGGTTTAATGGTTGGATGAGATGGTTGGTGAGATGGGTCATAGCATATAGAAGCAAAGTTAGAAGCAAAGTTTGGATTTTCACATATAAGCTTTTCATGGGTGTACCATGACTACCAGAATTCCAGCAAAACTTTTGACAGTAGTGTGGCCAAATGACTCAGTAAAAAGTGTGTACCACTGCTTCTGATGTGTAACATCGGAATTCTTTGCAGGATCCTTAACATTCTTCAGCGTAGGGACTGTGCAATGTTCCCTCCACGATCCCATGGGGGACCTACCAAGTATAAACAGTTTTTCTGGTACTTCAGTGTATATCCTCCAGCTTATTCTCCAGCTAAAATTCTCAAGCTTATGCAACTGATCTAATGTTTAAAAACATGACATTGGGTTTTATAGAATTCTTTTTCAAGAATCTTTTCATATTCCATCCATCTGTCTATCCATACATACAGTACTCTGCAAAAGTCATATACCCATGCCAAGAAATGCTGTAAAGCAAAAATGCTTTCAAAATAATAAAATTAAATATTTCTACATTTTAATACTATAAAGCACAGTACACTGCAATGAACTCAACAAGGTCAGTATTAGATGGGACAAGTCTTTGCTTTTTTTTTTTAAATACACAAACATTTTTCTGTAACATTTAAAATTTTGCTGGAAAGGTTATAGTAAGTTGGCTAGGTGGGTAGCCTCACAGTGAGAAATTCCTGGGTTCGATCCAAGGTAGAGAGAGGTCTGGGGCCTTTCTGTGTGAAGACTGCATGTCCTTCCCGGGTTTACTTCGAGTACTCCGGTTTCCTCTCACAGTCCAATGACATGCAAGTCCCCATGACCATGCTTGATATTAAACTTCTGCTGATGATTCATAATTGTTCCTATCACAAATAGCCATAGAGGCTGAAGTAACATTTAATAAACCAATACACAAACAAACTGTAACAATTTCTACAAAAAAATATAGTGCCTTAGACTTTTGCGCATATGCATTGCCCTGATCAGATTTTTTTGTGTCTTTTTCTAGCGGACATTGTTATTATGAGACCATCGTGACTCCAGCGACCCTGCCTGACTCTCCATGCTCGCGAATCCCTCATACAGTTACGCTGGTATCTATTCCAGCCTCCACAGATGGAAAACGTGGCTTCTCTCTCGCCATCGATCAGGGAAGCAGCCCAAATGGCTACAGTACTGACTACAATCACACAGTCCGCGTGTCCCAGTAAGTGTAGGAGTGCTGGAAAATGTAAAAAACCTTTTGAAAAAAAAATACTTTTGTGTGTTAGTGCATCAGGCTCTTCAGCCATCATTCAGTTAAACAGTGCCGTAGCTCCTTTCTCACGTTTGATGGCGGTTTTATAGTAATCATTGCCGTTATAATAATAGAGAGTATAACAGAAAATGCATTGCAGGAAGCAATTTCTTTGACATTAAATACAATTTAAATACATTATGATTAAAATAAGGACTTGTCTAATGAGTACAAATAAAATCTATCATGAAATTATGATATTATGATAAATATATGTAAGTAACTAGTCTACTGTCTCCATGAAATCTGCTGATTACATAAAAAAGAGAACAATTACTTTTAGTAACTTAGGTTAAGGTTCAGGTTAGGTGCATGTATAGTGTTAATTAGCACCATTAATAATTATGTCAGTGGAAAATCCTAACAAGGATAGTAACACAAGCATGTGTGTGTATGTAAAGGGTGGATTCCGAGTGCATCAGTCCAGATGTGAAGAACTCCATACATGTTGGCGATCGTATCCTGGAGATCAACGGCACGCCCATCCGGAATGTTCCAGTTGATGAGGTATTGAAAAACAAGTGTATGGAAAAATACATAGTCTATCCTCTTGACAGATGTATGTGTGTGTGTGTGCATAAACAAGAGTACGCAGTGAGATAAATAACCTTGCTTCTGAATATCTGTCTCCCTCTTGTGGCTGGTACTTTAGATCGATTTGCTCATCCAAGAAACTAGTCGACTCCTGCAGCTCACCATCGAGCATGACCCCCTTGACTCTGACAACGCCAGCAGCTCATTTGAGGATCAAGTGGACGGACCGAGCCCTCTGCCCACTGAGAGTCGCAGCCCGGTTACACCAATCACTCAGCCACCGAACCACGACATCAACAGCCTGCGCTCCCGCATGATCACGTCAGTCCAGCTCACTCTTTACTCTTATTTCATTTGCATTCTAATTAGTGCCTTTTTAACAACATCCTTCTACCTGACAACATATAAATGTAAATCCGAATATGTCCTCAACCCCCATGTCCAGACGGAGCTACAGTATTGATAAGTCACCATGCTCTAGCAACGCTACGTCCCCTATGTCTCTGAGGAAGGATATTGGACGCTCCGAATCTCTCCGTGTCGTAACAAACCGCACACACAGAATCTTCCGGCCATCTGATCTCATCCACGGAGAGGTGCTAGGAAAGGGCTGCTATGGTCAGGCTATTAAGGTACACACACACACACACACACAAACGCACACGCACACACACACACACACACACATGCATGCTTTGCATAACCACACTGGGCTTGGTATATGTGTTAACGGAAACGAGAGCCACTATTTCATGGTAACCAAATGAGCAAAAGCGGTTTGCTTGATCTGAAACATTGTTCATTTCCCAAGAATAAAAATATAATGCAAATAGAATAATGCCTGAAAATGGAGGACAGTTTTTCTGAACATTGCCAGGAGGTGGCAGGAGTGAGAGAAAAAAAAAATGGAGAAGCAGATGAACGTCTCTGTCCTCCTGGTTTTATGCAAAGGGTCATGCAAATTTGTTTAAAATAAAATTAGAATAGGAAAAAGGAAATTTAAAACTAAAAACCTTCCTGCTGAGGTGGATAACCTTTCATGCCAAATAATATACACCATGCATAATATTATGAACACCTCCTTTTCTCTACACTCATTGTCCATTTTCTCAGTTCCACTTACCATATAGCTGCACTTTGTACTTCCACAATTGTAGTCCATCTGTTTCTCTACACACTTTATGTTAGTCTCCTTTTTTACTCTGTTCTCTAATGGTCAGGACCCCCCACAGGACCAGCACAGATCAGGTATTATTTGGGTGGTGGATAATTCTCAGCATTGCAGTGACACTGATGTGGTGGTGGTGTGTTAGTGTGTTTGTACTGGTGTGAGTGGAACAGATTCAGCAGTACTTGTAGATGTAGTCAGTAATTAATCTGTTGGTGCACAGTTTGTGTTAGTCATCCTCTAGTCTTCTGGATATTTTTGGTTGGTGGACTATTCTCAGTCCAGCAGTGACACTGAGGGGTTTAAAAACTTAAGCAGCACTGCAGTGTCTGATCCACTCACACCAGTACAACACACACTAACACAGCACCACCACATCAGGGTCACTGGAGTTCTGAGAATCATCAACCACCCAAATAATACCTGCTTTGTGGGGGTCCTGACTACTGAAGAACAAGAGGGCTAACAAATTCTGCAGAAAAACAGATGGACTGCAGTCTCTATCTGTAAAACTAAAAAGTGCACCTGTATGGACAAATAGTATAGACACAAGGAGGTGGTTTTATTGTTATAGCTGATTGGTGTATGATTGAATGGAATTGGACTTGTGTAGAATATTGTGTGGATATGTGAAAGAAGGAATAAGAATGGTAAGAGAAAATAAAATTGCATTCTTTACAGTAAATAATGGATGAACAGCCAGGGTGTGTTCCAGGTTCTGAATGGCTGTGTGTGCTTTGCTGTGGAGTTTGTATTACATAATCTTTTAAGGACATTCACATGACAGGAGTTCATGTAGTGACAGTGACACACGTGCACTGACAGATGCATACAAATTATACAGCAATAATGTCACCTCCCTGCTCTCTATATATTATTTGATATTTTTTCTATACAGTACAGGCCAAAAGTTTGGACACACCTTCTCATTCAATGCATTTTCTTTATTTTCATGACTTTATTCTACATTGTAGATTCTCACTGAAGGCATCAAAACTATGAATGAACACGTGGAGTTATGTACTTATTAGAGGAATTAATTGCTTTATCAATGGGGTTGGGACCATCAGTTCTGTTGTGCAGAAGTCAGGTTACTACACAGCCAACAGCCCTATTGGACAACTGTTAAAATTCATATTATGATTATTTT
>JAOVYV010000021.1:11824779-11838930 GCA_025674545.1 Hassar affinis
ATGGGAGACAGGTCTGGACTGCAGGCAGGCCAGTCTAGTACCCGCACTCTTTTACTATGAAGCCACACTGTTGTAACGTGCAGAATGCGGCTTGGCACTAACCCTAACCCTATACCTTTCAGCATTAATGGTTCCTTCACAGATGTGCAAGTTACCTGGGGATGTTCCCTTTATAGCCAATCATGGCACTCATCTGTTTCCAATTAACCTGTTCACCTGTGGAATGTTCCATACAGGTGTTTTTTGAGCATTCCTCAACTTTTGTTGCCCCTGTCCCAACTATTTTGGAACGTATTGCAGGCATAAAAAAATAAGTGAATATTTGCACACAAAAAAAACTAAGTTTATCAATTTGAACATATATAAAATATCTGGTCTTTGTAGTGTATTCAATTGAATATGGTATTGAGAAGGATTTACAAATCGTATTCTGTTTTTATTTTAGACAATGTCCCAACTTCTTTGGAATTGGGGTTGTACTTTTTTTTTTTATTTCTGGTACTCACAAGAACACTGTCTCTTGTTATATTGCTAGAAGTACATTCAGCAGAGTTGACATTTGGCCTTTAATTGAAAAATGAAGTGCTTGAATTGAACCATTCAAGCTTGGAGTGTAGTGCTGTCTGCTCTGTAATTGATTGATTCCCTTTGTCCATGTCTATGAGCACAGCCCAGAAGTGCACTGCTTCCTGTCCCATCAACCTCTGGATGTCAGCCTTAGCCAAGTTGTCCCTTCTACCGTTTTGGTTTTGGAGACATGGTGACCCAGGAAATGCCTATGAGCCCAGAAAGAAGAGCTACTGGTATAAGGACACACTCTATAAATATCTTCCAGCCTGGTTCTCATGGCCTGGGGAGATCTTCAGGGTGAACCAGCAGGCGCCAATTGTCCAGGCTGTACATCGTGGCTGAGGTCCAAACCGAACGAAGAAAGACAGATGTTTGGAGGGGACTGTGAACAGCAGGAACTGCCAAGTCACAGATGAATGATGAAGAGATTCAAGAATCTAATGCAATGTTTGAAATTAATTTCTCTGATGAAATGCTTTTCTCTGATAATTGGGTGTAGGCAATATGTAAGGAATGAAGCACAGTGGGGCATGTTGTTAATCAACAGTGGGGTCATGTGTTGTCTAGACACTGAAGATACTGTATTTTCCTATAAGAGCACATCCTGGAGTGTTACAATTTGCTAATTATTAATTAAAGAATGACGCATGCTACTTTCTATCAGTATATAGTTGGATTAAGTGGAACATCTATGAAACATGCTAGTTCCTGTCATGCGGCATATTATGCTATGTTACCAAGAAGCCATAAATCACAAAATGCTCTGTCCTGAAGAATGCTGTGGTGGACAACTTGCTGACTTTTACAAAGCATGAATTCTAGAGACTCCTTCCAACTGTGGAGAGGAATTTGTGCCAAATTGAAAAGCAGTCACCACAGTGCCAAAAATGTGAAATGCCATGCACACAATGTATTGCTATTCCACAGTGACATGCAGAAAAGGTACCAAAATGAAAAGCAAAACCACTTGTATTTCACGTCACTTGACCTCTTTACTGAAAAACGATACACGAGGATTTGCAATTTTAAAACGACACACTGAATGCATGTCACGATTGAATATAATACACCTCGAAATGTAATCAAGGCACCGCTGTATTGCTTTCCACCTGGAAGTGCTTCAAACATAAATGCCTCACTGAAATGCAATGCACATGAGATGCACAGCGTTTAAACACAGACACGCAGAAAACGTGCCAAAGTGAAAAGTAAAAGATCCGTTACACTGATTTAATGCTCTTAACAGAAAGACAGTGTGTATGGATTTGCATTTAAAGAATGACATGCTGAATTTGTCAGAATTGCAGAAACATTAGCAGCACCTTAAAATTCAATCAGCTCAACCGCATTGTATTCCACTGAGTGGTGCTGTGATCGTGCCAAAACAAAATGCAATGCACATGATGGTGTTTCGTCAAGGAGCAGTGCGGTATTCGTGGCACAATGAAATGTAATCACTGGCCAGTCAGAATCCTCTACTAAATTTGGGGTGTGGCTGAGAAACCAGTCAGAATAAAATGGCTTGTAGATGTACCTTAATCAAGAGAGAATGTGTTTGGATTAATTGAAAAGTTATCAAGCCCTTCTGATCAGATCTATGAGATCTATATCTATTCTAGGTACAGTGGGGTGCCACAATATTCTTCACTGGCATGGTCACTAATCCTGATGTTTCAACATTTATATTTACAGCATTTGGCAGACACCCTTGTCCAGCGTGACTTACTTTTATGTTATTTATACAACTGAGCAGTTGAGGGTTGAGGTTAAGGGCCTTGCTCAAGGGCCCAACAGTGGCAGCTTGGTGGTGCTGGGGCTTGAACCCCTGACCTTCTAATCATTAACCCAGCACCTTAACCATTGAGCCACCCCTGCCCCTGCCAACATCATCTACGCTGGATTGTGTTGAAGTAATCCTGTAAAGCAAAGTACGAAAAAGCTCTTCTGTGGCTGCTCACATCCTTCTCCTTAAAGTCTGTGCCACAGTGCTGATCATTAGATATGATATGTATGAACCTATGTATGCAAGTTTTTCCATGTTTGCTATGCCGTGCTGTCAGTATTGTCCAAATGCTGAGCCAATACCAGCTTTGTAACCAAATTTTTGTTGTATACAGGTAAAAGTGGATTGGAAAATATGACGACTTGAACCAATACTGCCTAACTCTTCGTGTCAATATTGGCCTCAATGCTAATACTGCCTATCAGATCGGTACAGCTCGAGCTAACAATTTCACATCAGCAAAATGTTTTCTCACGAACATAGTTGTATGAATTTGTGGTTAAGAAAATTCATTGAATCCCACCTCTTGTATGCATGAGCTCACATGCACCCGTGATTGGACAGTGTCACGCTGATTGACATGGGGGGAGAATGTATACAATAAACAATGTGCGAGTGAACAAAAGTGCTGAAGGATGTTCCAAGTGCAAAGTTTGCGAATTTTAGCTTTAAGTTTAAGATTATACATAATCACACAGGTTAACTACATTGCAAATATATTTTTGTGATAAATTTAAGAAAACGTGTCGAATGAAGACTTAAGATAATGTTGCAGGTTACAAGGTAGGCTACATGGCATGTCCAGAGTCAACACTCTCAGCTGCTATCTGTTCACAGATGTGCCTTAAAGTCTTCCAGATGTTCCATAACTGGGTCAGGGCAATAAACTAACTAGAAGAAGAACATAGTTTCTGATACACTAGACTCTTTAAGAAAAAAGCATTTCTGAAGGGAATTCTGATGGTTGATAGTACTCATGTAGTAAAAATATTCTACTTTGAGCCTTTTCTGAACCCAAAATTCTTTGCTGTAAGGTTCTATTTCGAAACTGTGATGGTTCCTGCAGAGGAACAAGCTGAAGAACCCTTAGAGAAACAAGATGCTTGCCTTGGTATTCAGAAACATTCATATAAAAAGCATTATGACAATTCATTCAGACTCCATTCCATCCCTCTGCCTTTTCTAGGATTTGCTTAAATTCCAAACGAAAGCCACTTCTTCGTTTCATCCTTCCCTCGGCTTACCTGCTGATCCAGTACACGTCATTCCATAAAGCATTAATGTATGTATTGAAATGGACAATGGTTTCTTGTGTGGAATGCGGACACATGTTGTGGTCTGAGGGTCATAATGAGCTTAAAATTTAATCCTCTGAGTCGAAGTCAGTTCTGATGCACACCAGCGTTCATGTCTCAGTTAAGTGGTTCAGACCACCACATAGAAAACCAACTTTCAACATATTCTTTAAAAAGAACAATAACCACATCTGTTTTGCCATCATTCACATCAGAGTAGTGTCGATATTTTTGTCATAACCATGAGAAATGGCTTCTTTCCTTCTAGTGCCTGGTTAGTCAGGGTCAGAAAGTTCTTGGTTCTTGGTCATGGTGGATCCAATATCCTTTGAAAGGATTCACAAATGAAATGACTCATGCATGCTATTATCCAGAAACCAGGCAATTCTCCCACAATACTTTTTTCCCCCTTACTTACAGAAGTAACCATGGATATGTAGAACATGATTAAATGACGGCCTTAGCGAAGTGTTTTAAGTCTCTTTGAAAACCGAGAAAGATTGTTTGTGTTTAGATGCACATCCTGTCAGTCATTTTATAGACACTATGTAGGCTTCTATCGATCCAGAAAACAAGACTAGTGTGTCAATGAATTAAAAAAGACAAATGAATTAAAAGTACGGCAACATCGATTAACCTCTTGCTGGATTCCAGGCCACAGCAGGCTCCCAGGAAATGAAAAAAGTGGACAAGGTAGTAAGATCAGCAGGAACCCAAAAGATCACCAACCACCCTGTTCCATGCTCTGGCATATTTCAAGTCAAAAATCTACTAATGGAAAAATGCCAAGAGAATTGGAACAATCATTCATTCATTCATTCATTATCTTAACCGCTTATTCCTATTTCAGGGTCACAGGAGGGCCGGCAGCTTAGGATGCAAGGCAGGAACAACCTTAGACAGGGCGCCAATCCATCATAGGGCACACACACACACACATTCATGCACACAATCGCACACTAGGGGCACTTTAGAGACACCTATCAAACTAACATGCATGTCTTTGGACTGTGGGAGGAAACAGGAGTACCCGGAGTAAACCCATGCGGACACGGGGAGGACATACAGACTCCATGCAGAAAAGACCCAGACCGCCCCACCTGGGGATCGAACCCGGGACCTTCTTGATATGAGGTGACTGTGCTACCTGGAACAATTTAATAAATAATAAATTCCACAACCATACATCCAAGGAACTGGCTACAACATGACTAACCAGTCATATCAGACCACCTACACAAGATGTCATATTGGCCATTCTCAACTAACACATAAGCACCTAGTTATAGGAGAAGAAGCGCTAGCTTGCCATGGATGTAACACAACACAATACAGTATATTGATACTACCTTAAAGACAAAGTGACTGTTATTTTTAAGCAGTAAACATAAAGGACTTATTTGATCAAGTTCCACCGGGAAGATATATAACTATTTATCACATATAGAACTGAGACACTTCTTATGACCTGTGTACTAGTTGTTTCATAAAGTATGTAAATGATACAGCCATATTTGTGCTGACGTGGCAGTAAATCAAACAAACCAGCCAACTGGCAAGCCTTTAAACCATGTCAGCATTGATGTGTCCTCCACAGTTGTGAAATAATACCCACGCCCCTGTCATCATATGTAAATATTTACAGCGTGTATGAATGAATGCAAATCTGTCAGTTAGGCAACGCAGTGCATTGTCCAGTAAACCAATTGGCTGGCTTTATTTTTCCAGTGCCATCTTTCAGTCTGAAGTAAAGGATCATTTAAGGCTAATAAATCATAACAATTAACATGATTTTTAAAAGAAATCTGTAATAAAGCCCATATTCTGTTTAGAGTGGTGAGATAAGTGCTTTAGTCTATTCATGATTCTATGATGACTCAGGAAGCTTTTAAATACTGACATGATGGTGACACCTTGCTTGTCCATACGAGGAAACAATGGACCTAGGCATGACACTATTTACATTAACATTTATGGAATTTGACAGACACCCTTGACTTACATTTATCTAATTTGTACAACTGAGCAACTGAGGGTTTAAGGGCCTTACTCAAGGGCCCAACAGTGGCAGTGGTGTCAGCAGTCCAACATCTTAACCACTGAGCTACACTGCCCCTATTTAGTTACATGAATGCATAATTCAGTGGTAAGTTGCAAGTCAGTGATACATGTGTGTGGGTGTGGGTGTGTGTGTGTGTTTGTGTGTGTGGGTGGGTGTGTGCTTGCTACTGTGTGTTATATTCCTGAGAAGCACCATGTGCTTTTCATTGTCAGATCAAAGGGGAGGCCCGAGGCCCCTGTCTTTCTAAATTGCCATGTGTGTGTATATGCGTGTCCCCTTTTCTTCCGGGCAAACAGCTCTCCCCTTAGATCAGTTTACACACAGACACGCCTAGTGCAATTTCCACCTCTGTGCAACAAACACTACAAGTGCACTAGATCTGATGATTCCCATCTCTTTCTCTCATTTTCTCTCTTTCTACCACCAGTGTTTTAGTGTCAGATGGTCAGTCACTGTAAGATGGTGCGCTCTGCTTTCTTTTGCTATACGAGCCACCAGTAATTATAGACTGTTCTGGATTCACTTCAGTGTTGAGATGATGGATGTGGAGAAAACAATCATGTTATCTTATAGCAATTTATGTTGAATTCTTGTTTGTCTTAATGTGCTACTATTCTAACACCTATACCTATATGGTATACTTTTATAGTATGCTCTTTTTGCAGGGACTTCTATGGTTTCTGTGTAAATGGTTAAAAAAATGTATGCTGGAGCAATGTTTAAGTGTTCTCATGAGTCTGATCATCTGGAGCTTGCTAGTTTGAGTATGGGTGATGCTATAGCTGTCCATAGCCGGGAGTCGAGAGAACAAAATTTGCTGTGCCTTTAAGGTGGGAGGAGAAGCATACGCCCTGTCCCCTGTCACCTAGAGCGACGATGGCCAATCACGGGTGTCTGTGGGTGGGAGCGCTTTCCTTCGTGCGTGTTACACATCTCCCAGACGCTGCATGAGCAGTAGTTTGAAAAGATGTGGCAGAGGAAACACATGATAGCCTCACCCTCCCTGACTGGAAACGATTAAATTAAGGGAGAAAATTGTGGGAAAAAAATTTTGGCAAGTTGAAAGAGCCAAATATTGAGCAGTTGTTAAAGGACTCTTCAGTGTTCTGTAAAAGATTTCAGTTTTTGACATGAGAAAATCTTCAGGTCTGGTTACTTGGTGTTTGAACAGAGACTTGTGAGGGAACAACTTTTACTACTGCAGCTGTTGCTGTAACGTAACCAGAATGAACCTGTTTCATGGATGTTCTTCAGCATTATATGTAGCTATAAACAGATAAAACGTGAGTTGTGTCATTGTTTTACAGCTAAATAAAAGTGCACTGGGAGAGTGCAGACCTCTACTAAGACCATTAGGCAACTCTTTTTATTTATTTATTTGTTTTTTACAGCAGGTTCACACATGCGTGAGAAACTCGTGATTTTTGCCTGGTCTCTAAAAAAAAAAAAATATATATATATATATATACACATCCACACTGCAACTTGAATGTGCTCCAGCATTTAATGGGTTCTTCCTTTTTCCTTCTTCCTTCCTTTAATGGGTTCTATACCCTTCCAAAAGAAGTTTAATCAGCTCTTGGCCCTAACACTTCAGATCTGGAAAAAGTCTTTCATGCTTTTGTCACATCTAGACTGGATTACTGTAATGCACTGTATCTTGGAATTAATGAAGCATCTCTTTTGCACTTACAGTTACTTCAGCCAGATAGTGCAGCCAGATTATTAACTGGAACCAAAATAAGAGAGCACATCACTCCAATCTTGGCCTCCCTGCATTGGCTCCCAGTGTATTACAGAATCCAGTATAAAATAGCATTGACTGGTGGTTTTTAAAGCCTTAAATGGATTTGCACATATTTTGGACATGCCCTGTGTGTACGGGTCCTCAAGATCTTTAAGGCCTTCAATCATATTTGCCTGTTCCTTGGTCTTGTTTTAAACAAGAAGGGGGCCATGCCTTTGCTGTTTCTGCACAGCTCTAGTCTTCTAAGTGATGTTAGAAATGTCCCGACTGGAAATTTCTTTCTTTTTTTGATTTATAAATCACTTTGGTTAAAATGTGCTATATTAATAAAATTGTACTTACTATAGTTTTCCATAATACTGCCGAAAGCAAATCAACCAATAAATCACCAAACTGCACAGAAAACATAACCTTCTTGGGTGCTGTTATTAGAGAATAGGAAACTTCAGAGCCCCTTTAATTATTAAACCATTAATTATTTCAAATCGGCATTTATTAAAGTGCGAGTTTTGATTTGGTTTGAATTTGCAGGGAATGTTGACCTGCGTTGAAAGATTCCAGTCACTAAAAATGAAACTTAATAAGCTATACTTAAGATCTAGACATAGAGATCCACTGTATAAACTTAGATACTTAGATAAATGGTATTACTCAAACAGCAGGTTGAAGCAGGAATGCTTATGTCATATTCCTCAGTCGAGGTTCCTTCATAATGCTGAATTTGAAAAGTCTCATTGTGGATCTTTATCTGTGAGTTTGTGATGTAGGGTGCTTGGGAAGACAGCATGCTTGATGGGGCTGACTGCTGATCTCTGATAGATTGTGATTGGTGATTTTAACTCTGATGAATCTTCAGTGAAGGGAAGAGCCGATGGGGTGGAAGATATTTTACTTCTACATGAAGAGAAGGCATAATACTGTAGATGGGAAGACACTTGACTGTCTGTATTGTTGAACTAGGACAGTGCTGCACTATTTCTTCTGTGTAGCCCAGTAGAGTTGAGTTTATCCATCAAAGTGCAATGTGGCTTCAAATTGTCCTTAAAAATATTTCACCTTTTTCGTGCTTTTAATATCAAACCCTAAGGTTTTGTATGACACACTATGGTTTAACTGTGGTAGTTTATAATTTATAATCAAACTGTTTTTAATTGTCAGAGTAAGAATTCTGTCTCAACAATATAACTCTGGGATGGAACTTACAAGGCAATGACGCACTGTATTCGAAGTTAACATAAAACATAGCATTATATATAGTGTTGCTTGCAATATACTCCAATAGTAGTCAGTTTGTCACTTCGTTTTCTCTGCTTATCGTTTACAATTTTAAAAAATTGCCGTAAACCACAAACGAGTCCTTAGAACCACAAGGGCCTGTGAAAAGGGCTGCGGCTGTACTGTAAAAAAAAATGTTTTTACAGTTTTTCAGCAGTTTTTCCTTGTGTTTATTATTTTTTTAAATTATTTATTAAAATGTGTCATGATTTAACAAAAAATAAATCTGTATAAATACATTAGATAGATAGATAGATAGATAGATAGATAGATAGATACTTTTATTGATCCTCTGGGGGAAATTCAAGATATCTGTTTATAAGGTAAATATCTGTGTTTAATGGCTTTTAGATGACGCTTTTAACAAAACTAACTAAAAACCATTATTATTATTATTATTATTATTATTATTGAGAAAAGTAGCAGCATTTTCAGTTGTTTACATGATGTAAAAGTACAGTTAGCCTACATTTAAAACACTTCAATGTTACAGTTTATTAAAGTAATTAAATAAACAAAATTGAGATTTTTTTGTGCAATAAATCTGACAATTAATTTAACCTTGGGCTTTTGTAATGTAAAATGCATTTTTTACATGTCAAATATAATATAAAAAAATACCTTTTTTTTATCTTTTTTTATTTTATGGTAAAGATAATTACTGTTTTTACAGACATTTTCTGATGCCAGTGCAACTGTGTTTTTTTATTTTCCTTTGTAGCAAAAAAATCATATAGTATAGAATCATCTGATTTTATAGCATAAAATCATTTAGAAAATCATATAGTAATAGTTAATAGTGAAGGAGAATATAGGACTATATATTTCTAGCTCTGCCTGTATCTTCTCTCTCATTAGTTTATATTGCAGTCATGTATACATTGACCAGTCTTTAATTTTGCTTGTGAGTGCTCAAGCAGTTGTGCAGGTCACTGCTGTGTCCTTCTATGCATGTCATGTAAGTGAATATAAATTGTTATTATGGCTTCATGGTTATGGTCTTTCAATGCAAAAGAAAAAAGTCAAGGCATGAAATTATAGTCAGTGGAAGCTGCAATATTATTAGCTACAGTTATTTTCTGCCTTCTTTTTCTTCTTCATGCATCTTAACCTTAGCCACTTTACAAAAATCAATATCTATTTTAGTTCAAGTTTAAATAGAACCTCTTTCCAACAGAATTAGGTAGCACTTATTCACACTTATTAGAGCTATTAAATTATAAAAACAAATCAATCAATCAGTATTTAACTACTGTGTGTTATTATACTGTTTAGAAATGCATACAGACCGTAATATCTGTACAACCGTAAAGATCATTTTATATGTTTTGCCAATTTTTTTAGTCTGAGTTAAAGCATCTGGTCCACTACTTCGATCGGTCGATCGCTATTCCAACGGCACTTAAATAAACTGTAACCATGCTGAGATGTTTCACCGTGTCTGTCACACTGCTCGTCTGTGTTTACTGTGTAAAATTCCACTTCCTGTTTGGAAACCCTTAATGTAGTAGTGGTAATGACCTCATCAGTGGACATGGTAAATGATGCTCTTTATGAATCTAACTTTTGATTAAAATATGAAAGTTTGCCAAATGAAGATGAAAAAGTAGCAGGGATGACAGGTTTTCTGTTATCAGTGTAAAACCAAACATAAAATTTGGCTTTGTTGTGTCTGGAATGTCACTTGGTATGAAAATTTCTTGTTCATAGATTTGTTTTATAAGAGAAATATTGCACAGGCAAGCATGGTTATACTGTATATCAGCATGGCTGTGATTAGCTACAGCACTCAACCTGCGGTCTGCTGCCTACCGCGTGCCGATATTCAGTAGAACCACATACTTGTTCGTGCAATATTGCATAATTATAGCTGTGTGACTGTTAATAGGTTCATGGTTGTCTTCTTAATTTCAGCAGAGCTTTGCCTACAGTCTAAAACAGCTGTATATAATTTTTGTCACATGATAACACTTGACTGTTCCATCTAAGCCCACATTATAAAGGCAGTTGGCTCTGAAAGAATGAATTTCCATAGTTTTATGCTACATTTACAGCTGAGCAAAGACAACGGATGTCGACCACATGGACACTCTTGTGCAGTAACACGACCGGCAATCGTGTTTATAGGAAACTGGGAAGCTGACAGCACTGAGAGTGACTCAAAACAGAAGAGATTTATATATTTTAGCTGCTCAGTTGTGTAGTGACATCTTGATTTAGCTAAGTGCATTTTCTTAAGAAAGTGCTCTTTCTTAAAATTTGGACCTCATAGAGATTTGTGGTCCTAGGAATTTCACAAGAATTCCGGACCACAGGAATCGTCCCAGCAGGGCTCTTGGAAAGAACAAAGAAAGGAAAGGATTTTTTATATATATAATAAGAACCTAGAGCACATTTATCTATGCTACAATTATTTCTCCTAATGCTCCTGTTATTGTTGAAAACCTGAGAATTCCTGTTTGAATTAAAAAAAAATATATAACCCACTTTTCAACTGTCAAGATGGATAAGTCTGTGCTAGTTGCATCAGCAAGCATCCATCATCATACTCCATCACTATATCCTGGGAAGGCTGTTGATTCAGTTCCTCCTAGGAGCTTTAAACTCTTCAGTGCCATATTAGATTATTTTGATTTACTAGAGAATGTGAGCTGTATACGTTCTCCTGTGAGCTCAGAAGTTATTTTTATGAGTGATCTGGAATAACAATATGTGGTTCATCGAAAGGAATCTGTTAGGATCTATTTCTGTTATGGAACGAAAAACAACACCAATCGCTTGAAAATGATTGTCATTTGCGTCAGATGATTTCGTTCCCCTCTCAAAATAAACCTGGGTTTGGTGGTTCACTGCCCAGGAAACGTCTGGAGAACTACTTGCTGGATTTGTCTTGCCACCCACTTTAGGCGGTCCGTCATTGTTGACTATTCTAGACAGAATTAATCACGCTTTAACAAAAATAAAGATGCACCAGTTGAGCCAGTGAAGACTGGAGGAAATATATCTTATGCCAATGCCAGAAGAATTCAAACAAGCAAGAGCAAGTTTGTTTGATTTCATTGGAATGACGGCTAACCCCGTCCAGAATCCTAACTTGTGATATTTTGTTGAAATTGTCACGCAAACAGTTTTGCAATTGTTCTCGTTCACATACGGCTCACATATTGATTGTGAAGGGGTATTGGCTGACAGAAGGCCAATCCAAATACAAACAAAATTACAGACAAAGCAGATCTTTTCTCAAATTCTTTCCTTTTAATTTAGCTTTGAGCACACTTGTTCTGAGACAGTGGCTTAAAGTATTATTTTTGACCATTTCTACATACATTGATCAGCCATAATATTAAAACCACCTCCTTGTATCTACACTCGTTGTCCATTTTTGCAGCTCCACTGACCATACATGTGCACTTAGTAGTTTTACAGATAGAGACTGTAGTCTATCTGTTTTTCTGCAGATTTTGTTAGAACCCTTTTATGCTGTTCAGGACCACCACAGAGCAGGTATTATTTGGGTGGTGGATAATTGTCAGCACTGCAGTGACCCTGATGGTGGTGTTTTTTTATTGTGTGTTGTGCTGCTAGGACTGGATCAAACACTGCAGTGCTGCTGAAGTTTCTAAACACTGTGTCCCCTCACTGTCCACTCTATTAGATACATGTACCCTAGTTGCTCCACCTTGTAGATGTGGAAGTCAGAGACAGTAATTCATCTGGTGCTGCACAGTTTGTGTAAGTCATCCTCTAGACCTTCATCACTGCTGGCTGGATATTTTTGATTGGTGGACTATTCTCAGTCCAGCAGTGACATCGAGGGGTAGTGCTGCTGACAACTTCAGCAGCACTGCAGTGTCTGATCCAATCGTACCAGCACAACACACACTAACACACCACCCCCACAGGGTCACTGTAGTGCTGACAATCATCCATCACCCAAATAATACCTGCTCTGTGGTGGTCCTGTGGGGGTCCTGACCACTGAAGAGCAGCATAAAGGGGGGCTAACAAAGTCTGCAGAAAAGCAGATGGACTACAGTCTCTATCTTAAATAAAATGTTTTGTTGGAACAGTAATATTTTGAAATATAAAATATTTTTGTACTGATTCAATAAAACAACACAGTGCCTAAGACTTTTGCACAGTACTGTATATAGGGTTCTGAAAACCCTATATGTGACCACACAGGGAGCTGTTCGTGTTTATTTCTTTCTAATTCTTGAAAAGGTTCAGGAGATTCAGCTGTTTTTTTTTTTCTCACCATATTTGGTCACATCTGTATATATTAACTCATAGACACCCATCATAGACAAGTGTCCCTGTGCTTGATATGGAGGAAGGCATATGCTACCCCTCCCACCCTTACAGCATGGCCAGTTTTGCTCTCTGCACTCTAGCCACAGGTAGCTATGGCATCTTCTGGATTTGAACTCATGCCACTCGGGAGAATGAGATTTAGATGTTTAAGTGCTCATTGTTGCAGGAATCCCCAGGTACATGAGTGAACTTTATCTGTGCTTGGCTGCTACACAATAATAGATCATAAGCATAAAATATCATGCAGGCAAACTGAATACATTGGACGTATAAACTGCTATCTGTTCTGAATGAATAATTTATGGCCAGTCATTCAATTCAGTCATTGGTTCTTACTCAAACAGTTTTTGGAGAATGTGACTATAACTGCAAAATAGACGCTAGGCACAAGTTTGCTTGTTATGTATCCAAACAGTTTGTTTAAGTAAGAAGCATCATGTTGAATCAGTGCTGTGATACATCCAGTCATATGCATACTAGCATTTATTCAACAAGAAAATGCATTAATCATGCGTAAGGCTTCCCTTAGGGCTGGCAGTGCAGAGGAGCCAATTCACCATGAGGTTCATGAGGCTTCAATCTGAGAAAAACACAGTCTGGACTTCTAAAACATATAATCAATTAATGCTTCAGACATTCAGGTAGCGCTATCCTGCTGTCCTAGTGAACACGTCAATACCTGGGAGATTAAAGTGACTTCGAATTATTTAAGGTCAAAGTCCATTACAGTATATTAGAATTAATACAGATTCAACCAGGAAATGTAACTAAAACAGGGACTTTAATATCGACAATTAGGATATTACTTATTAAAAGCTTAATATACAGATTTTGAAAAAGTGTGTTTGACCTTCTCATACTGAGTGACATTTCAACAGCACAGGATTCCTACTGTTCAATAATTAGTGCATTAAAGGTCAAATGCGAATCACTAAGCATGCCGTCTAGCTTTCTATACGTTACTATAAGTGTATCTTGCAAGGTGACAGCAGGGTGCTTTGAACCTCACATTCCAAAGTCCACATTCCAAAGTTTTAATGCTTTTATACCACAGCAAATGTCCAACACTAACTTTTTTTTAATAAAGAAAAACATGCCATAAATT